>JACCIB010000361.1:0-171283 GCA_018906965.1 Philotrypesis tridentata
AGAGATAAGAAGTACATGGGCTGTATAGATATCTTTTCTTTTACGAAATAATGTTTATATGAAAGTTTTTTATATACACAGCGTCCGTGTATGTTGCAGGGTTTCTCTGTTATCATGCATGACATCCGGATGGTATTTCCATTAACTACAATAATTCCCGGAGTGTTTCTCCATTGTAAGGAAATACTCCCGAAGGGCTTTTCCATTATCGGGAAAAAATCCCGGAGAGTTTCTGCATTATATAGTATTACTCTCGGAGTTTATTCCCATTATCTAGCATTACTCACAGACAGTTTCTCCATTATAAAGGAATACACCCGGTGGCTATCATTATTATCTAGCAATATTCTCGTACGGGTTGTCGGTTGTCAGTATATATTCTCGGAGAAATTTTCTTTTTATTTAGCAATACGCTAGTAGAGTTTCCCCATTATCTCAGTTATCAGTATATATTGACGAAGGGATACTTTGTTATGAAAAAATACTCAAGGAGGATTTTTTTATTATTAAGGTAGTCTCCTAGTGCGTATACCCATTATTAAGTAATACTCCCGTAGGCTTTCTCCATTATCTAGAAATAGTCTCGGAACGTATTTCCCTTATCTAGAATTATAGCCAGAGGCTTTCTCCATTATCAAGAAATGCTTTTCGAAGCTTACTCCATAATCTAGAAATACTCTCGAATGGGTTCTCGGTTGTCAGTATATATTCTGGAGAGAGGAGAGATTCCCTATTATGAACAAATACTCTCAAAGGGTTTCCCCATCATCTAAAAATAATCAACCAGGATTTCTCCAGTATCACGAATAAAACTCTGAATGTTTTCATATTATTAACAAATACTCCCGAACGGGTTTTCGGTTATCAATTTATAATCTCTGAGAAATTCTTTGTTTTTAAGCCACACGCTAGGAGGGATTCTCCATGATTAAGAAATACTCTCGGAAGGTTTCTCCATTGTGTAGAAATACTCTCGGAGGGGTTTTCGGTAATCAGTATATATTTACGAAGACATATTCTGTTATGAACAAATGCTCCAGGATGATTTTTTCATTATCAAAAAGAGTACCGGAGGGGTCTTCCGTTATCAAGAAATATTCTCGGAAGGTTTCTCCATTATCTAGAAATACTCTCGGAGGGGTTTTCGGTAATCAGTATAGATTTACGAAGAGATATTCTATTATGAAAAAACGCTCCCGGATGATTTTTTCATTATCAATAAAGACTACCGGAGGGGTCTTCCGTTATCAAAAAATACTCTCGGAGGGGTTCTCCATTATCTAGAAATACTCTCGGAGGGGTTTTCGGTAATCAGTATAGATTTACGAAGAGATACTCTATTATGAAAAATTGCTCCCGGATGATTTATTCATTATCAATAAAGAGCACCGGAGGGGTTTTCCATTATCAAGAAATACTCTCGGAAGGTTTCTCCATTATCTAGAAATACTCTCGGAGGGGTTTTCGGTAATCAGTATAGATTTACGAAGACCTATTCTGTTATGAAAAAATGTTCCCAGATGATTTTTTCATTATCAAAAAGAGTACAGGAGGGGTTTTCCGTTATCAAGAAATACTCTCGGAGGGGTTCTCCATTATCTAGAAATACTCTCGGAGGGGTTTTCGGTAATCAGTATAGATTTACGAAGAGATATTCTATTATGAAAAAATGCTTCCGGATGATTTTTTCATTATCAATTAAGAGTACCGGAGGGGTTTTCCATTATCATGTAATACTCCCGGATGGTTTCTCCATTATTTAAAAATACTCTCGGAGGGGTTCTCGATTATTAGCATAGATTAACAAAGAGATACTCTGTTATGAAAAAATGCTCCCGTATGATTTTTGCTGATCAATAAAGGGTACCGGAGGGGTTTTCCGTTATCAAGAAATACTCTCGGAAGGTTTCTCCATTATCTAGAAATACTCTCGGAGGGGTTTTCGGTAATCAGTATAGATTTACGAAGACATATTCTGTTATGAAAAAATGTTCCCAGATGATTTTTTCATTATCAAAAAGAGTACCGGAGGGGTTTTCCGTTATCAAGAAATACTCTCGGAAGGTTTCTGCATTATCTAGAAATACTCTCGGAGGGGTTTTCGGTAATCAGTATAGATTTACGAAGAGATATTCTATTATGAAAAAATGCTCCCGAATGATTTTCTCGTTATCAATAAACACTACCGGAGGGGTTTTCCTTTATCAAGTAATACTCCCAGATGGTTTCTCCATTATTTAAAAATACTCTCGGAGGGGTTTTCGGTAATCAGTATAGATTTACGAAGACATATTCTGTTATAAAAAATGCTCACGGATGATTTTTGATTAGCAATAAAGACTACCGGAGGGGTTTTCCATTAAAGAAATACTCTCGAAAGGTTTCTCCAATGTAAAGGAATACTCGTGGTGGCTTTCTCCATTATCTAGAAATACTCTCGGAAGGATTCTCCATTATCTAGAAATACTCTCGGAGGGGTTTGCGCTAATCAGTATATATTTGCGAAGACATATTCTATTCTGAAAAAATCCACCAGGATGATTTTTTCATTATCAATAAAGACTATGATGAGTTTTCCATTTACAAGGAATACTCTCGGTGTCTTTTGCCATTATCTAGAAATACTCTCGAAGGGGTTCTCCATTATTTGGAAATACTCTCGGAGGGATTCTCAGTTATTAGCATAGATTAACGAAGAGATACTCTGTTATGATAAAGTGCTCCCGGATGATTTTTTCATTATCAATAAAAACAACCGGAGGAGTTTTCCGTTATCAAGAAATACTCTCGGAAGGTTTCTCCATTATTTAAAAATATTCTCGGAGGGGTTTTCGGTAATCAGTATAGATTTACGAAGAGATATTCTATTAAGAAAAAATGCTCCCGGATGATTTTTTCATTATCAAAAAGCGTAACGCATGGGTTTTCCATTGACGAGAAATACACTCGGAAGGTTTCTCCATTATCTAGAAATATTCTCGGAGGGGTTTTCGGTAATCAGTATAGATTTACGAAGAGATATTCTATTATGAAAAAATGCTCCCGAATGATTTTTTTATTATCAATCAAAACTACCGGAGGTGTTTTCCGTTATCAAGAAATACTCTCGGAAGGTTTCTCCATTATCTAGAAATACTCTCGGATGGGTTTTCGGTAATCAGTATAGACTTACGAAGAGATATTCTATTATGAAAAAATGCTCCCGAATGATTTTTTTATTATCAATAAAAACTACCGGAGGAGTTTTCCGTTATCAAGAAATACTCTCGGAAGGTTTCTCCATTATATGAAAATACTCTCGGAGGGGTTTTCAGTAATCAGTATAGATTTACGAAGAGATATTCAATTAAGAAAATATGCTCCCGAATGATTTTTTCATTATCAAAAAGCATGGGTTTTCTATTGACAAGAAATACGCTCGGAAGGTTTCTCCATTATCTAGAAATACTCTCGGATGGGTTCTCGGTAATCAGTATAGACTTACGAAGAGATATTCTATTATGAAAAAATGCTCCCGGATGATTTATTCATTATCAATAAAGACTACCGGAGGGGTTTTCCGTTATCAAGAAATACTCTCGGAAGGTTTCTCCATTATTTCAAAATACTCTCGGAGGTGTTTTCAGTAATCAGTATAGATTTACGAAGAGATATTCTATTAAGAAAAAATGCTCCCGGATGATTTTTTCATTATCAAAAAGCGTAACGCATGGGTTTTCCATTGACAAGAAATACACTCGGAAGGTTTTTCCATTATCTAGAAATATTCTCGGAAGGGTTTTCGGTAATCAGTATAGATTTACGAAGAGATATTCTATTATGAAAAAATGCTCCCGAATGATTTTCTCGTTATCAATAAACACTACCGGAGGGGTTTTCCTTTATCAAGTAATACTCCCAGATGGTTTCTCCATTATTTAAAAATACTCTTGGAGGGGTTTTCGGTAATCAGTATAGATTTACGAAGACATATTCTGTTATAAAAAATGCTCCCGAATGATTTTTGATTATCAATAAAGTCTACCGGAGGGGTTTTGCATTAAGGAAATACTCTTGAAAGGTTTCTCCAATGAAAAGGAATACTCGTGGTGGCTTTCTCCGTTATCTAGAAACACTCTAGGAGGGGTTCTCCATTATTTAGAAATACTCTCGGAGGGGTTCTCGATTATTAGCATAGATTAACAAAGAGATACTCTGTTATGAAAAAATGCTCCCGGATGATTTTTTCATTATCAATAAAGAGTACCGGAGGGGTTTTCCATTATCAAGAAATACTCTCGGAAGGTTTCTCCATTATCTAGAAATACTCTAGGATGGGTTCTCGGTAATCAGTATAGACTTACGAAGAGATATTCTATTATGAAAAAATGCTCGAGGATGATTTATTCATTGTCAATAAAGCGTTACGCATGGGTTTTCCATTGACGAGAAATTCACTCGGAAGGTTTCTCCATTATCTAGAAATATTCTCGGAGGGGTTTTCGGTAATCAGTATAGATTTACGAAGAGATATTCTATTATGAAAAAATGCTCCCGAATGATTTTTTTATTATCAATCAAAACTACCGGAGGTGTTTTCCGTTATCAAGAAATACTCTCGGAAGGTTTCTCCATTATCTAGAAATACTCTCGGATGGGTTTTCGGTAATCAGTATAGACTTACGAAGAGATATTCTATTATGAAAAAATGCTCCCGAATGATTTTTTTATTATCAATAAAAACTACCGGAGGAGTTTTGCGTTATCAAGAAATACTCTCGGAAGGTTTCTCCATTATATGAAAATACTCTCGGAGGGGTTTTCAGTAATCAGTATAGATTTACGAAGAGATATTCTATTATGAAAAAATGCTCGAGGATGATTTATTCATTATCAATAAAGGGTACCGGAGGGGTTTTCCGTTATCAAGAAATACTCTCGGAAGGTTTCTCCATTATCTAGAAATACTCTCGGAGGGGTTTTCGGTAATCAGTATAGATTTACGAAGAGATATTCTATTATGAAAAAATGCTCCCGAATGATTTTCTCGTTATCAATAAACACTACCGGAGGGGTTTTCCTTTATCAAGTAATACTCCCAGATGGTCTCTCCATTATTTAAAAATACTCTCGGAGGGGTTTTCGGTAATCAGTATAGATTTACGAAGACATATTCTGTTATAAAAAATGCTCACGGATGATTTTTTTATTATCAATAAAAACTACCGGAGGAGTTTTGCGTTATCAAGAAATACTCTCGGAAGGTTTCTCCATTATATGAAAATACTCTCGGAGGGGTTTTCAGTAATCAGTATAGATTTACGAAGAGATATTCTATTATGAAAAAATGCTCGAGGATGATTTATTCATTATCAATAAAGGGTACCGGAGGGGTTTTCCGTTATCAAGAAATACTCTCGGAAGGTTTCTCCATTATCTAGAAATACTCTCGGAGGGGTTTTCGGTAATCAGTATAGATTTACGAAGAGATATTCTATTATGAAAAAATGCTCCCGAATGATTTTCTCGTTATCAATAAACACTACCGGAGGGGTTTTCCTTTATCAAGTAATACTCCCAGATGGTCTCTCCATTATTTAAAAATACTCTCGGAGGGGTTTTCGGTAATCAGTATAGATTTACGAAGACATATTCTGTTATAAAAAATGCTCACGGATGATTTTTGATTATCAATAAAGACTACCGGAGGGGTTTTCCATTAAAGAAATACTCTCGAAAGGTTTCTCCAATGTAAAAGAATACTCGTGGTGGCTTTCTCCATTATCTAGAAATACTCTCGCAAGGATTCTCCATTATCTAGAAATACTCTCGGAGGGGTTTGCGCTAATCAGTATATATTTGCGAAGACATATTCTATTCTGAAAAAATCCACCAGGATGATTTTTTCATTATCAATAAAGACTATGATGAGTTTTCCATTTACAAGGAATACTCTCGGTGTCTTTTGACATTATCTAGAAATACTCACGAAGGGGTTCTCCATTATTTGGAAATACTCTCGGAGGGATTCTCAGTTATTAGCATAGATTAACGAAGAGATACTCTGTTATGAAAAAGTGCTCCCGGATGATTTTTTCATTATCAATAAAAACAACCGGAGGAGTTTTCCGTTATCAAGAAATACTCTCGGAAGGTTTCTCCATTATTTAAAAATACTCTCGGAGGGGTTTTCGGTAATCAGTATAGATTTACGAAGACATATTCTGTTATGAAAAAATGCTCCCGGATGATTTTTTTATTATCAATAAAAACTACCGGAGGAGTTTTCCGTTATCAAGAAATACTCTCGGAAGGTTTCTCCATTATTTCAAAATACTCTCGGAGCTGTTTTCAGTAATCAGTATAGATTTACGAAGAGATATTCTATTAAGAAAAAATGCTGCCGGATGATTTTTTCATTATCAAAAAGCGTAACGCATGGGTTTTCCATTGACGAGAAATTCACTCGGAAGGTTTCTCCATTATCTAGAAATATTCTCGGAGGGGTTTTCGGTAATCAGTATAGATTTACGAAGAGATATTCTATTATGAAAAAATGCTCCCGAATGATTTTTTTATTATCAATCAAAACTACCGGAGGTGTTTTCCGTTATCAAGAAATTCTCTCGGAAGGTTTCTCCATTATCTAGAAATACTCTCGGATGGGTTTTCGGTAATCAGTATAGACTTACGAAGAGATATTCTATTATGAAAAAATGCTCCCGAATGATTTTTTTATTATCAATAAAAACTACCGGAGGAGTTTTGCGTTATCAAGAAATACTCTCGGAAGGTTTCTCCATTATATGAAAATACTCTCGGAGGGGTTTTCAGTAATCAGTATAGATTTACGAAGAGATATTCTATTATGAAAAAATGCTCCCGGATGATTTTTTCATTATCAAAAAGCGTAACGCATGGGTTTTCCATTGACAAGAAATACACTCGGAAGGTTTCTCCATTATCTAGAAATACTTTCGGATGGGTTCTCGGTAATCAGTATAGACTTTCGAAGAGATATTCTATTATGAAAAAATGCTCCCGAATGATTTTCTCGTTATCAATAAACACTACCGGAGGGGTTTTCCGTTATCATGTAATACTCCCGGATGGTTTCTCCATTATTTAAAAATACTCTCGGAGGGGTTTTCAGTACTCAGTATAGATTAACGAAGAGATATTCTATTATGAGAAAATGCTCCCGAATGATTTTCTCGTTATCAATAAACACTACCGGAGGGGTTTTCCATTAAAGTAATACTCTCGAAAGGTTTCTCCAATGAAAAGGAATACTCTCGGACGGGTTTTCGGTAATCAGCATATAGTCTGTAAAAGATTCTCTATTTTTAAGCAATGCGCAAGGTGTTTATCTCTATTATCAAGAAATGCTCTTGGAGGGTTTCTACATTATCTAGAAATACTGTTGGAAGTATCTTCTGTTGTCAAGAAAGACTCTCGGTGAGTTCTCTATTATCTAGAAATACACTCGGTGGATTTTTGCATTTTCTAGATATACTCCCGGAGGGTTTCTCCATTATCAGGAATTAGTCCCGGAGCGTATTTCCATTCTTTAGAATTACTCCCGGAGGGTGCGCGCGTGTTATACGTATACGTGCAAGTATTGCGGATGAGTAGAATTGCGAGATACCTACTTTTGAACAGCAGCCCGTAAAGAGCAATCCATCGTTCGAACCGCTCAGACCTCTTTTCCTCTCGCAATTTATTTCTTGTGGGTCACTGGTACTGATGCTCTTTAAAATGTGATTTCGATGTGATTCAAAACGCGCCAATATTAATTCATAGTGATTTGTCACCAATGCTGACAGAATAACTTTTCAAAACACGATGGAGGGTTATGTAAATAAGAACAGAATCCTGTTGCATGCGGCTTAGCGAACAACTGTCTGAAGTTGCTCGCGCGGCCGCTCCAACCTCCGCTGAAAAAGCTCGACTTTAATCGTTATTTTCTCAAAAATGGCCCATTTTCGCCACTCGGGCCCATGAGAACTTATGATCAGGACGTCAAAACCTACAATTTGGTTACGGTTACACAGAAATTCACTGGGACCCACAGTCCCATATGATTCCTCCGGGGTCCTTTAAAAAAAAATCGAAAAAACGTGAAAATTGACTTCTTTTTAGCCCGTAACTTTTTCTTGGCATAGGGTTCCAAAGTGGTCCACACAATTTTCATTTCCCTCATTGTTCCCTCAAAATTGCCCAGTCTCCACTTTTGAGCCCAATAGTGTAAAGCTTATCAAGAGTGAGCGTTTAGTTGCCACTTTCAAAAGACAAATAAGTCGCTTTATATATTATCTCGCCCTCTCGGGAATAATCAGCTACTTTAGTCCCTAGTTGGACAATGTATTATTATTTTAAAATAATTAATACATACTTGTAAATATATAGGTTTGTAATGCATTAAACGATTCGTCAAGCTTGAGATGCTACGTATGTAGAGCTACTACATCACAATTTAATAATATTGACAGCATGATAGGTAGAAATATAGATGAGAGTTCTTTAGATTATGGCTTACCAGTATTGCATGCTAATATTAGATTTATGGAAGCAGTGCTTCACATTTTGTATCGTTTAGATGTACAAGTTAGAGTTTGGAAATAATCCATTTTTGTTTATTATTTTTATCAGTTATTTTATAATGTTTTATGATACATAGAATATTACATATTACATTTTTTATTTTTATATGCCTAATTTCTATCTATCTCCGCCCTGTTACAATACTTATGGAGCTTTTTATCTCAAATGCTTTGTATTTGTATATGATTTACATTAAGATAGATAGTATTTGAGATATCTTTGGTTGAATTACTGTGCTGATTATAAATAATACTTGTGTTAATTGTAGGAACTTATGAGAAAAAACAAGGAAAAAGTGTGCATGTATATTAAAATACATGCGTGTTCATGTGTGTGCACTATATATCAATTTATAGTTGTAGGATTTTAAATGATAATCGCGGTGTTTTTTTTATTTTTATGAATACGCATGCACTTTCCAAAAAATATGTGCTTTCTTTCAAATAACCTTATGTGCTTCAAATCATTTCAATAATTGATTTATATTTCTATAAAGTTTTCTCTTTCAGTTGCCATGCTAACTATTTTTAACTATTTTTAACGCGAAAACTGCAGCTTTACTTTCATATAGATCGATACTTATTTGAAATTATAGTAGAAACTAGTATAGTAGAAATCACAATAGTAGTAGTAGTAGTAGTAGTAGTAGTAGTAGTTACTTATACATTATATTACATTTATAATTTTTCATCTTTAAATATATCTATACTAGGTTCCTAAAGCTCTTGAACATATAATAAAAGAGAGAAAAAAATTCATTCAAGACAAACTGCAAGAAAAACTGGATATTCTAGTTGATATGCCAACTCAAGGATTTGGAAACACCAACAATGGCAATACAGCTCGAACATTTTTTAGTAACCATGATATTGTCTCTGAAGTCAGAGGTGAATGTTTCAATATATTTACGTTACTAGGTCTATATCAATGCGCTTCGTATGCTCGAACCTCTAACGAACTCATTCACGAATGAGTCAGTTTAAGGTAAGAGCGCACGAAGAGCGCTGACGTGTTTAGACTAGTAGAAAAGATATGAGTGTAAATATAACACAGGTCTTTTTCTAACACATCGAAAAAAAGACTTTTAGTAAATTCATCTGTAAAGTCTTAAGTCTATAGATTTGATTTTAGTCTGGCAACACAACATTTTTTTTATGATTTTTATTATATTTATTAAAAATGTTATGCACATAGTAGAATCGACAATTAATTCTTTAGCTCTTTATGTAATTTGTATACTTATAGTTATACCAATACCTGTGTGCAAGTCGATAGGTTTTTTTTAGACGTAAAAACTTTACTTTCAATGAAAGTTTTGAATAATTCTAAAATTATTTATTTTGTTTATTAAATTAATTTTTTTCTATAATGAAATAACTTAGTAATTAAGGGGTTATGACAGTGTTAAAACCTGAAAAAAAGAAAAATTGTTAGTGTTGTAAAAAATTCATAGATATATAGGTGCTCTAAAAACTATATTTTTGCTTTCAAATACAAGTATTATACATCACTTTTATGCATAAATAATATGCATAAAGTGAGTGTAACATTTAAAAACAATTAAAGGTATTTGCTTACCAAAAATCATGATTTTCATCACTTTTATTTACTTGCCGCATGTTTCTGATGGAACCGTACCATCAATCCTGTTGAATCAAAGTGTCAAATCTTCATTATGAGTCTGGTCTCAGACTAAGTGGAACAGATTCCTGAAAAACACAAAATTAATATAATTAATTAAACATATATTGACAATATTAATAATTATAGTGAATGTTACATATGTAAACATACGTAACATTCACTTTGAACTTATTTTTCCCAATTCTGCTCCACTCAGTTTGTGACCGTACTCATTAGGAAGGTTTTCCACTTTGGTTCATTCGGATTGATGTTACGGTTCCTTCAGAAAGCTGCGGCAAGTACATCAAAAGCATGAAAAAACTAAATTTGAGTAAATTGATGTAAATCATACAAATGAACTCAGCTATACTTACAGAAAATATCCGGCATACCTTGATTTGCTTTTGGTACTCAAATATACATACAATAAAGTATATTTGATGGTATGCGCTTGTCATGCTGTGTGATAATAGCATTTAGAAGCTGAAAATAAAACAAAAATTAACGTTAGCTATTCATAATCAAGTTATGTTTATGAATTACAGTTACATACAATACTTACCATTATTAAATACACTTCTTAACAAGTTCTTAAAAGGTATGCAAAATAATACTTCAGGCAGTCAATATAAGCTCCCATTTTGCTGGCTTGCACCCGTATACCTAAAAGCAAAAAATATACCAACAAAGAAAAAGCTCATTATGAACACTGTTATTACAAATTAGTTTCCAATACTTATCTGAATAATGTTTGTACTCTGCAGAAGCTCTTGCACTTTTGCAACACCACTAAGGTTATAAGCATTGCTACAGCAGCTAGTAGACTAACTGCACTGATCTAGTGTCTTGGATGAAAAACAGCTGTTTGGCTGCTTTCTGCTGCTTTACAGAAAATTCTACTATACCGATCAAACAGAAATCTTCATTCTCGACCAGACGCTGTGAGGCACAACCTATTCGAGTGGCAAATTCAAATTTGTTGAATGCCTTTACTTTAACACATTGAGTTTAGTAACATAAAATCACACATAGAAAAATTAATTTTACAGATTTTATTTATTTTACGGAAATAATTAAATTAATAACTCTTGAGAAAAAAACGGTTTGTAAAGCGGTTTTTAAGTCATATTTTCAGTAAGATTTCTCATCAAATTACTCTGTAAAAAGTGGGTTAGAATAATCCTTTCCACAAGTTTGGCCTAATTAAAATATTTAAAAATCACGATTTTTCAAAAATTTACTTGAAACAGATTTGTTAGTTTTTTGTTAATATCTTCGAGGAAAATTTTTTTAGCCAAAAACGGCTTTCAGTACCATATTCTACAGACTATTAACTATGAAAAAAGTGAATAAAAAAAAATGGGTATTTTCAAAATTTTAACACTGTCATAACCCCTTAAGTAAAATATAACTTTAAAATAACTTTAAAATAATGTTTCAATTTCAATTTTAAAGATATCATTATTTTTTATCAAAGAGTTACAATTATTTTAAAAGATTGATAAATAAGTAATATTTTTGAATATTATTTTCAACTATCAAGAAACTGTGACAAAAATTAGAGTGCGCTGCTCTTGGTCTGGTCTATGAAATTAAACCCATTCAAATTGATACCGCACATATTTAATAACATTAATAATACAGCCAATTCTAATTTGTTCAATTCTTTATTGTTATTAACAGGATTCGATAAGATTTTATTAATCAAATTAAAAGTTGTATTGGCTGTTTTGGCATCTGGGTACATGGTTAATGTTGAAGCATTTCGAAATTACTGCATCACTACAGCCAAGTATTTTGTAAATATTTATGGTTTTTATAATATGCCTACCTCGATCACAGCCTAGGTCACAGCATTATAAATAATTTTTCTGTACCTATTGGGATGCTAAGCGAAGAGCCTCAGGAAAGCAACCATAAAATTGTAAAATTATTCAGAACGTTCTTTTCAAGGAAATATTCTCGGTAAGTTAATAATTATCTTTAAAAAAATGTTATACAATCACTTTGATAAAATATCTTTTTTTTAGTTAAGAGCATTTTAAATTTAACTATCACAAAATATTACAGTTTTGTAACACCAAGCTAAAGTCTAACGTTTATGATTTGCACAACATTCTACTCCTTACAATATTTGAGTAAAACAAATAAGTGGGAAAAAGGAAACTTAGAAAAATTTGTTTTTAATTTCAGTGTAAAAACAAACTAAGATACGTTCCATCGACTTCTTCTGATGTCAGACCCGTACATCAGCTTAACAGGTATTAATTAATTTAGTTATCTATATTACATACCACCTTTAAGGACGTTTCCCTGTCAGCTCAGCATTGTAGTAGCGATATTTCTAACGAGACGAAGATATTTGCAAATAAGCTCTTGACTGCCCTATAAAAGTCTATATCAAACATAGCATTTTCAACTTGATACTTCTCGAACATTCAGTATTATAACACCTGTTAAAAACAACGGCAATACTTTTAGGAGGTTCTTAACTATCGTATTATAAGTTTTCATTACATTCCGTTATCATTTTCCATGGCAGAGAAACATCCTTAAATATTTGTAATATTTTTATACAACCAATTAATTTTCATTAACTCATTATTTAGGTATAAAGGAAAAAAGCAGAAAAAAGATTTTACTCCAGAAATGTGGAGCCTGTTAATAAATAATAATCAAGAAGAAGAAGAAGAAGAAGAAGAAGAAGAAGAAGAAGAGGAAGAAGAAGAAGAAGAGGAAGAAGAAGATGATGAAACTTCCGATAGCGACAAAAGTGATTTCAGTTTCTTGTAATATTCAAGAGACGCATAATGAAACTTTTTCTTTTTATTATTATATTTTTTCTTTTCTATAATATATATTATATATATATTATGCGCGCGCGCGCGTGTGTGTGTGTGTATGTGTGTGCGTGTGTGTATGTGTGTGTGTGCGTGTGTATGCGTGTATTTATTTGCGTGAGCGTAATATTTACTTATTATATACATTTTTTTAAATATACATATTTTCAAACAAGGTATATCTTAATTTACCACTTACTTTCTCCTTAAATTAATCCTACAACATATTCTTTAAATATCTAAATATTCGTTGTATGTACATGGGTGATTCGCTGTGAAATCGAAGATAATAATAAAAATCGTTGTACCTTTTGCAATTCGTTGAATAAGTTCACAGAATTTCAGAGTTCTTTAATGAAATTCTTATAAGTTATTGAAGGTCAAAGTTTATGATATAGATATTTTTTGCGTATTTCGATAATTTATAGCTCGTCATGGAAGTATTTTTCGACAAAAACGCAAAGAATAATTTTGTTATGCAATTTTTCCAACTGTTCAATAAAGACATTTTTAAACTAAAAAATATGCACGTATACATCTACATCCTTAGTGATTGCGCGCGCGCGTAAGCTTTAAATGTGTAAGTATTTTTTGGGTTTATTGGTAGGATATTTATTTTGTAGTTACGTACATATATTTTTTCAAAATATACGTATTTTTATTCATTAAAAATTTTTTTTTGAATAACATATTTAAATCCTTTTATTAAATACCCCTATTGAAAAAATGTCACTCTAAAACCATACTTACATATTCGGGTCCAGAATAATAAGCAGAATAATTAGCAGAGTAAAAACTAACTTAATATAACATCAATGTATTTATGTAAAGCAAATAAAAAATTAAAAAATTTCACCAACGTTTAATATATTTGTATTTATTTCATCGTATTATATACACACATATATAATTGACTCGTATATGAGGGAAACGGTTTCTGATAGCAAATTACATCAGGAAGACCCCCCAAAAATAAAATTTTCGATAACTGCAGTATTCAAGTGAAGCCGGACTTTTGGCCACTTTTTTCCGATCTTGAACACCGTGCGACGCTCGCGCTTCGCGCTCGCCTGAACCCCCTACGTTCGTGCATGCTTCACGCTCACCCAGTCCTCCTACGGTACTTTCCTAGGGATCAAAGTTTCTGCTGGTTCACCATTGAGTCTTTTAATGGTTAAAATTTTATAATCGTGACGTTATATAATTTTTTAAATTGCTAGAAAACTCTATAAAGTAAAGGCATTCAACAAATTTGAATTTGCCACCAAACATGTTGCGTCCCACACCGTCGGGTCGGGAATCAAGATTACTATTTGATCGGTACAGTAGAAATTTATGTGAAGCAGCCAAACAGCTGTTGTTGACACTATATAGATCATATCAGTGCAATTTGTCTGCTAGCTGCTGTAACAGCTACCAGTGTGTATAACCTCATCAATGGTTCTTTTAATACAAGAGCTTTCAGCTTCTATAGAGTACAGCAATTATTTAGATGAGTATTAAAATAAGTAATAATAATTTATTTGCAAACAGCTTTTTCTTTGTTTATTTGTTGATTTTAGGTATGCGGGTGGAAAACCGAAAGATAGGACCATTATATTGACTGTATGGAGTGGAATTTTGCATGCTTTCTAAGAACTTAAAGTGTATTTAATAATGGCAAGTATTGCAAATAACTGTAATCATTAGTTTAATATGAGTATGAATTGGTAATGATAATTTTTATGTTATTTTCTGCTTCTAAAATACTATTATCAACCATCATGATATACGCGCACCATCAAATATACATTATTCCATGTATATTTGAATATATAAACCAAATCAAGTTATGATGGATAGTTTCTGTAAGTATCACTGAGTTTATTCATATGATTTATATCATAAACTTCAAATGCCTTTTACTCAGTTTAGTTTTTTCACGATATTTTTCCTCTTGCCGCAGGTTTTCTCAGCAACGAGTGGATCAATTGGACTGGAATTTTAACGAAACCTTCGGAATAGGTTTTCTAAGGTCATGATTTTTGGTAAATAAACACCTTTAATTGTGTTCAAGGATTATACTCACTTAATGCATATGTGTAATGCATAAAAGTGATGTATAATACTTATATATTGAAGGGGAAGTATAGTTTTTAGAGCACATATACATGTTAATTTTTTACAGCACTAAGATTTTTCTTTTTTTTCAGGTTTTAACCCTGTTATAATTCCTTAATTTTGCAGAGATAATCAAGACTAACTGAAATTTTTCTTTAAAAAATCAGTTTTGGGGTTTTCAACATATTGAATCATTCTGAACGTAGAATTATTATAGTCAAAAATTGTATTTTTAAAATTTCTACAACTTTTACATTCAACATTTTTATGTACAACATAAACCCAACAAGTTTTATTACGTAAAACGAATTATTTTAATGTGAAAACTCGATTTTAGCTTGTTAATTTGAATTCTAAGCATTTTCGAGTGTTCATGTTAATAGGAAAAAGTTGTATTTTTTTGAGATATACAATATTTCCGTTTAATTTTTTTATGCAAAATGCTTATAATTTGAGTTACAACCAAAGAAACCGTTTTTCGAAAATCCAAAAAATGCCCGCATATTTTTTGTATATACGGAATCAAGCACAATTTTATACTGTCACGATATTAACATAGGGAGAGTTTGTGAAAAAAAATTTGGCTCGATTGGAGTTAATTTAAATAAAAAAGTCAGTTTTTGAGTTTTAAAATGTATTGAATCATTCTAAGTGTATAATCAGTATGTTCAAAAATTGTAGTTTCAAAATATCGACAACTTTTATATTCAATATTTTTATGTAAAATGTATACCTGGAAATTTTTATTATAAAAAACGAATTATTGTAATGTTAAAATTCGATTTTAGCTTGTTGAGTTTTAAAATGCATTGAATCATTCTGAGCGTATAATTATTATGGTAAAAAATTGTAGTTTTAAAATATCTACAATTTTTATATTTAATATTTTTATGTAAAATGTATACCTGGAAATTTTTATTATAAAAAACGAATTATTGTAATGTTAAAATTCAATTTTAGCTTGTTAACTTGAATTCTAAACATTTTCGACTGTTCATGTCAATAGGAAAAAGTTGTATCTTTTGAAGATCTACAACATTTCTATTTAACTTTTTTGTGTGAAATGCTTAGAATTTAAGCTGTGGGCAAAAAACCGTTTTTCCAAAATCTAAGAAATGCCCGCATATTTTTTGTATATATGGAATCGAGTCTAAAGTTATTCTGTCGCGATATTAACATAGGAAGAGTTTAGATAAAAAATTTGAATCGATAGGAGCTAATTTCGTAGAGATAATTGTGGCCAACTGAAATTTTAGTTGAAAATACATGTAAAATTAATCATAAAGAGCTCCCATGTCAACAATTGGTCGGTAATCGTAAAAGTAAAAAAAACGTTTTTTTGTATATATAAGAGCTGCACTGTCATAGATTTTTAGCCCGATTGGTCGAAAATTGGCTAAGATGTGGCAGGTAACAGTTTTTGCGATGATAAAACTATAAGGCATTCCCGCGTTGCGGTCGTGCCTAATAAGCTACTGAGCGAGTTTCTCGCACGAAACGGGGTTGAATACCGTACGGTTCCCCCGTACCACGCCGAAGCTAACCCCCCTGTAGAGCGGATTAATCGTAGGTGTAATACCATGGTCACCTCCTTCATTGAAGAAGAGCACCGCACGTGGGATGAGTTTCTGCCGGAGTTGACCTTCGCATATAATAGCGCAACGCAAGAGTCCACGGGAGTAAGTCTTTTTTAAACATGGGACGCAATCCCTATCCGCCACATAGCTCTCGACCTGTCTAAGAGAAGGAGGCTAGGGAAGAAACCGCCAAGCAAGCACTCCAGCAGTGGCGGGATAGGATGTGCAAGTTATTGGACTTACAAAAGTTAACGGCGAAGGGCTCGGCGAAGGCGTCGACTCGTCAAGCTAAGTATTACAACACCAAACGCAGACACGTTGAGTACCACTCGGGAGATAAAGTTTGGAAACGAAACCGCATTCTATCCTCAGCGATCCAGGGTATCAACCCGAAGCTTGCCCCAAAGTTCGCCGGACCCTTTGAAGTTGTTACCAAGCTAGGCCGAGATGTATACACGCTGACCAACGACCGAGGAGAGACCTTCGAGAAAATCCACGTGGTCGATCTTAAACCGTATGTGCAAGAAGACACGGCAGACGCCGGCAGCTCAGAGCCCGAGAGCGAAGATACTTCATCCGAAGACGAGGCGAGCGCGGACGAAGAAGAAGCACCTGCATCCAACGTCGATTCCGAGCCTGGAGGTGAAGGTATCCTACCCGACGCCGGTGCGAGCGCTGCAGCATCTGTAAATACCGAGGTAAATGTACGCGTGGAGGCGCCACGCCCGCGAGGTAGGCTACGACGAACTAAAATTGCAGTTGTCCGAATGAACACGCACGCGACCGGCGACCCGTCGTCCTCGCTGGTACCGGAGAACGCAGGCGAGATTCCGAAGGTAGCGAAATGCGGTAGGCCGAAAGGCTCCAAGAATATGGAGCAACCCCGCGTTGAAACCTCCCCGCGCCGAACACGTGCGAACCCTAAAACTCCAGCCGGGCAGAATAGCTAGAGTAGGGTGATAGGTTACTTCCCTGAGACCGCGGCCTACTTCATCCTGAAAGCCGCAGCAGCCATGGATTGACGCCTCACCTTGATGGTTCAGGATGAAGAGGGAAGGCGTCTGGAGTGGACGCTACCACCGCAACTCCAGGACTGGATACGCGCGTGGCCCCTCCCGGCCGACATCGCCACGCTCCCGGTCTGGTAGCTCAACGAGACGCGCTCTCTCGCACGTCCGGAGCTCCCTGCGCTCGATGACTGCGCAGTCGCCCCATCGACGTCGTCTACCACGTAGCCACAACCGACGAGAGAGGGCTCCGTGGATATGGCCGCCCTGGCGGAAGCCCTGCCGCCGACCTCACCCATACCACCGGGATACGAGGAGCAGCCGACCTCGGCCGAGGAAGCCTGGCACAAGGTCAGGATTCGGCTCGACGAGGCCAGGCGCTAGAAGAGAGAGGCGAACGCCGCAGAGCAGGTTGCCTTCCAGCGCCTGGAGGGCTTCCTTCAACAACACGGAGGGGCCGGGCGCGAGCTGGCAGGCGAGTACCCGCGCATGATGCGCGACGCCTAGGAGGGTAAGATCGTCTGCGCCGCGCACCTGCACGACCTACGCCGGCAACGCAGCGAACGACGCCAAACCGAGGAGCGAGCCCGACAGGCCCCAGAGCGCTACCGCGATCACCGTCGCGTAGACGACTAAGCGACGATCGCGGTCATGGAAGAACTGCGCCAGGCCAACCTCGTTAACGCATGCGCAAATGTGCACAGACCGCGACGATGCTACGTGTGTGGCCTGACAAGTGTAGAGCGGGGCCGCGAATTCCCGCGGCGGTCCTTTAACAACCCCCGCTAGCGAATCGCCTAGGGATGACTGTATTGCGCCAGCGCTACGCATAGCCTAGGCCGAAACCTGCGTATCGCCAATGGCCAGAGGTGAACTCGGAAATAAAGACATATCTTTAAAAAGAAGCTCAGACGATTTCCTTCATTTCCCTACGTTAAACCTACCCGGTCATGGCATGTTCCAAATGCCAGAAAATTTTTTTTACTTTTATTCTTTCTCTTTTTATTCAATTTTGCCACTACATTCCTTTTTTTTAATTCACTGCTACGTGACTTAAGCAATCATTTTTTTTTTAGCGAACATGCTGGTGAGAAATTGAGAGCTGGTACACCCCCGGGTACCCAGCGTCTGGGAAAGAGGGATATGACGGTTTGCAATCGTCATGCCCAGCATGTCCTCCAGCACAAAGCAAATATACTCAAAACTGTAAGCTTGTTACAGAAGCAGCACCGAGCAGTCCGGAGGACCGCCGAATAGGTCAGTAAGTGGGGGGAAAGAGAGCGCTACTGGCACGCAGTTCGCAGTCGTACCTACCGTGACCTAACTCGTACGACTCGCCGTGCACGGAGAGTTGAGAGGAGACGCGCCAAGGCACCTGCTGCCACCACTACCAGCGCCCGAGTGCCGAGGACGAAGTCCAGCTCGCCCTTGGTGTCGGTATTACCACTGCACCTTCACAGATGCCTTGCAGCCGTCCCGACCGCGAGCACGCACCCCGCTGAAGCTCTCGCCTTTGCTGCCCAACGCCGCTGCTCCCGCCGTCTGGATCGATAGCACCACCTGCGTCTTCCCTAACGTGCGACACTCGACCGGTACGTGCCAGCTTTTTCTCTCTCTCTATGCGTACCCACTCTCACCACCCGTCGCACGGTGGTCCGAAACGCGAAATAAGTGGCCAAAAGTCTGGCTTCACTCGAATTTTGCATTTATCGAAAATATGTTTTTTTAGGGATGTTCCTGATATAACTTGCTATAAGAAACCGTTTCCCCCATATATAAAATAATGATATGTCAATATATATATTAAGATTAATTATACACTATATTATATTTGACATTAGCGAAATTTGTATAATTTTTCATGTGCTTTAGGGATACACACATTAATGTTATATTAATATATTAATAGGTTTTAATATTATATTAATATACTAATATATTTTCCTGTATATATCTGTGAGATCGACCAGCCGAAAAATAGATATAGCTATAACTCTGGGAATTTGTTCAGGAGGTTGCCTCTGATTACTCTGAACTTTTTGAGATTTTATCCGACATTAATTTTCGAACTATGGTTGGTCAAAGTTAGGATTTTAGGTATTTTTTTCATTTTTTGCAAATTTTTAAAAATTCATAGCTCCTATAGGAAGCGTTTTCGTCGAAAATGCATGCAATACTTATTCAAGAAAATTTTCTCTAGTTTCTAGAAAAAATACATTCAGTATCATATATACATGTTTTCTCAAAAGTATTTCCATTTTAAACCTTAATATTAACAAAAGTTGAAAAAAAAATTGCATTTCCGATTAAAGAAAAATACACTTAAATAGTAAAAAAAATTCTAAAACAAAAAGTACTCTTGAGATTTTTCTTAATTTCGCTTCATTTCTAAGCAAAGAATCGATGAAAATACCATCTAATTTACTATTTAAATTCAACATTTTCATCGATTTTTTGCTTGGAAACGAAGCGAAATTAAGGAAAATCTCAAGAGTACTTTTTGTTTTAGAATTTTTTTACTATTGAAGTGTATTTTTTTAAATCGGAAATTCAATTTTTTTATTTTGACAAGTGATGTTTTGATTTTTTCAGTGGTCTTAAACTTCTACTCTTATTCTAGGACTTGTTCTGATACTCTTGTATTGAAAAAAGGTATCTCCATGAATTTTTGGGTTGTTCTAGTCCGGAGCAAACTTTCACTTTTGTTAATATTAAGGTTTAAAATGGAAATACTTTTGAGAAAACATGTATATATGATACTGAATGTATTTTTTCTGGAAACTAGAGAATAATAATTTGGATTTCTACCAGGGAACCTACATTTTTTTTTAAATAAAAACCTTTTATGCAAGGATCTAAATATTTTATTAATAAAAAAACATTTTTTAAAGTATAAAAATACATATGCGCGCGTATTTGTATGACTTAATACACGCATCAAGTTTCAGAAACTTTGTTAAAAGTTAGAAACTACAAATAAACAAATTCGAATCATTGCTAAATGTGCACAACTCTTTTTTGTAGTTTACATACTTAAATCCATCAGTATAATGCAATAAAAAATCAAAATCTACAACATCATATTCTTTTTATTACTATGGTAAGTTCAGAATTTTGCATGAATTTTTAATGTCGTGGCCATACTATACTACATACATATAACAAGCTACTATACTATACCATATTACAATATCAACAATTTGCAGTCATTTATTTGACAATTTTTATTCATCACTTGTAAGATTGAAATCACTATCACTGATACTACTGCCATTGCTATCCGATGTTTCTTCTTCGTCTTCCTCTTCGTTTTCTTCTTCTTCTTCTTCTTCTTCTTCTTCTTCTTTATTATTAATAAATATTAGTGCTGAAATTTCCGGAGTAAACTTTTTTTTTGTTTTTTTAACCTTCATACCTAATAATTAGTGAAAATTAATTAATCTTATAAAAATAGTAAAAATATTTAATAAGGGTTATTAATCTCATATGGACAATATATAATCAAATAAATAAGTACCTATTAAGGAAATGTATGGATCCGACATCAAAAGAAATCGGCAGAAGGTGTCTTCATTGGTTTTTACACTGAAAGAAAATAAATACTTTGTAGTTATATTTCTTTAAATTCTTATCAAGAATAAATTACTCTCAAATATTCTAATAAGTAGAATGTTCTGAAAATTATATAAATTATTCTAAACGAACATCTTACACGACTGTAATACTTTTTGATATTTAAATTTTAAAGAATTTCGATTAAAAAAATTATGTTATATAAATAATTATATAAATTTCTTTTGAGAGTATTTGTTAAATTACCGAGAGTATTTTCTTGAAAAGAACGTTCTGAACAGTTTTATGAATTTGTGGTTGCTCTCCTGTGGTTCCTCACTCAGCATCCCAATAGGCAAAGGAAAGTTATTGACAATGCTATAACCGTGAATTAAAATAACGTGCATTGAGGTAGGCATATTGTAGAAGCCATACGTATTTACAAAATGCCTTGCTGTATCGATGCAATAATGTTTAAAAGCTTCCACATTAATGGCATATCCACATGCCAAAACAGACAGTAGCACTTTCATTTTAATCAATAACATCCGATCGAATCCTGTTTGAATAAATTAATTTCGTGAACAAATCAGAATTTGCTATGTATATGTGCAATTACTCCAGAAATGGGACTCTTGAAGGCCCAAAACTTAGTGACTGAAAGTTTCGCATTTAAAAGAGCCTTACTTTCATGTAAGATATGCTTAAGGTGGTTCAATACTGGATTGGAGTAACCTTTTGGAGAGTCTATTGACACTGCAGTTTTATTAAAAAATATAATATAAAAATGACCTAAAGGAGTTAGTTACAAGGAATCAAGAACAATTTAATTGAAACTGGATGAGTCTTCGTGCGCAATAATAATGCTCATCAAACAAAAAATGTCAAAAATACTGGAATCTTTTTTGTTTCTCATCCGATTTAAACGAAATATATCTTATTTTGTTCCTTGGAAAATTTCAGGGTAATTGACCACAGGAGTTTTGCTGATAGCATTAATAGGTGAAGCACAAAATGCAATTGTTTACGTGATTCTATACGATTTTTACTTGAATTTATGATTTTTACGCGAACAATCCTCTTTAAAAGAAGTGACGGCCTTTGTTGTGAAGCATTTAATACGCGATTCTGATTGGTTGCTAAGTAAACATGATTATGGTTACCATATTCATAGTTCATAACTGATAAATAGGTACTTATAAAACCAAAACATAATTCAAATCGCGCGCGAAGCGTGCGCTAAGTTCCTTGTAGCATAAAAAGTTATAAGCATTTGAAAACAGGCAAAAAGACGCTGGCAATCTATACGAAATAGAATGTTGTTAAACCGAGTGATTTTTGCGAATTTTTCGAATGCTCATAACGTTTCATCCGATTGTTCGTTTTTTATATTTAACAATTTAAATTAAAGCTCTTTTCTTCTCCTATAGTTGAGTATAACAAAATTGTAGTTTTCTTGTGATTAGCACAAATTTAGCCAATGATAATATGTTTAATATGTTTAGTTGAATAGAAAGTAAAAGAAAAGAGCTTTAATTTAAGATATTGATTGTAAAAAATTAACGATTGGGTGAAAACTTATGAACTTTTAAAAACAAGCAAAAAACGCTGTATTTCTATACGAAATAGATTGTTGCAAAAAGAAGCGATTTTTGTGATTTCTTTCGAATGCTCCTAACCTTTCACCCAATCTTTGGTTTTTAGCAATCGATAGCTCAAATTAAAGCTCTTTTATTCTATTATAGTTGAATGAAAAACGAAAAAATAGACGTGCATTTTTTTCAGTAATTGACGCATAACGTTTTACTGGCATTTTACGAATATTAAAGCATTTTTACCTGTAACTTCAGAGACGACATCAATGTTATTAAAAAATGTTCTGGCTGTGTTGCCATTGTTTGTATTACCAAACCCTTGAGTTGGCATATCCACTAGATTTCCCAACTTTTCCTGGAGTTTTTCTTGGATAAACTTTTTTCTCTCTTCAGTAATATGTTGAAGACTTTTCGGAACCTAGTATAGACACATGTTAGTATGAAAATTAAAAATATTATGTTATATATATTCCCGCGGTGCGGTCATGCCTAAAAATCGCAATCAAAATTAAAATTTTTATTATAGTTTATGCTTCTACGACAATTTCATTCATTTATCAATTTATATACAAGTGATGAATAAATATTTTGCATGGTAACTAATATAAATGGTAAAGACAAATTTATATAAAAAGTAAATAAAATAATTGATTAAAACAGATGAAGTTATTATTTAAGGAGTAAAGCATGTAATTATTTTGATAGGCCCATACGTAACCGTAAAAAGAAAACAAACATTCCGAGGTTATTACTTAAGATCCGATAATTAGAAGCTAATATCTAGTATACGCACATACCACATGCCTGTGTTATATTTTGCTTTTTCATAAATTTGGCCATCGATGAAACGCTTTTTCTCACATTACTTGAGCATTTTATAGAATAAACATAACCTTTAATGCCTGCTTAAATCGGACACTATATAGAAAGAGGCTTATGTATTTCAATCAGTTTCTAAACGTTTTATCGAATCAAGAACTATTTAATACTATAAATACACGTGTTATAAAGATATTTATGATATTTTCTTTTTTTCAACTTTTCAGTATAGCACATTATAGATATCGCTTTCTTAGTGATTAACTAGATATCTTTTTTAGTTTAATTCAGCCAGCCAATCTATGTTTATAAGCTTGAAAACGTCTTATAATAATGTATAATAATATCTTCCATCAAGTGTACTCTATAAAATGGCTTAGAAAAGTTCGAAAAAGCGTTTCATTATTGAAAGAAAAATGTTTTCATTTTTCGGCTATTTATTGACGCAAGGTATTTATTAGCTAGGAAATTATTTGGATTTCTACCAGGGTATACACAGTAAAATAATAGATAAAGATTATGGATTTAACTTGACTACTCACTTTCCAAGTTCTATTTTGCAAAGCTAAGCGATACGAAATATGAAGCACTGCTTCCAAAAATCTAATATTAGCATGCAATACCGGCAAACCATAATCTAAAACGCTCTCGTCAATGCTTTTAGCTATCATGCTGTCTATATTATTAAAATCTTTTGTTGTCGCTTTACATAAGTAGCATCTTAAGCTGGACGAGTCGTTTAGGGCATTACAAACCTATACATTTATTACCATATATGAATAATTTTAAAATATAAAAAATATTATATTAATATAAATTAAGATATAAATTAAATTACTTTTCCGTCGATCATTGTCAAATACAGCTTAAAACTGACCCTGCATCCAGCAACTACAACATCTTGTAGCTCTTCTATCTGTTCTTTCAAATTGCTCTCCTCCGCTTTGCACAAGTCCTTAGTTTCTTTTTCGAATATCAATTTAATAATTCGGCAGAAGCGCACCGATGATGGTCGAGGATTAACCCAATAAACTTTGTTCGATGCTTGGTGCAATAGTTTAAGCGGTACAAGAGAGCAACAGAAAATATTACTGAAATCGTGCCTAGGGTCAGTAGATCTTTGCCGGAAAGCATTTACATTCGTACCGTCAAAACCATATTTACATATTAATAGTAAGTCCGGGTTCGGTTGGTTTTCAAAATTAACATTTAAAAATTGTAACAACCTCTCCGTAGTATGCCTTAAGAGGTTTTGAAGAGTTACTTCACATTTCGTCTCTTCAATCAAAATTCCATCTGGATAACCAAGACTTTTAGCTATTCCAACCTAATTAATTAATATCAACCAAGATTAATTAATATCATGTAAATATAGAGATAAGTTACGCTTGCTAGCCGATGACAACGGAAGATGTTTTTTTTTTCGCAAATATTATAGTATTTCAGTAGTACATGAAATCGGAAAGGATGAGCGAAGTGAAAAACGCTTTGCTTTTCACGACTGGAAATACGAAAACGAATTTAACACACTTTGCCGCGTCAAAATCGATGAAGTAGAAGCTAAGATCCATCGGTATACGTGAAAACGTTATACCGAAAAAATAAGCCGGACAATAAATAAAATCGCTTCATTTCTCCGCGACATAATCGCGAAGAAATTAAGCAATTTATCGTTTATTTGGACCGAATATTCGCTAAGATATGGATTTTTAAAAATTGCTTAAAAAATTGGAATAATATTGAATTTCGCGTAAAGTCGTTAATAAGTTAAGAAGTAATCAATCTTTTCAAGCATTTCTTTTTGATTTAGAAACTTGACACAATCGCGAAGAAATTAATTTATTTAGAATTGATTCGAACCGAATTTGCACTAAGATATGAATTTTTAAGAATTTTCTTAAAAATTTGAATAAACCTGAATATCTCGTAAAAACAAACCAAAAAAAAAATCGGACAACCAAAACAATCGCTTTATTTTTCACCTACAATTCATAAAGACATGTTTTAAGTATTTAAAAGCATAGTTTTAGGTAGCGCTAGTGGAAATCTTCCTTTTGACCAAAAAATTTCACCTCTAAACGTCATACAAACGTTTTTAGAGCAGTATTTATTATATACATATATATGGGTGATTCCATGTGAAATCGACAGATCAAAATTAAATTTTTTTCCCAACCATATTAGATCACTTTAACATGATATAATACACCTCCCTGGATTTTTTCAGATTTTTTGCATCGATTATCTCTGAGTTACAGGTGGTTAAATTCACGAAATTCGTATTTTTTCCATTTTTTGCCAATATTCATTAATTCATAGCTCCTCAGGGATGCATTTTTCAACAAAAGTGCATAGAATACTTTTTTTACTAAATTTTATCTATTTTACAAAAAAATACTTTTATAGTCATATATATAAGTTATCATTTTCTTACAACCAATTTAAACTCTAAAATCAGTAAAACAGAGATTTTGATCCGAAGTTCGACAACCAAAAAATTCATGAAAGTACCTTTTTAAAGTGCAAAATCATCAGCAAAATTTCAGAGTGGGTCTCAAAGATTAAGACCATTTGAAAAATCAAAATATAAATTTTGAAAAAAAAAATCTTGAATTTTATCTCGAAAATAATTACGTTTGAATAGAAAAAAAAATTCTAAGACAAAAAGTATTCTTGCCATTTTTCATAATATTGCTTCCTTTCCGAGCTAAAAATCGATGAAAATACCGCATTTTATACTGTTTAAATTTAAATTTTCGACGATTTTTAGCTCGGAAAGGAAGCAATATTATGAAAAATGGCAAGAATACTTTTTATCTTAGAATTTTTTTTTCTATTTAAAGTTAATTTTTTTAGAGATAAAATCCACGATTTTTTTTTCAAAATTCATATTTTGATTTTTCAAATGGTCTTAATCTTTGAGACGCACTCTGAAAGTTTGCAGATGATTTTGCACTATAAAAAGGTACTTTCATGAATTTTTTGTTTGTCCAACTCCGTATCGAAATCTCTGTTTCACTGATTTTAGAGTTTAAATTGGTTGTAGGAAAATGATAACATATATATATGTGACTATAAAAGTATTTTTTTTGTAAAATAGACAAAATTTACGAAAAAAAGTATTCTATGCACTTTTGTTGAAAAATGCATCCCCGAGGAGCTATGAATTAATGAAAATTGGCAAAAAATGAAAAAAACACGAATTTCATAAACTTTGATCCCCTGTAACTCAGAGATAATCGATGCAAAAAATCTGAAAAATTCAGGGAGGTATATTTTATCATGTTGAAGTGATCTAATATGGTTGGAAAAAAAATCAAATTTTGATCTGTCGATTTCACTTGGAATCACGCATATATACATACATAGCTATTTGTTTTCAAAGAAGAATATTATGATATCCGTAAAGAAAGTATAATAAAAGAGTGAGTGTGAGCTATAAAAGTGTAAATATGAGCATTTGAAGAAGGGAAAAATTGCTGGTTTTTACAAAAATCAATCAATTTCAGAGAATCTAACGATTTTTTCAATTTTCTTTTAATCTTCGCAACTTTTGACCCGATCGCGATCGTCCGTTTTCAAGGTTCTGAACCTCATATTAAAGCTCTTTTTGTATAGCAATGAGCTATATATACGCTTTCGAAAATCATCAAAAAAGGTCTAATTGAGAAACATATATTATAAGTAAATTACGTACCTGATAATAAGACGGATATCAATTATGACCTCGTTTTCGGGCATGTTTCCTAATAGATTTGTACTTGTCTTTGCTTAAATTATTTTCAATAATTAATCGCAAGGCTTCTTCGGGAGACATACTGCACCTTTTAGACGTCTTAATAATGCTTAAAGCAGTCCTTGCTTTCGCAGGATCAGTTACTTCATTTAATAATTTGACGCCACTCAAGTTTTTTTCCTGTCTTAATTTTTTCTGAAAAGCGCCAAATAATTCTTCGCTCGTCAAATTTTCAGCTAACGAGGTAGCTTTTCTCCTTTGCGAACGTTTCGCAGATAGAGCGTAGGAAACTTTTGGTCTGCCTTTTGCTGTTGATATCTCGCTTTCTTAAATAAGTCGTTGGAGATTCAACTATTAATTTATTTGCAGATGATTAATAAAAAATATAATTTAACAATAAATATAAAAAATACCAGTGCTTATATCATTGCTGCATTCAAAACTGTAGTCTGCATCGTTACTAAATGTAGGCAATGGAATGTCAATGCAACCTTGCAACCAACTGTTGAATTGAAGTTGAAACTCCTCGTAATTCTGTTTATTTTTAGGCAGTGACATCAACTTTTTTTAAAAATTATTAAAAAAACTTTTTCGTAGCTTCAATTCAACACTTTTTTTGACATCATCAACTGCATTAGGACTGTTTTGAACGTACTCTATGACCGCTTTTTTTTGCTCTTCGAAATTTAATATTTCATTCGTTTTTAGCACCATGAAAATGTCCGCATACTGCAATCGAAACATTTTGAATTTATTGAAGATTGTTCGCACTGTAATGTCGAAAGCAGACTGACAGCTCGAAATAGGTGTTATTTCGAGACGCATTTTTCAATTTGACTTTTCGTAAATTTGACCAAGTGCTTACCAAGAAGAATGCGGATCGGGACAAAAACAAAACACTTGTTTTCCTGTGTGTATGTATGTGTGTGTATGTGTCTGTCTGTGTTTATGTAAGGGCCTTTAGAAGCATAGGTATAGATCATTTATACACATCTGAAAAGATGTAATTTACGAAAAAGACGATTTTACCTTTTTTCCTTTAAATGCTTGTAATTCTTGATCCAAGCAGCCATTTTTGACGGGTGATAGCTCCAATTAAAAATTTCAGCTATTTTTGTTAAAAATCGATGAAAATTTTATGATAAAACTATCGATTTTTAACATGAAAAAAAGACAAAATTAAGAAAAATCTCAAGAATACTTTTTGTCTTAGAATTTTTTTTGCTATTTAAATATATTTTTCTCAGATCGAAAATCCAATTTTTTATTTTTGACACCTTTATATTTTGATTTTTTAAGTGGTCTTAATGTTTGAATGACACTCTGAAACTTTTCAGGTAATTTTGCACCATATAAAGGTACTTTCATGAATTTTTTGGTTGTCGAACTCCGGATCAGAATCTCAGTTTCACTGCTTTTAAGGTTTAAATTAGTTGTAAGTAAATGATAACATATATATATGACATCAAAAGTATTTTTTTTTAAAGTTTAGAAAATTTCTTGAAAAAAATGTCTTATGGGTTTTTGGTGTAATACATTTTCTTTAGAAGATACAAATTAATGAAAATAAGCAAAAAATTGAAAAATACCCTAAAATGTCAACTTTGATCCCCTGTAACTCAGTGATAATTGATATAAAAAATATGAAAAAATTCAGAGAGGTGTATTTCATCAAGTAGAAGGGGTTCCATATATTTAGAATGCATTTCCAAATATCGACCTCTCGATCTCACAGAGAATCGCCCATATATACACACACAGGAAAATATATTAGGATATTAATATAACATTAAAATTTAATAATATATTAATATAACATTAATGTGTGCATCCCTAAAACACATGAAAAATTATAAATATTTCGCTAATGTCAAATATAATATAGTGTATAATTAATCTTAATATATATATTGATATATAATTATTTTATATATGGGGGAAACGGTTTCTTATAGCAAGTTATATCAGGAACATCCCTAAAAAAACATATTTTCGATAAATGCAAAATTCGAGTGAAGCCAGACTTTTGGCCACTTATTTTGCGTTTCGGACCACCGTGCGGCGTACGTACTGACGTACCTTATACTTGCCATCGAGGCGCTACCGCGCCCCTTGATTACTGACCCTACACTCCAATTTTAACATTACTCAAAATTTGGCTATGCAGACAATTAAGTTAAGATTCTCTATGCATTTTTTTATGCATTAATTTCTAAGCTACAAGATTATAACCAATACTATACTTAAATTTACTCACTTTACCTATATATATATTAGGTTGACATGTTTCCGAGACTAGCGCTCGAATGGTTCCACCCTCGGCATCAACGTGTGCGTTAGGACATAACGAGCCCGACACAACTTTTCTTTTTTCGATTGGTCAATTATTAAGCTCGCCTCTGTAATTTTAGTGTTTCATATTTAAAGTTACATGAGACATGCATGCAGAACTTTTTGTCGCACAATAACTCCGAATGTTTTCAAGTTTTTGAGAATTTTCTTTCACATACTTGTTTCTTATGTACATGAGAATAGATTAGAAAAAGTTTGGTGAAAAATATTAATAATTAAAGAAATTAACAGGTGCAGTTTTCGATGAAAAAGACCAGTTTTTGAGGGCCATTTAAGCCCCCTTGTATTGCTTCTAGAACCTTCAAATTTTGACACAATCTAGCACAACTCATTGAAAAGCAATATCCGAAATAATTTTACACATAATTTAGAAATAGTCCGGGAGTCCTAGGATTTTACCAGGAAGTTCGTGCAAGAGTTTATTTTATAGCTGAAATATGTTGGTAGCCACTTACTGAAAATAGCCCTAAAGTCTCGACTTCGGACCCGATCGGGAACATTGTTATTATTGCAAATTAAGTTACCAAAATGCATTTTTTTTCCGTTTTTCTTGATTAACTTTTTTGTTACTCAATTTACGCAAAAATAGGTAGGGACAAAAGTTGATCAGCATTGAATTTTCTATAAGACACATATATTCCGAAATGCAAAATTAATGTTTTTCCCGGTTAAATTGTTCAATAAAAAAAATTTTTTTTCAATTTTCACATTGCCATGGTTTTTGTGAAATATGATCTTTATTTATCGGATTAGCCCTCAAAGATAACTTTTAGTACAGACAACGAAAAAATTGAAGCCCGATCTCGATATCTTAAAATGGCGTCTTGTTGCAAAATTATTTAGCCGAAAAGTTCAAATTGATGTCCAATTCGATCCAGGAACGATAATTGAATCAAACTATGTTTAATCGACAGCTTACGACGTAATTAACAAACGGTAAAAATAAATTTTCTTAATATTAATATTTAGCAACATTTCTAATAAAAATTTTTTTTTATTCCGGTCAATTTGGGAGTGAGAGAATCGCGGCAAAATGCATCTTGAAGTACATAAAAAACCATGAATTTTCATATAAATTTTGTTAAGATCGGACCAATAGGAGCCGAGATACAAAAATTTTTTCAACCGACGATTACGTCGAAACTACTTGATATTTTAAGTTGAAATTTGGCACAGTGCTTGCTGAAATTATACTCTAAATGATTACATTTTAACCAATAGCTCTACATGCTTTAGTTCGTCTAAAACGACCGACGAAACATATGAATTCAGTGCGCGCGGCCGCGCCGTTGCTCCGGCCGAGCGGCGCGGTGGTGGGGGGAAAGCCGCGTGGCGGCGAACAGACTTCATACACCTTAATTGCAATTTGATTATTTCGGTAACCAAAGCTACTATTGCAATAATTTTTTTTTCATTTAACGTGTTTTTTTCTCAGCTTTAACGTCATACTATTATCAAGTTATCATAGGCACAATGCAAATACCGCAAATTACCAATTCTTTTGAAAAAGAATCTTTTTTGGCTACATACACAACCTTTGTACGCATGCATTGTACTGCTATAATCATAAAAATATTTAAATTTATTATATAAAGTTTGGGTAGCGTAATATATGCCATTAAAAGTTGTGTATGTAGTCAAAAAAGATTCTTTTTCAGATGAATTGGTAATTTGCGGTATTTGCGTTGAGCCTATGATAACTTAATTAGTATGACGTTAAAGCTGAGAAAAAAACACGTTAAATGAAAACAAAATGTATTGCAATAGTAGCTTTGGCTACCGAGATAATCAAATTGCACCTAAGGTGTATGAATTCTGTTCACCGCCGCGCGGCTTTCCTCCCACCACCGCGCCGCTCGGCCGGAGCAACGGCGCGGCCGCGCGCGCTGAATTCAGATGTTTCGTCGGTCATTTTAGACGAACTAAAGCATGTAGAGCTATTGGGTAAAATGTAATCATTTAGAGTATGATTTCAGCAAGTACTGTGCCAAATTTCAACTTAAAATATCAAGTAGTTTCGACATAATCGTCGGTTGAAAAAATTTTTGTATCTCGGCTCCTATTGGTCCGATCTTAACAAAATTTATATGAAAATTCATGGTTTTTTATGTACTTCAAGATGCATTTTGCTGCGATTCTCTCACTCCCAAATTGACCGGAATAAAAAAAAATTTTTATTAGAAATGTTGCTAAATATTAATATTAAGAAAATTTTTTTTTACCGTTTGTTAATTACGTCGTAAGCTGTCGATTAAACATAGTTTGATTCAATTATCGTTCCTGGATCGAATTGGACATCAATTTGAACTTTTCGGCTATATAATTTTGCAACAAGACGCCATTTTAAGATATCGAGATCGAGCTTCAATTTTTTCGTTGTCTGTACTAAAAGTCATCTTTGAGGGCTAATCCCAAAAATAAAGATCATATTTCACAAAAACCATGGCAATGTGAAAATTGAAAAAAAATTTTTTTATTGAACAATTTAGCCGGAAAAAACATTAATTTTGCATTTCGGAATATATGTGTCTTATAGAAAATTCAATGCTGATCAACTTTTGTCCCTACCTGTTTTTGCGTAAATTGAGTAACAAAAAAGTTAATCAAGAAAAACGAAAAAAAAATGCATTTTGGTAACTTAATTTGCAATAATAACAATGTTCCCGATCGGGTCTGAAGTCGAGACTTTAGGGCTATTTTCAATAAGTGGCTACCAACATATTTCAGCGATAAAATAAACTCTTGCACGAACTTCCTGGTAATAAGGTTTTGAACTCCCTGACTCCCGGACTATAATAACAGTGCAAAACATCGACTTAAAGTGAACAAGTTTAGTTCGAAAAGTAGGTGAAAGTAGTAAAATTTTTTTAGGTACAAAGTTAACCGGTCCTTACTTCCCACCGCGCAGGGAAACTCAACACATGGTTGCATACGGTCGATGGTTCTTGTGCGCGACACATGGTCGACTGCGATCGTCGTTTCTGGCTTTCACGATATAACTACTGCAAGGTTCTTTCTCAATGAGTTTTTTGCGTAGTGGCGTGAATTTACTCTGTATGGGATCGAATGTCCCTGATGCTCCCCAATGACATATTTCCACACCGTCGCGAATGAACCTTGCAACGTAACGGCACAACGAATGTGGAATTATCAATACAATGCTATCACTGAGGAGTCAGGTGGTGCAGAAATTTACGCGGACGCGAAATTGAGACCCCGAGACTTAGCACATAGGTAGTTGGTCGGGAAAACATACAGAAATAATTATCCTTTAGATGCGCTATTAATTTGGTTTTCTTTATTGAAGGGATAAAATAAGAGGTGACATGGGCATTATATAAATAATAATGTGTACTATTATCTGCCGTGTCACAGGCATCTGCTGGCGGCCATCCTTGCTCTCGTCACCCTGAAAATAGAGCCTAATGCGCACGAGATTCTGGGACTCTACACCCAGTCTAGTAATTGAATTTGAATTACTATCGTCGCGATACAACATCAACAATGAAAAAGAAACCCAGATATTTGCAGTTTACTAATTATCCGTATGTTAGAATGAAATAATAAATTTATTTTGTGCCTAAGAAAAAAAATACTTTTATTCGCTAAATTAACTTAATTTCGTTTGCGTCCGACTGATACGTCGAAATTACATAAAAGAAAAAATAAGAACGATAAATTAAGAACTAAAAAATAATGGCCCGACGGACATGCGCGGAATCCACTGTAAATAAAATCTTATTATATCGTGGGACATGAAAAAGAAAAACAATATCGGGACAGGGAATTCGCCTGGCCGCCCTACAACACGTGTATCTCGTTGCCGGGTGTCACCGAGCGTCCAGTCGCCACGGAGGATGGGACACACTGTGGAGGAAAAATTTACCTGCACCAAATACGTCAGAAGGGAATTACACATAAGGAACCGTGCACCACTTACTTGTGCACGGCGTTAATACATGCAACATAATATATGATTAGGTGATATTTATTTAGAAGTAACGTGGTTTGCCCTATTGGCGTGAATTAGCGAACGAAATTTAGCAATATCAGTGCAAGGATGCACTCTAGAATTACCCGGCATATTTTAGGTTAGACGAACCGACGCGACCTAAATCGTGATACTACGCGATGCGTGCAAACACCCGAGGTCAATCTTGGCGTAGCCGACCTTCCTCGGGAGCCCGAAGGCTGAAAGTGGTACTTCCACCCCCCGTCAGAACACGCTCCCCAATCGCACTAATTGCGTTAGGGTTTAAAGTGTTTAACGGTGCAATTAGATTAATATATTTAAGCAACGTAGTAGATGTATAGAAAGTATTATTATTCGCGTCCGCGAATGAACACACGTGACGGGATCGCCAACACCGAGAGTAGCCCGTGTCCGTATTACATGAGGCACCGCGATTCATGTGGTGAAAGAAAATGCGGAGAATCGTTGCGCGCGGAAACAACCGTAGCACCGACCAACTATTAGAATTAGTACATAAAAGGAAATGATTTATTCACTATTATTACACGCGCTTTACTCTGATGCAAATGAACCCGAGAGTTAATCGGTAGGTACGGTACGAAGACCTTGTAGTACCGGCATCGATCCTACGGCAAGTGATAAAAAAGATTAACGTCGCGATGACCATTCAGCCTTTAATCGACCCGCGCACTTAACACTTCACTCGCGATCGCACAACGGGAGTCAGGGAAATAAAGCCCACTCGACCGAAGGCGTTGTAATAATATAAAAATTCACGGATTAAAACGGATAAGCGCCGGCGCTCACGTATGTGCGTGAAGCGCAGACGATGACACGATGAGTCCAATGACCCACCGCCGCAGTGATGATTACCTCGGTGATTGTCCAGTGATGTGTGTAGTCAGAGTGGTGGTCAGGGAGATAATAATCTCTCCTGCTGCCGATCGCGGGGACTGAGGCCTGCTCCGTCAAGCGCCGAAATTGCGGCGAAGTAAAAAAAAAACAAATGCGCAGAACGCGTGATGCCGAGTATCCCGGCTGCGCTGTGTCCACGCATACACATAGGGATCCCTCAGGGATACGGGCTCTGTGTGTGTGCGGCGAGTAGTCCGCGTTTACGTGAATTACTACTCTCGCCTGTGACGTCACAGGCGGCGTACGATACCAGGAATTCACGCGCGCCTACTCGTGTATTTGTTGTTTTCTTAGGCGAGCGCTTGTGTATATCGCCCGGGAACACAACAGTACGGGAATTGTACGGGATACGCACATTCCTGCGTATGTGCTACGGCAATGTACCGTCGCACTGCCCTCTCCTCCACGAGTACAATTTCCCCGGAGAGAGGAAATCTATCCGAGAGTCTAACTCACCATTTATATTTGAAATTTGAGGAAATAAGAAAGGGATACAGGCAAAGTTACATTTATTCTAGACTATTGTAATCCCATTTTTCTTTTTATTTTACAACACCTTCTCGGACATTCGGGGATGATGACTCAGAGAGGCCATTCTTGTCACCCAGTACTCTTTCAGACGTCTTCCCACGTGACACTGACGTGGATGTCTATCCCATCGGCGGGTGGCTCTTGGAGCACTATTTGTTCCAATTTCTTCTTGAGTATCCGCGCATGATATTTGCGCACAAACTCCTCGCGCCTCCGTGCTCTTGATTCGGGGGTCGAGTCGTCAGGGGTTGGCGTTGGTGGAGGGGTTGGTTGGACAGGTGAAAAAGATGGTGTGGCAGGCGATGTGGGCATCGACTCAGAGGTTGAGTGCCTGCTGTCTGGTGTGGAGCGCGCGTCGTAGGACCCCGAACTACCCGAGTTATCCCCTTCGTCCTGCCCGGGAGATGCCTCGTCAGAGGTGACGAGGCTGACCATCTCCGGAGTGACCGGGGGTGGTAACGGTCGGGAAAACCGAGTGATCAGAGCCCCACTTCGCATCTTCTCGTGGTACAGGGCCTGCAGTTCCCCGTCCCTTTCGGCCTCGAGTTTCCGCAGGTCCACCTCCAGTGCCTGGATCCTCCTCCGATGCCATAAGATCTGTCATTGCAGCCTCTTTTTCGCCCTCCTTCGTTTCTGACCTTCCTTCATTGTAGGGGCGTAGGGCTGTGGAGTGAAACACACCACGGAATTTGTGAGTTTCCGGGTATTCCAGGGAATACGTGCAACAAGACAACATACGGACAATAACGTAAGGACCTTCATACAAGGACAAAAATTTACCCACCACCTGGTTGCTGGCTTCGGACACATTGCATGCTCACACTAACACACGGTCACCCACATGATCCGATCGGAGGTTGTACGTAGAATTAAACCTCTCGGCGCCTCTTTCCCCCTTTGACTTGATACGGCGCGCTGCCAGGACTATTTTTTCCTGATAGGGTAGGTCTTCTCTCGGAGGAAGTTTTAACCACCTCTCCCAATACCTAACTGGCTTCTTCCCCAGGTGGAGTTCCAGTGGTGTGAACTGGGTGGTCTCATGATACACTTCGTTCATGCAGGCCTGGATCACGGGTATCCAGTTTGGCCAGGCCGTATGTTTTTGAGACACCAATGTATGAAAAAAACGCCCGATCTCTTTATTGACTCGCTCCACCATATTGCTCTGCGGGTGGCGGATTGATGAGTATATGGCCTTGATATTTAATGCTGTCATCTGCCTTACCCAAGCGGTTGAGGTAAATTGCATGCCGTGGTCGGATTGTATCCGCGCGGGCTTGCCATACTTCGGGATATAATCCTCCACGATCTTGCGTTTCGTTGTGCGTGTATCTGCCCTTCTGATCGCGTATAATACCACGAACTTCGAAAACACGTCCAGCGTCGCCAATATGCACTTCATCCCGCCTCGACCGGTGGGTAACGAACCACAGAAGTCTATGGACATCATCTGCCGCGGCTCGTCCGTAAGAATGGGGCGGGTGGGTCCGTGGGTGGATGCTGTATACACCTTATTCCTTTGACACGAATCGCAATTCTTTAATAGTGCCCTCGCTCGTCTCAAGAAATCGGGAAGATAAAATGTCTCGCGGAGTAGCTGAACACATTTCACCGCGCTTACGTGACCGTACTGTTCATGAGTTTCCATGATCAGTTCGCGACCCAGCTCGGGTGTCAATGCAACCTTTGGGTTCGCACTGGTCCCCTTCACGAGTACATCTTGAAGGATGTGGTAGTCTTTCACCTCCTCCCCCTGCTTCAGTCTGTCTATAATTACCCCTAGGTACGCGTCAGTCCTCTACAACGACGCGATTTGGTTGACCCGCTTTCTTAGCTTATCATCGGGTTTCCTAATCAATATCATCCCGATAAACGTATCGCTTTGAGCCACCCGGGCTTCCCTCCTAGCGATCCTACTAAGTGCGTCCGCGGCCACGTTCCTTTTTCCGGGTACGTAGATAATTACCGGGCTATAGTCCTGTAATTCGAGTGCCCATCGCGTCAGACGATCGCTGAGAAAACGCGACGTTAACAGAAATTCGAGAGATTTATGGTCTGTCTCGATAGTGAGCTTTGACCCAACTAAATACGGGCGAAACTTCGTCAAACTCCACACGATGCTGAGTAGCTCGAGTTCGGTAGTAAAATAATTTAATCCCGCCCCTCTGAGTGCCCGGCTCGCGCAACACACTAATCTTCGCTCCCCAACATCGTCCTGCTGAAAAAGCAAACTTCCTAGAGCGGACCGGCTTGCGTCAGTTCGTAGTATAAAGGGCCTCCCTTGCGTCGGGTGATATAAAAGAATCTCCTCGCAGAATAATTCTTTACACTCTGAAAGGACGTGTCATCGCGGGGCTCCCACTTCCACTTTGCCCCCTTTTGCAAAAGTCTGAGCATGGTTGCATTTCGGTCGACAACCTATCTGTGAAGCGTGCGGAAAAATTCGTCAGACCTATAAAACCCTTTGGCTGCTTAGTGTTACGCGGAGTGGGAAAGTCGCGAATCCCTTGTACTTTCTCCGGATCGGGCAGTAGCCCGCGAGGCGTTAATATGAAACCTAAAAATCGCATCTCGTTTCAACACAACTTTACTTTACGAAAATTCAGGGTCACCCCCTCCCGTGAAATCCTATCAAACAGCTTATGTGTACTAAATGTTGATTAAAATCTTTCGAGACGCAGAGCCAATCGTCTGCAAAGCCGATTAAAAATTCTGAGCAACGGCGAAGCGTGTGCTCTGCTGCCCTAGAAAGAGCGGCGCTACTAACTTTTGTGCCAAACGGTACCACGCAGTGTTGGTATGTGTGCCCACTGAACAGAAACCCGGTGTATTTCCTAGAGTCCTTGTGGAGGGGCACCTGCCAATAACGAGCCGTTAAGTCTATGCTACTCATAATCGCGAAGTTACGGCACTTCAGCAGGACTTGATTCATGTCCTCTGGGCCGTCATAATCATCTTGTAGACGTTTATTTAATTCAATCGCATTCAAACACAACCTAACCCTACCATCCTTCTTAAACACCGGAATGAGAGGGCTAACAAAATTAGTGTTCGATCGTTCTATGAGGCCGAGCTTGAGCATCCGCTCGATTTCCTCACCTATGACTTCCCTCTCTTTCCAGGAAACAGGGTAGGGTTTGTGTTTGAAAGGAGATTCATCTACTACATGAAAGGAGTAAATATATGAAAGAAATCTTCCCGGAGATTCATTAAAGATGTGCCGATACTGGCAAAGCAGATTTCCCAGCGCTAATCTATCGGACATACTACCAAAATTGATTGCATCTAACTTAGCGTCTATCTCGTCATCCCTTAGCTCACTCGGATCGTTCACAGGGATTGTCTCAACCTGAAAGCATTCGAAGCTACTGTGTAAGTCGTCAGATACTCGGGCTAAAAAATGGTCCACTTCCTTCCGGTCATCCGGGTACATACTGAGAACTTGAACATATGTATACTTAAACTTGAACGTATGTACGGAGCCAGTCAAAGGGTGGGTGAGTTGCACGGTTTGACCTGACATATTTAAAATCGTTTGAAGAGCTTCTTGGAAATCGATTCCGAGGATACAGAATCTCACGAGCTTAGGTATAACTACGAGATTAAATTCAATTGATATATATATCCTATTTCAATTAATGCACAAAATTGCTTTTTCAATAAAACGGATTTCTCGCCCGTGAAACCGATGGCGTGTAAACCGACTAAGGGAAACGTGGGCAGTGCTTTTAAAGACTGCACGTGTGCCTCATAAAAGGTCCCTGACACACAGGTGATCCTACTACCAGTGTCTAACAAACCAGAAGTGAGAATTCCGTTAATCTTAATTTCTAATTCGGGGCAAGGCACCTCCTAATGCATCGGTAATGCAGTGCGAAAATTATCCTCAGAACGCGTGATGCCGAGTATCCCGGCTGCGCTGTGTCCACGCATACACATACGGATCCCTCAGGGATACGGGCTCTGTGTGTGTGCGCCGAGTAGTCCGCGTTTACGTGAATTACTACTCTCGCCTGTGACGTCACAGGCGGCGTACGATACCAGGAATTCACGCGCGCCTACTCGTGTATTTGTTGTGTTCTTAGGCGAGCGCTTGTGTATATCGCCCGGGAACACAACAGTACGGGAATTCTACGAGATACGCACATTCCTGCGTATGTGCTACGGCAATGTACCGTCGCACTACGTATCTGTACTGGTCAGCTACGTCTATCGGTTTTACATTTTGAATAAATGTTAAAAATAATTTAAATTAGGTAATATTTATTATTATTATTAATGTTTAATATAGATAAGAATATTTATTTTAAGGTACGGTTTAAACAATAAAAATTTAATATTATTTACAATACATACAATTTTTTATATTAATTAATACATTTCAAGCAGAAAACAAAAAGTTTTGATAAAAGAAAGAAAAACCTTCAGTACTTTTTTAAGCTAAGACAAACACAGTAATTGCTATTAAGTAATAAGTGCATTAAAAAGCGATTAAGAAATTGAAAGTTGAATTCTATGGAATTTTATGAATTAACGAAATCTCCTAAAGTTTTAACTAGGGTGTCTCTATTACAATCTTTGAAAAGGTGGCGGTGTTTTTGAACAATCTGCATAATATTTTGTTTACTGTATTCATCTTTGCTTAATATAGTATTAAATTGCAAAGCAAGTTGGACACCTCTTTCTGCGCATTCATTTACAACTCGAAGAGAGTGAACTACTTGCTTCGCTTCTATGAAGTCGTCTCTTTCCTTCCATAATTCAGGACTAATTTTTAAAAAATCGGCTTTCAATTTTAATTTGTTGAAAAACTGTAAGGTTTGATTACTGGCAAATTGATATAAACTTAGATAATCTATTGCCAGTAACAAAGCCTTTCAGCTTTGCTAGAGCAATTTGTGGTGGTTTTAGAAGAGAAGTTGATTGCATTGCAGATACATTTTTTTACTTCTTTTGCTAATGCAATTAGCTCCTCTCCTAAATACCACAAATGCCCTTCCATTTTTTTGGTAATTGCCTGGGCAATCTTCTGATTAATTACAGAGAATTTTTTAATATTTTTCAGAAACTCCAAGTCGATTCTTGGAGCAATCTGCGGGATAGTTGTTGTGAACCATGCCTGTTGATATACTAAGCATATAAACAGACACATATCCCGCAGACCTACAGTTTCATGGGGTGTTAAACGAAACTGATTTCTGAATAAATATATTTTGAAGGTGTAGATGGCTTTAGACATCCACCGCGCATGGTGGATTGGTGCAAGTCCTTTAAAATACGCCGTGTCATCACTTCCTCTAAGAAACGTAACGACAAGCTCCAAGAACTCCTTGTAGTCGTCTCTTGGAAACGAACTCTGGAAATGTTTAAAAACGTTGTTAATTTATTGGTCTACATTAATTAATGAATAATATTGAATAAAATATTACCTCTAACTGCTGCTTCGCACAAGCGATAATGTCTTCCTTCCCATCTTTTATGTGTAATAAGATAAAATCATCTTCCAGTCAGGAATGAAAGCGAGATTTTTCAATATCTGCCCATGCTTGCTAGAATCTCTTAAAAATTCCAACATCCGGACCCGAAGTTGTGGCAGTATGAGCCTGCTCAAACGCAGCTTTTAGCATTAGCTCATAAACATGCTATCTACAAGCCAAATGTAAAAGGTTGCTCCCTAATTTACTTTCGATTAGGCCGCAAGCTCCGTTTAAGAGGCCCGTATTTGATGCCGTTGTATCAAACACCATGCCACACACTTCATCCTCAATCTCCCATCGACGAAGCACTTTTGGCTTTTTTAAGCGCAAAACTATACAACAAAACACTCTGCCTCTTTCTGCAGCATCAAACACTAAGCGCGAATTGTTAATTATGCAAAATTTTGTATAGTTTGGTGCTAAGGGAGCCGAAAGTATGATCATTTTTCTATATGCACGGACGATCGCCGCAGGCCAAACGTGCGTTGAAGATGAAGCGAAAAAAATCATATTTTTGGTGCATTTGTAAAGTGCATAACGTCGTTAATAAGCGACTTTGTTTAAATGTAAAATACTGTATCGGTTTCTGCAGCATACGACATTAAAAGTGCATCGATAATACTGCGAAATGTTCTATAGTTTCGCGCTAAAGAGAGCCAAAAGTATGAACTTTTTCGAATATGCTTTACAGTTATGAAACTAAAGAGAGCCAAAAGTATGTGCATTTTCGTATATGCACGCGCGATCACTGCATGCTCGTGCATTGTACAATGGATATCCAGCAAAAATTGTATTTTTCGTATACTTCAAGAGATCAGAGCATCATTAAAAAAACACATTGTTTATAACTCTGTCCGTTTCTGCAACATCGGACATTAAATGCGTTAGTGCGACAAAATGTTGTGTAGTTTCAGGATAAAAATACGATTCTCGGTTTTTAAAAGCCTGTGTTTTTGAATAACCGCGCGCTGTTAATAAGTTTTATTTCAATGATATATGCGATGACTATTATGCAAATCTGTTTTATTTTAAGCGTTTTATATTTCTATAGAATATTTTACTTGTTACTTACGATTTTCGTTTTCTTCAAATTTATTAAACGTAGCTGTATCGATAACGGCCTTCAGATTCCCGCTTCTATTTGCTCTTTATGCATTCAAAAACTCAATAGCTTCCTTATCCTTCAATTTACTGAATTCTGTTAAATGAGTGGTGTCGAAGATATTGTCTAGTTTGCACACGAAATCACTCGGTCGCACTGATTGTCCAATTGAACCTTCACGATTTACATTTCTTAGAACTTTCCAGTGTTCTAAGTACAGTTTGTCCAATTTTAGTACGGAGTGTTTTTCTGCTATTGTTGGAATGCCCGCACTTTTCCAAAAAACAACTACTTTCCTTATAGTAGTCAATGCAGCTTCATGATGCGTTTGGTTGCAGTGTCTGATATAATAAAACATGCACTGAAGCACTTCGCCGATTGATGGTAATTTAGTACCACGAAGTTCTGGTTGAGTGTACCCGATAAGTTAATAAGATAATAAGAAGCGAAATGATATTTCGATCTTCACTCGAGAATTTCACTTGGAATTTTCGCTTTCCTCTGCTGCTTACCTGCGCCAAAAATTATGTGGACGCCTCCGCACTCCGCAACTTATAAATTATAAATTTTAAGCAGAAAGCCGGTGTGGAGCGAATGCGAAAATGAACTAGACCCTTAGGCCTGCTATAGGATTATTTCCTTCTTTCGTTGAGGGTCAGTTATAAATTGTGTAGTATACTAAGATTCAGAGGTCTACTCGAAGAGCTATAAGCCAAAGCCTTCGCTATCTTCAGTTCCATACTTATAGTAAATTCGGCACGGGCGACAGAGAAAGCGCGCGCGAGACAGAGAGAGAGAGAGAGAGAGAGCGAGCGACCTTTCCTCCGAGGATTATCCTACCCTCATAAGCAGTGGCCCCGCTGTCTATGTGAGGGTATAGGAAAACTTATGTAGAAAAACTAGAGGTATTTTCGAAGGAAATGTCGAGGCTCGTCCTTCCGGGTCGAGAGAGAGAGAGAGAGCTGACCCTGCCATAAAAGTTACAATACCGAGATAATCTGTGGAAATGGTGTACATTGTTCTATTATATTGCTCATTAATTTTTTCAGTCATATCTCTACACTAGGTCACTAAATTTACGAAAACTTTTAAGCCAATGAGGCAAGCTTAATAATTGACCTATCGAAAAAAGAAAAGTTGTGTCGGGCTCGTTAGGTCCTAGCGCACACGTTGATGCCGAGGGTGGAACCATTCGAGCGCTATTCTCGGAAACATGTCACCCTAATATATATATCTTACTATATTATATAGTTGTTTTGAGCCGCGCTGTAATTTAGCCCCCCTCGCCACCCCCCCCCCCTCAACCCTCTCAGCGCGCCCTCATTTGGTCCCCCCTCAGCCCCCCCTCAGCGCCCCCTCAGGAGAAGGTGCTACGTAGATGGTCAGCTTCAAGGGTCGAGGAGTGTGTGAAGGGTGGTGGTTAATAACTGTAGTAATAAGTGGATGGTGTAGGGATAGGTTGAGTAATGCTCGCGATTGAAGTCATAAGTGAAAGGTTTGGTGGTGAAAGTTATGGTTAGTATCATAAGCGGAATATGTAGATTATAATTGAAGTAGGAAGACATGATCAGAGATAGTGATAAGCGTAATCAGAAAGTCATAGGTGTAAGAGATTGGTAGAGATTATGTGTGGAGGGTGGAGATCAAGATTGTATTCATAAGTGGATGTTGTAAGGATAATTGGAGAAGAACGAGATGATTGAATGCAATAGATGGATGGTGGAGGTTCTCGGTATAAGGTAGATTGCAGAGCTAACAATGGCAGGTGTTGAGAGGAGGCCATACGTGTACGTGATTGGTGAATGTTAGAAGTCATAATTAGTGGCATTAGTGGAACGCTGGCGATCATGATTAAGAGCGATATGTGGAGGGTAGAAGTGTTGGTGAAGGGAAATGGTAGACTGAGTATAGATGAAAAGTGTAGGATAACAGGTTGATGGGAAGTTCATGGCTAGATGTGATAGATGGAGGCTGAAAATCATGGGTGATAGGTGAAGGTCAGAAGTCATGGGTAACGCTGACAGTGGGCATTATAAGGAATTGGCGAAGTGTCGAAGTCATGATTGGAGCCATAAGTCGAAGGGGAAAGTGACAAGTGGAGTAGGAGAACTGGATTGCAGGTAACAGGTGGACAGTGAAGGTGCTAATTAGTCGGTACGCTTCATAGGTCGACATTATAGGTGGTGCGGTTTGAGGTTACGAGTAAAGATACTAGGTGATGCGTGGAATTCATGTGTGGAGGTGATAGGTGTAGGCAGAAAGTGTGAACGTGTGTTCAGATTATGCATAAAAGGTGGTGGTAGTCATGACTGTAGTTATAGGTGTCCAGTGTAGGAGATAGATGTAGTGTTGAGGTCACGATTGAAGTTATAAGTGAAAAGTATAAGTGATAGGGAGAGAATGAGGATATAATTGCAGGCATAAGTGGACGGTGTAGGAAAAAGGTGAATTATGAAAGTTATGATTAGTATCATAAGTGGAATGTATAGATTATAATTGGAACCGGAAGACATGATCAAAGATAGTGATAAGTGTAATCAGAAAGTAATAGATGTAGGAAATAGGTAGAGATTATGTGTAGAGGGTGGAGATCGCGATTGTATTTATAAATGGACGTTGTAGGGATAGCCGCAGAAGAAGGACATGATTGAATGCAATAGATGGATGATAGAGATGGAGGCTGAAAATCATGGGTGATAGGTGAAGGTCAGAAGTCATGGGTAACGCTGACAGTGGGCATTATAAGGAATTGGCGGAGTGTCGAAGTCATGATTGGAGTCGTAAGTCGAAGGGGAAAGTGACACGCGGAGTAGGAGAACTGGATTGCCAGTAACAGATGAGCAGTGGAGGTGCTAATTAGTCGGTACGCTTCACGGGTCGACATTATAGGTGGTGCGGTTTGAGGTTACGAGTAAAGATGCTAGGTGGTGCGTGGAATTCATATGTGGAGGTGATAGCTGTAGGCATAAAGTGTGAACATATTTGCAGATTATGCGTAAAGGGTGGTGGTTATGACTGTAGCAATGGAGTGTGTGTGGTTCACGTAGATAGTGTTGGAGATAGGTGGAGTGTGGAAGTCACGATTGGAGTTATAAGTGGAAGGTATAAGTGATAAGTAGAAAACGAGGTCATAATTGCAAGGAATAGGTGTTTGTTAGAAGCTACGAGTGAAGGTGGTAAGTGGTAGTGAAAGTTATGGGAGAAAATTGTAAGTGGTAGGTCAATTAGCTAGAAGGACGGTGGACTTTATGGGGCGAGAGAGAAAGTGGAGGTACAGGAGAATAAGAAGGTCATAGGTTGAGGTATAGGTAAAGATTAAAATATTCAGGGGTCGAGGGTCGAGGGTCAAGGGTCAAGGTTGTAGATGATCGGTAGTAGATAGAAATTATCGGTGAAGGTGACAGGTAGTTGGTAGACTTCATGGTTGGAAATGATCGTTAACAGCTGGTTTAGAGCTGGAAATAACAGGTGTTTAGGCGAAGCTATGCGTGTAGGTAATTGGTCAATGTTAGGAGTCATGATTAGACGTAATAGTGGGAGGCTAGAGGTCGTGATTAGAGGCGATAGATGGAATGTGGAAATGATAGGTGGAGAGTCAAGAAGATAAGGTTGGTGTAATAAGTGGAGCGTTACGTAATAAATTGAGGTAATAGGTGGAGAACATACGCAAAGAGTAATAATTTTAGTCGAAAGTCATAGGTAAAGGATAGATTTTATGATTTAATCGGCCTCATAGCTCGAGATTATAAGTGATGTGAACGAGGTGTTAATAGCTGAGAGACGGTGGAGTTTATGGGTAGATGTAGGTGGATGAAAAGGTTATGGGTCAAGGTGATAAGTAAAGGTTAGAAGTCTTGAGTAGAGCTGATATGTAGGGGTTGTGTAACAGAGACAGATTCACCCAGGGCGCTCTAGTCCGCTCATCGTAAGTCGTCGGACGCAGATGAGGCGGGTGGGGTCTACCTACGCTGACGCCTTCTGCAGCACGGCTACGCGTGATGGTTGTTCTCCCGCGTGAGCGTTGGAAGTAAAAAGGCAGCTTCGGCGCCCTTTATAACAGACGAGCTCTCGAATCAAAGGTGGTGCATGAATTATCTGTGTGAATGCTGGCTGTCTACTCGCGGCGAGCATTTGAATTTCGCGGCTATCTTCTCCAGCATCGATTGTAATTGAGAAATCGAGCGCGCATGCGTAGCGATCGACGACGCGCGAGGCGAGCGAGCCTGTTGCGGCGCGAGAGCGCGGGCCGTCGGCCCACGTGAACCGATCAACAGGAGCGTGCGCTGTTCGGCGTCTCGGGAGTACGGGAGCGCGAGGCAAGTGACGAGAGCGCGAGCCGGCACTCTCCTGCCCCGGCTGTTCCAGCTCGGAAATCTTTGCAGCTAGCTCCCGAGGGGTTCCTTTGTGTTAACTTCTTTGTGCAACTCGTGCTTTTGTGGGTCTCCTGGTTATCTGAGGATCACGAGGTCTTGGTCGCCTGGACTAGAGGAAATGGTCAGTGAGTCGTTCCTTTATTAAACTAAGTTTCCTCGCGGGTGCTAGTGCGCAGTTCCACGCGTGACTTCGGGTGTGCGAAGTCCTTTGTCTCGTGGACGCGAAAGATCAGCGAGCGCGGCTACCTCAGTTACCTTGGATGTCTTTTCGTAATTAAGTTCGGTTATTTCGTAGAGCGAATCAGTGCGTGATCGTGTATACCTCGGGCTACCTTCTACGCGGATATCTCCGACGAAAGGCTATCTCGTCGTCCCGGCGTGAACGCGTGGCTACCTGGCCCTCTGATATCTCGGGTAGAAGGTTATCTCGTAGTAAGTCCGCGGACAACGGGCTATCTGCGTAGTACGGGAACTCGCGGTTATCTATTGTGACGTTAGTGCGAATCGGTAGTGAGTTGCGGTTATACGCGGTAGTGCGTCTCGGGAATACGTCGGCGAGGACAAGGGGGACCTCGCTCGACGTCGCGTTATTAGGATAAGGCGCGAGGGGTGTCGTAAGCCGTCGGACGCGGACAGGCCCTCGGCCAAACGTAGATTACACGGGCGTGATCGAACTATGTGTGGGCGATCACGTTCATAGGTTTAAGGCGTGCGAGAAGAGTCAACGGACATTGAAAGTGTGTGGCCAGTGGGCAATGTGAAAGTTACCTTGAGACGCGCGAGAGTCGGGTTGTCTTATCAGTGGATATCTTGGCGGTTAAGGAATTAAGTAGCGATTTTATTAGCGAGCGGTATTCAGATTGGTGACGTAGAGGACAATTGTTGGTACGCGTCGAATTCTCTTGCGTGGATCGTGAACGGATATCTTGCGGCTACCTTTTATTTGTGTAAATAATATTACATCTGAGTTGAATAAAGAGTACACTGAAATAAAGATAACCTAGAGGTGTTTCTATCCGAATTGCCCTCTCTCCTTTACCGTGTTCCGGGCTGGGCTAGCCAGCCGGGCAAATCCGCCTAACTCCCCGGGTTAGGTGAAAGAGTCGCGAGACTCTGACACTTAAAGGTAAGTGTCTGGCGCCACTGGCTTCAGGTGAACCCGAGGAGAAGGGACGATATCATAACGTTGGTAATCGAGCAAAAATCAACGTTATAAAATACATTCTTACTTTATAAATATATTTATTTGAATTGACTTGAAAATTACTATGATATTTATATGAGCGATGAGACAAGTTAATTTATTTTATTTTTAATTTTTCTGAAAGCACAACCTATGCTTTCCTTATGGGAATTTGGGTTCGTTTCAGCATTTAGCAGGGAACGAGTACCTTCTGCTCATAAAATGAACAATATAAGTGGTCAATCCTTTGGCAGATCAGTCAAAAGCGTAGCATACAAACTTTCATGTCCATGCGGTCATCCAATTTTAAAATATTAAATTTTTAAAGTCAACATTTGTTACAATATATTTCATATTTACCGCCAATGCACACTTAATAATATGACTTAAATACATAACCTCACTTTTAAAGCAAACTTAGTAGAAGATTTTGGTGTGATTGCGAATTCGATAACGTTTGAATACAGCAGTGTAGGGGGTGGCGAAATGCCATACGACAATTTTCTGCAAATCACCCATGTGTATAACCAGCGTATGTCTCGCTCGAATGTTCGCCTATTTATTAACTAATTCTTTTTCATCCATTGTTAACTCTAACTCTCGGGCTAATACTAATATGTAAGTTGTATAATTTACGCGAGATCTCTTGCCCGGGTAGTACTGACCGAATTCTACTTTTCGCGCGTTTGGTTTTGGATATTTTTGTTCCAAAACCGTTCTTTAAATGATATCTCGAATTGTTGTACCGTGTTTATAAGGTCTTTTACTAAGTACCACCAATTTTGGGCATCACCCTCTAAAGTTTGTGTAATGGCATAGTTTGTATCATTAGTATCTAATTTCATTAGATGAGTATATGTATTAAATTCTTTTAAAAATTTGATTGGCCCTTCTGACGGAAGGCCTTTAAATTTTGGTAAATATACCTGTATTTTCCGTGATAATTCCAGGTACAGTTCTGGTAAAACCCTAGAGTCGTTTAGGGATTCGATAGTTTTTTTTTAACCTTCCCATTTCCGCGTCGAAAGTTGTTTTTTGTACAGACTCATTTAATTTTCTTTCGTATTTTGATAAGTCGCTGCTTAATTTTGCATTATTTGTTAATAGCTTATCATTTTCCGTTTCAAGTATGGTAATTTTTCCTATCATATTTTGTATTTGGCTCTTACAATTTTCCACGATTTTTGTAAGAGTCTGTATTCTTGAATCAAGATCGTCCTGATGCATTTTGTCTTTGACTAAAGATAAATGTTCCGAAGCAATACTGTTTAAATTTATCGGGCTTCTTGATTCAAGACCTTCGACTCTGTCCTCCAGTGCACTCTGGGTTTCGGACAATTCTTTTAAATCATTGACGACTGCCTCCTTCCATTGGTGGTCCAAACTGGGTTCTTCGTCGATGATTGCTTCCCTAAGGTTGTGAAGCAATATTCGAGAACGTCGTTTAGCCATCGCAGTTAATGTTCTAAAAGTCGGATGTGGGATCAAAAGTGTTTGATAGAAAAGATTTATTTAAATTTTTACGTTTTCAAATTTATTGGTAATTAAAATGATTTCCTCCTCCAGACTTTCAACCTGTTTGCTCAGATTCTCCAACTTAAGATTCGATTGTACCATGAATTTTCTGAAGGCGACTTTAGCTTCATCATATTGCATTTGTAGATTTCTGACGACAAGTGGATCGTGATTGATAGCTTCTCCAATGTCAGTACAATATTGTTTAGCGTATCTTAAGCGTCGCTCGGTTAATTTGAAATTTTCTCTGATGATTGGAAATTGAGTTTCATATCTTTTTTGCCTCTCGACTACATTGATCATAAGGTTTTCCAATTTACAGAGGCGTTCTTCCACGTTGTTGGACATATCGTCTGTAACAAAAAAGATCCGCCATATTTTTAGCTAAATAAATCTTTTCTAGGGGCGTCGTTAATTTTTTTTAGTGTCACATTACACTCCGTTAACCCTCCCGTCCCTGTTCGGGCGCCATTGTGACGTTCCTGCCTCCTGCTGGAGTTGTAGTTGGAGTTGGAGTTGGGTCGGTCGAGTTAGTAGGGGGGGGGGGACGGTTAGTGGAGGGAAAGATGCATTGGGATTTCTCTCTCATTGTAAGAAGGGGGTTACAGTGTTCCTATCTTAGAACGGCTCCCTACGCCTGCTCTCTTCTTATGGAAGAGGAGGGGGGCTGCTGGGCCGGGTGGAGTTTGGAGTAAGTTTCCCTGCACTCCTACGCAACCTTAGTTTGCACATGTAGCCTCGGATACATTAAGCGGACTAACTGAGTCAAGAGCCCGAGCATAAAGAGGGGGTCATGACCAGTTATCCGCAGAATGCCTCGGTTGCAGGAATGATTGAGGGAGTAGCCCTAGCTAAAGAGAGGGGCTTTAGCCAACCATCCAACGACCAAGAGAGGGGGTTTTAAAGTAATAAAATCTATTTAATTAAAGTCATGAGTTTATTGAATACAAGCTGGCCACTTTACATTAGGGGGACTGTGAAACGCTGCTGCGAGCGAGCAAGAACGGGCGCTCATATGCTATGGCATGCACCAACGTTAGAGAAGCTAGACGGATAGAGCCCAAGCCAAGAGAGAGAGGAATCCATCCTCTAGCCCTCACCAGCTAGAAGTGACTCTTGCCGGCTCGTGTTCGCTCTCGTATACCCGGGCCTTCACCTAGTTTCTTCTTGTAGCGCGTCCTGGTGTTGCTCTTTGCTACTGCTCCTCGCTCGTTTGCTGTAGGCGCCCTCTCCAGCTATGTCGGTATTTTACCGACTCCGGTCGGTAAGTCGCTGTGTCGCCTGTGTTTTACCTTACCAATTAACAGTAGAAACATTTCATATTAGTGGGATTCATTGAAGAAAACAAATATTTATATGTTGAATTAATTTATTTATAATTTCATTTATATAGTATCTGAAAATTATATTCACAATTTCAAAAATTATAATACAGAGATATTATGTATTTATTACTATATTTAATTACTTATGTTGTACCGTTTGCTTACAAATAATTATACGTAGTTGAAATATGTATGTGTATATATATACTGTCACGTACGAGCCATAGGCTCAGGTGACTCCAGCGTCCGGTGACCGGAGCTGGCGACGATGCACCGAATGCATCGTCAGCAGGGAACGCGTCGGCCGAGAGCTTCTCACGGCCAAGGAATGCAAGCTTGCACTTTGACCGTGAGACGCCGAGTCTACGAGTTGCATCTCGCGGACAGCGTCGGCAGATACCCGGCGACCCTCGAACTGGGCAGAGCTCCTCCTTATGCGAGCAATAAACACAACTTACTCTCAACACTTGTCTCGTGTCCTTCGGTCAACCCCCACGATCCGTAACAGCTTTCTGGCATCCCTTAAGGGTCCCGAAACGCGACGCGACGGCAGCGTATTGCGAGTGTTGTTCGCGGCAAATTCGGCAGTTTTTTTTTGGTGCGTGCGTTGAGCAGTTGAGCGAAGATCAACAGCGTTCGCCAACGTGATATTGTCCTTGGCAGCCAGGGAAAAGGAAGCAATTCCAGCCACCACCAGTGATCAGTGACGTGCAGTGACGACTTTGAACTTTGGAGGAAACTGCGCACATCTGCAAATCCGCGCTGATTTTCATCACAAGCCAGCGCGCAATTTGGGACTACTATTGCAATTGCAGCGAAGTGTGTGCAGTGCCTAGTGTCACGGATCAGGATAGCTCCGCACGGCTCGCAGCACGAGCACCAAAAACAACAACCAAGGAGTTGCCTGGAAAAACCGCACTGAGCAGCACGGCACACAAGGACGATCCACGCAGAGGAAATCACGAACTTTCATCATTCGAGTGATTGTGCAACGTGCAGTGCGACGGCAATCAGCAAAGACCCAGCAGACATTCCAACACTTGACATCGCCCGAATTTGCCAGCCGCCCAGGTCGCCGAGGCTCGAGGCTCAAGCCCGAGCTCAAAGTTAGAATCCGCGCTACGCACAGAGACGCGCGCCAGCCGACTTCGTATCGAGTGCGGCAATTTTTACGCTCCGTTCCGCGACTGCCGGCGAGCGTCGCGTCGAAACACACGGAGAGCATCTTCTCGAACATCGCAACCCTTGCCACCCCCGAGACGTCGCCTGCAGCGAGTCATCGGCAGCCTCCAGCACCCTCACGCCGACCGACGGCCGACAGCAGCAGCAGCAGGGGTCACCAGCGGCCTCAGCACGCCGACCAGCATCCAGCCACCAGCGTCAACGGACTTCAAAATGCAACCAACAGCGCCCTTGTTCCTGCTCGTCGTACTGTAAGTCCGCCACTTTTCTCATATATGCGGTTTGGCTGGTTGCTCGGTAGCGCGTATCACAATTAACCCCGGCTGTCGTAGCGCAAGCGCGCATAGCGAAAAGCGGACAGCGCGTCGTGATAGCGGAATGACGCGCACAAAGCTACGGAAAGCTATGTCGGTATTGAATATAGGACCGCGAACGGAGCGCGACGAAAAAGATCAAGATCGCGAAAAACGCGGGCGGATCAGTGATCCGGAAACGAAGAAACGTTTCAAGCATGCGAAGGAGGTCTATCGCTCTTATTACCGCTTATCACCGACGTCGCAAAGATTGCTGCGGGAATCGCTGGAACCGCGAACCGACTCGCCGCGCCCCCCCCCCCAGCAGCGCACGTAACCCTGACCAGATTGGCGTGCAGGTAAGCGCATGCCCCGTGGCTGCTCGCCGCCAGCTCGGCGCCACGGTACCCGAAAGTACCAGCTTCGTCCGACGAGGACCCCAAAAACACAATGTTCGTCATACCCCCGGCTCTCCCAGTCCCCGAAAGTACGGGAGCGTTAAAAAAGCCAGTCCCAAGATCAGAGCCCGCGGAGTTGGCTCAACTGCGCAAGAGGCTGGACGGTCTGACCTTGGAACCACGCGAGCCGCGCGAACAGCCGTCGGATATTTGGGGACATTTGAACACTCCCCTAGTGAAGCCCGCGCAAGTCGAAATAGGGGATAAATGCATGGCAGGCGTATCGAATCGCCTGCAGATCAAACAAATCGCTAGCTACGAGGACCCGAACAACGTGTTCGAATCCGGGAACGAGGAGGAGGCGCGCGCCGCCTCAGCGACCGGCTCCCGCCGCGGCTCGGGCAGGGGTACCCCTGCGCACCCTTCCGCTCTTGAACGCGAAGCGGACAGACTCCGCAGGGTCATCGACGAGTTATTGTCCGAAGATAGCGCGCCGGAGGACGAGGACGTAATGTACGGTCAAATCCGGGAGGCGATCAAAATCCTGAAGTCAGGAAAAAAATCGACCAAGAGGCAGTTATTCAGAGATATGCCACCGCCTCCGTCAAAATCGCTTCGCAATGTCGCGACAAAGCAAGCCGACTGTGCGCTCCCGTCGTTCCCGGCATGGCCAGAGAAAGACTGGCTAGCGACTAGCTCGAACAAGGCCGGCGCAGACGCGAACAGTAGAGCGTATGAGCCACCGGCTGCCGTCGGCAGTAAACCCTTCCTCGGTGCGGAAGGGAAGCCCCGGGGCGAATACCGCCGCTTCCCGCCGGCGGACGACCCGAGCTCCGATCCATCGAGCGATCCCGATGGCTCGGACGGGCAAGTGGAGTCATGGCGCGAGCGTCACCGAAAAAGCAGAAAGTCCGGAGCCAACGAGTCGTCCGACGGCGGACGGAGCGATCGGCGTAGAAAGCGGAACGATCGCTTCAGTGACGGCCGAAGATCGGAGCCGGCCGCACCCCCACGTTCCCGTCAAGGCCCAAATGAAGCACGCGAAAGGTCCATGAGCGATCGACAACCTTGTCGATTTGCCACCCCTACACGACCAAGCGAGGAAAGGGCTCGGCAAGTTGCCGAGCGACGTCACAGCTGCGACACAGAACGTCGTGAGCACAAGGAGTCGGCTGGCGCCGCGCAACATCACGCGAACGAAGTCCCCGCTAGCATGCGGCGGCATGAAAGCGCCGCACCGCCCGACGGGCGCCGCTATAAGGGCGAAAGGTCGCCGAGCGGCCGCTCAACCGCGAGAACGGCGCAGTTTACCCCACAACGCAACCCGTACGAAAGCTCAGACAGTGATCATCGGCAGAGAAGGGAGGACGAACGAGCGCGTCGCCCATGTGGCCACGGCGGCCACGCCGCGGGCCGTCGCCGCGGAGACCCGGGCGATTCGGACGACAGCTATAGCTCAGCAAGCAACTACCGTAGCTGCGCCGGCGACTCAGATGGAAGCCGGCGCAGTTATTACAGTGCACACGGGCACGGCAGGCGCGGCTATAACGAACTCCCCGACGGAAGATGCAGCCGCGAAAGCTGCCACGTGACCGACCGGCGTAGGGGATGCGCGCGGGCGTACAACAACAGCGATCAACAGAATGGCCGACAGGCGCGCAACGACGCCCGGGAGACAGACACACGGCACACGGAGAACGAGCATCCGGATTCCCGATGCTGTTCTAGGTCCGGGCGCCGCGATAGCTATCCGAGGGAAGGCGAAGCCGATGACAGGTTCCCTCGACGCGATCCTTCGCCACCCCATGCACCAAGAAGGCAGCCTCCAGCGCAGCCACCGGTACCCCCGCCGCACCCCCTACCACCTCCATGGTCCCAGCCTCCCCCACAGCCCCCACGCGGCCCAGGAACCCCGCACGTGAACTCGTCCCTGGCAGCGGCGGCTCCATCTGTAGCAACGATCGATCCGAGGCGTTACGCGCACTTTACGCAAGCCCTCTCTTTGATCCCCACATTCGACGGAGATGTGGACACGCTGTCAATTTTCACGACAGCAGTAAGAGAGGTGCTCAACTCATTCGGCCCGGAGTTCGAGAGATTCCTCCTTCGGCAGATTGCAAACAATCTGACAGGTAAAGCGACACAGGGCTTTCGCGCGCGTACGGTCCGGTACGGATCAGTGGAGGCTCTGCTACGCGAGCTTACGCTGCACTTCGCGAACATCGGGATCGCAGACCAATTGAGCGCGCAAATTCGGGCGATTGCGCAAGAAGACGGCGAGAACGTGGGCGACTACGGCTTCCGAGTCGAAAAAATTTATTATCGACTATCGACAATAATCGATTCAGCTCCAGGCTTATCCGAGCTCGACAGAGAGGCTCGAAGGCGGCAAGCGGACTTCGACGTACTGGAGCAATTCATGTACGGCCTCAGAGCGCCCCTGGACCATCTCGTCCGGGCGACGCGCCCCACGTGCTGGAACGATGCCTTTACCGCAGCCATCGAGCACGAAGCCAGGCTGGGAGCTCTCCTGCTTACGTCCGCCAAATCGGACGATCATAGGCCGGCGGCCCAGATAAGACGAGCGGCGGCCGCGGCGGAGAGCGCAGACAAGGTCGAGAAGCCTTCTACATCAAGCGAGGAGAAAGGCGGCGTTGCCCAGGACGTGAGGGCAAAATCCTTTTGCTCATACTGCGACGTGCCCGGTCACGCACTGGACGAGTGCAAAACTCTCGTACGGGACGCCGCACAAAAGAGGATCGAAAACCCGCGCGGCGAACGCAGCAAACCGGAGCCCGGCCAGAGTTATGGCAGATGGCCGAACAATAGAAGAGGAGGCGGGTTTCGCGGCAACAATCAGCGGAATTCCGGAAATGGCAACAACAACAATAACGGCAACCGTAATAACAACAACAACAACAACAACAACATCAACAAAGACGATTGTCGTGACAACCGAAAGGAAGGCGGCGACAGCGCTGGCGACCAGCGATGACAGTCAAGGCAACCAAACCAAGCCTTTAAACTAATGCGACGCTCGTCTCGTTCCCCAGATGATAAGCGTCACGCATTAGATAAGAAAAAGAAGATAGTGACGAAACTGATACGAACTCAGAAGAGCGATTCGAAGGAGATTTCATCGGGTGGCGACGCCCCTCGCGCCATCGAAATCGCAACAGCTAACGACACGCTCGCTTTCGGCGAAAATATCACGGATAGTACGACGAACGTGATAACAACGAAAACGTCACAGGTCACCGCACCCAGTGCATCCCAGATTCAGCAGGAGATGGTTTCCGAAGCCCCACGGCTGGATCAGTCACCATGCAAAGAGCAACTCGTGCAGCCCCCAGCTGTAAACGGTGAAATGTCTCTCGTTCCAGGTCGCGCCAATCGTGATACTCCGCCTGAGTGTACGACGATTGAAAGACTGCAAGAGTCAAACGAGCGGACCAAGGGTTATATTACTCTCATCGATACACGCATCAACGCCCAGGGCGAACCCGGCGTACGAGCAGCTCATGAACATGGTTATAAGTTCGACTTGCATGTCGAGGAAGCCAAGCTTGTTGATGAAAGGATCCTACCGCAGCAATTCTCCAGCGCGACCCTTCCAGAGAGGTCCAGAGCAGCTGGAGTGAATTGCGAGGACCTGGAGTCACAAGATGACTCGGACGCATGCTCATGCTGCGCCGACATACGTTTTCTCACGGCCGGGAGATCCCCTCCCATAATTCATCTAGAATCAGAGCAACTGCTGAGCGGAAAAGCCAGCCATTTCGTCGATTCCACGATGGAAACACGCGGCCGACGGGAAGCGCGGTCTGCGCATCGACATCGATGAAAAAAGCGCATCAATAGCCCCGTCGGCCTTGACCGAGGCAGCATCGGCCTTCGCCGCGTCAAGCCGCGATAACGAACAGCTGCAAGAAGGCCCATGCACCGCACAGGCCGGCGCGCAGTGTAACCTAAGCCGCACTGATACCGGGGGAGCAATGCACTCACATGCAGCTGGCATGATAGCCTTCAATGACGTAGACGTACAGCGCACGGCCGAAGCGATGCAGATCGTACGATCAGCTGACGATGACGGAGACGCGCGGCGCACGGCCGAAGCAATGGAAACGGCACGATCAGCTGACAGTGATATCCTCAAGGACCCAATGGACGCCGGCCCGCGAGAAGATTTCGAGGGAATCCCGCGTAATTACGATCGGAAGCGCGCCTCCTCGGAGGAACGCTCATCAGCCTCATCCGCAAACGTGCTCGTGCAAACGTACATCAGAAAGGGCCAGTGCGCAGAGCCGCATATCCTGTGGCGAAGGTGTACAGACATCCCCAACGACCCGCCAGGAAACTGCCTGTTTTTCTCCCTCATCCGAGCGGCTAGACTAAACATGTCGGCAGTGGACCTGCGGCGTCGTCTACTCGCGTCTGACAGGTTGCTCGCATGTGGCGAGTACACGGCAACTAAAGCCATACTTCAGTCAGACAGCGAATGGGGATATGTCGACTGCGCATTCCTATTCGCGCACGAATTCAAAATGGACGTGTGCATTCACGTGAAAAGACCTGACGCGAGCACAGTTTTTTGCCACATCGTGGTGGCTGCGGCGTACGAAACGGTTCACCTCCACCTCGAAGGGCAGCACTTCACGCCGTACGTCCACGCAGAAACACCCGAAGAGCAAACGCGAGGCAGCGGGCCCAGCCAGAACGGACCACCACCGCCCGGCGGTGAATATAGCCCTTCGTCATCCCCAATCCCGAACCGTCTCGACCGGAAGAAGCGCAAACCTGTTGCCACACTAAGCCGAGAGCCAAGCGGCAACAACGCAGAGCAAAGCGAGGGTGATCAACAAATGAGCACCAGTCCACAAGCAAACGACTCTCTAGCCTCGCCCAGTGACGAGTTCGAAAGAGCTGCAAGGACGGCGCTGCCGAGCAGCCGCTCATCGTCAGTTGGGGACGACGTCGGAGACGCAACAAGGCAAGGGGACCAAGCCGAAGGCCCCGACGAGACAAGAGAAGAACAGTCGCCGAGAAATATTCAACAAGCTCACACGACGGACAGCGACGTGGAGTCCAACGGCAACGGGATCGGCGTCGTAGGTGTCGCCCTGAGCACAAAAAGTTCGGCTTGGAGTACACAGGGCCATTCGAAATTGTCAAGATAAACAGCCGCATGAACAACGTAACCCTGCGCGTCGAGAATGTCCTAAAAACCGTGCACATAGACAAGATAAAACGCGCAGTAGAGTTCCTGTACGAAGCAGAGTCTGAAGTAGACCACCCCGTAGGAGAGTCGTTTTTTTTTATCGTTTTTTTTCCGCAGCAACGGACGTGTAGCTGCAGAAAAAAAAAAGATAAAAAAAAGCGATACGAGATCAGCCCAATCCCGCGCGAGCCCCCTCCCGCGCTGCCAAAACCTCTCCCCCCCCCCCTCAGCCCCCCACGCGGATGTTCACTCATGCACACGCTGGCTTACCTTCAAGCCCAACCCCCTGGCGGGCCGCAGATCAGGCGCAATGCGGGAGCGCCGGCCGACGACAGCGGCCGAGCGGCGACTCCTACATGCCAAAACACTTCCAGCGCGCAATTCAGCTCCGACCGGGCTGGTAATGGGCCTATTGGATAGGGCAGCACCCCCACATATAGGCCACCAGAAAGTGAAATTTTGATGCAGCCCTTAGTTGCAGAGCTACAGCCCGTCAAAGTCCGCGTACGGCGCGCCGCCAGCAAGGACACTTCGGCGCATCGGTATGCGACAATCGCGCGCGCACTGTAAATATCCGCACCGAGCGGAGATTAGGAACAAAGCCGCATACACACAGCTTCGCCCTCTACACGCGCGAAGAAAAAAAACGCCAGCCAGATGGCCATAGCACGCACAGCCAAACCGCATAGTGGCGGACACCATAGCTTAAGCGCGCAGCACGCGCAAGTGTGTGAGGGGCTAGACCCCAGGCGGCGCGTGCTAGCGTAAAATGTACGGGCGCCTGCAGCGGCGACCGCCTAACGGGTGGCGAATTAATACGCCAACGCGCATTTCCCAAGCAAGCGCTCCACTTGCAGGAAAACGTACATGGATATGTGCACAAGTAGTAATAATTTATTTTCATACGCTATATTAATTACTATATTAATACTATATATTGCTATATCCTAGATTAATGCTACATATTATGTTATATCAATCAATTACAACGCACTATTAATATAATAATTGCTATATTAAGGACTATATTAATGATATATTAATAATATATATTATACTATACTATACTACATTATATATTCTACTATCTATTATATCAATCGATTATATCTATAAATTCTTAAGCTACGGACATTAGCTATAAGTCGCATTAAAAATTATAAAGGTGTCGGAAAAAAATGTTGCTAATAAATATAAGTACTAAGCCATTGTACGAGCTCTGCCTTGAATCTTGTAAGGGTAGCAGCGGCTACCCCCCACATCCCTGTTACGGACCCTTTGGACTCCAATCCCTATCCTCTGCGTGGGCGCCTCGCCCCGCTGGAATCCCGTGATTCCTAGTCACATCTCTCCTTTGGGAATCCCAATCCAACCATTCCCCCGTTCTATCCTAGGCCTAGAAAACCTGGATATAGCGAAACTTCCGCAACTCTCGGCCGGCATAATCCGTGAAAGTTTAGATTTTTTTCATATTGCATTTACGCCAGTTCAACGCATATTTTTGGTTTGTATCGTTTTTTTTTCCCGGTCGCGAGGACGCTGTGACCGTCGCAACATCGGACGTGTCACGTACGAGCCATAGGCTCGGGTGACTCCAGCGTCCGGTGACCGGAGCTGGCGACGATGCACCGATCGCATCGTCAGCAGGGAACGCGTCGGCCGAGAGCTTCTAACGGCCAAGGAGTGCAAGCTTGCACTTTGGCCGCGAGACGACGAGTCTACGAGTTGCATCTCGCAGACAGTGTCGGCAGATACCCAGCGACCCGCGAACTAGGCAGAGCTCCTCCTTATGCGAGCAATAAACACAAACTACTCCCAACACTTGTCTTGTGTCCTTCGGTCAACCCCCATGATCCGTAACAGCTTTCTGGCATCCCTTAGGGGTCCCGAAACGTGACGCGACGGCAGTGTATTGCGAGTGTTGTTCGCGGCAAATTCGTAACAGTTGATATGCAATTTTTGGTAAATTTTTCGATTTTAGCTAGTGTTTTTCATGACTGCATATCTTAGGAACGGATACTCCAAATATAGCCGTTCAATATGTTTTTGAAAAGCTCTCGATCTCAGCTTTTCAAATATGTGGCTCCTAATTCGCTGCGAGGAAGCTGGTTCGAGAAGAAATCGAATAAAAGTTGATGTGCAATATTTGGAAAAATTTTCCGAAATTGGCTAGTTTTTTTCCGGACTCCATATGTTCGGAACGGTTCATCCAAATATAACCGTTCAATATCTTTTTGGAAAGCTCTCGATCTCAGCTTTTCAAATATGTGTCTCCCGATTCGCTGCGAGGAAGCTGGTTCGAGCAGAAATTGAAAAAAGTTTGATATGCAATTTTTCGTAAATTTTCCGATTTTGGCTAGTGTTTTTCATGACTCCATATCTTCGTATCGGTTCATCCAAATATAGCCGTTCAATAATGTTTTTGGAAAGCTCTCGTTCTCAGCTTTACAAATATGTGTCTCCCGATTCGCTGCGAGGAAGCTGGTTCGAGAAGAAATCGAAAAAAGCTTCATATGCAATTTTTGGTAAATTTTCCGATTTTGGCTTGTGTTTTTCATGATTGCATATCTTCGGAACGGATACTCAAAATATAGCCGTTCAATATGTTTTTGGAAAGCTCTCGATCTCAGCTTTTCAAATATGTGGCTCTGGATTCGCTGCGAGGAAGCTGGTTCGAGAAGAAATCGAATAAAGTTTGATGTCCAATTTTTGGAAAAATTTTCCGAAATTGGCTAGTTTTTTTCCGGACTCCATATCTTCGTAACGGTTCATCCAAATATAGCCGTTTAATATGTTTTTGGAAAGCTCTCGATCTTAGCTTTTCAAAGAAATGCAGTCATGTAAAACACAAGCCAAAATCGGAAAATTTACCAAAAATTGCATTTGAAGCTTTTTTCGATTTCTTCTCGAACCAGCTTCCTCGCAGCGAATCGGGAGACACATATTTGAATAGCTGAGATCGAGAGCCTTACTAAAACATATTGATCGGCTATATTTGGATAAACCGTTCCGAAGATATGGAGTCCGGAAAAAAGCTAGAAAATTTCGGGAAATTTCCCAAAAATTGCACATCAATCTCTATTCGATTTCTTCTCGAACCAGCTTCCTCGCAGCGAATCAGGAGCCACATATTTGAAAAGCTGAGATCGAGAGCTTTCCAAAAACATATTGAATGGCTATATTTGTATGAACCGTTCCGAAGATATGGAGTCCGGAAAAAAACTAGCTAATTTCGGAAAATTTCCCAAAAATTGCGCATCAACCTTTATTCGATTGTTTCTCGAACCAGCTTCCTCGCAGCGAATCAGGAGCCACATATTTGAAAAGCTGAGATCGAGAGCTTTCCAATAACATATTGAACGGCTATATTTGGAAGAACCGTTCCGAAGATATGGAGTCCGGAAAAAAAACTAGCCAATTTCGGAAAATTTCCCAAAAATTGCACATCAATCTTTATTCGATTTCTTCTCGATCCAGCTTCCTCGCAGCGAATCAGGAGCCATATATTTAAAAAGCTGAGATCGAGAGCTTTCCAAAAACATATTGAACGGCTGTATTTGGATGAACCGTACCGAAGATATGGAGTCCGGAAAAAAACTAGCCAATTTCGGAAAATTTCCCAGAAATTGCACATCAACCTTTATTCGATTTCTTCTCGAACCAGCTTCCTCGCAGCGTATCGGGAGAAACATATTTGAAAAGCTGAGATCGAGAGCTTTCCAAAAACATATTGAACGGCTATATTTTAATGAACCATTCCGAAGATATGGAGTCCGGAAAAAAACTAGCCAATTTCGGAAAATTTTTCCAAATTTGCATATCAACATTTATTCGATTTCTTCTCGAACCAGCTTCCTCGAAGCGAATCAGGAGCCACATATTTGAAAAGCTGAGATCGAGAGCTTTCCAAAAACATATTGAACGGCTATATTTGGATGAATCGTTCCGAAGATATGGAGTCCGGAAAAAAACTAGCCAAAATCAGAAAATTACCAAAAATTGCATATCAATATTTTTTCGTTTTCTGCTCGAACCATCTTCCTCGCAGCGAATCGGGAGACACATATTTGAAAAGCTGAGATCGAGAGCTTTTAAAAAACATATTGAACGGCTATATTTGGATGAACCGTTCCGATGATATGGAGTCCGGAAAAAAACTAGCCAATTTCGGAAAATTTTTCCAAAAATGGGACATCAATCTTTATTCGATTTCTTCTCGAACCAGCTTCCTCGCAGCGAATGTGGAGCCACATATTTGAAAAGCTGAGATCGAGAGCTTTCCAAAAACATATTGAACGGCTATATTTGGATGAACCGTACCGAAGATATGGAGTCCGGAAAAAAACTAGCCAATTTCGGAAAATTTCCCAGAAATTGCACATCAACCTTTATTCGATTTCTTCTCGAAACAGCTTCCTCGCAGCGTATCGGGAGAAACATATTTGAAAAGCTGAGATCGAGAGCTTTCAAAAAACATATTGAACGGCTTTATTTGGATGAACCGTTCCGAAGATATGGAGTCCGGAAAAAAACTAGCCAATTTCGGAAAATTTTTCCAAAAATTGGACATCAATCTTTATTCGATTTCTTCTCGAACCAGCTTCCTCGCAGCGAATCAGGAGCCACATATTTGAAAAGCTGAGATCGAGAGCTTTCCAAAAACATATTGAACGGCTGTATTTGGATGAACCGTTCCGAAGATATGGACTCATGAAATATCACTAGCCAAAATCGGAAAATTTACCAAAAATTGCATATGAAGCTTTTTTCTATTTTTTCTCGAACCAGCTTCCTCGCAGCGAATCAGGAGCCATATATTTAAAAAGCTGAGATCGAGAGCTTTCCAAAAACATATTGAACGGCTGTATTTGGATGAACCGTACCGAAGATATGGAGTCCGGAAAAAAACTAGCCAATTTCGGAAAATTTCCCAGAAATTGCACATCAACCTTTATTCGATTTCTTCTCGAACCAGCTTCCTCGCAGCGTATCGGGAGAAACATATTTGAAAAGCTGAGATCGAGAGCTTTCAAAAAACATATTGAACGGCTTTATTTGGATGAACCGTTCCGAAGATATGGAGTCCGGAAAAAAACTAGCCAATTTCGGAAAATTTTTCCAAAAATTGGACATCAATCTTTATTCGATTTCTTCTCGAACCAGCTTCCTCGGAGCGAATCTGGAGCCACATATTTGAAAAGCTGAGATCGAGAGCCTTCCTAAAACATATTGATCGGCTATATTTGGATAAACCGTTCCGAAGATATGGAGTCCGGAAAAAAGCTAGAAAATTTCGGGAAATTTCCCAAAAATTGCACATCAATCTCTATTCGATTTCTTCTCGAACCAGCTTCCTCGCAGCGAATCAGGAGCCACATATTTGAAAAGCTGAGATCCAGAGCTTTCCAAAAACATATTGAATGGCTATATTTGTATGAACCGTTCCGAAGATATGGAGTCCGGAAAAAAACTAGCTAATTTCGGAAAATTTCCCAAAAATTGCGCATCAACCTTTATTCGATTGTTTCTCGAACCAGCTTCCTCGCAGCGAATCAGGAGCCACATATTTGAAAAGCTGAGATCGAGAGCTTTCCAATAACATATTGAACGGCTATATTTGGATGAACCGTTCCGAAGATATGGACTCATGAAATATCACTAGCCAAAATCGGAAAATTTACCAAAAATTGCATATGAAGCTTTTTTCTATTTTTTCTCTAACCAGCTTCCTCGCAGCGAATCAGGAGCCATATATTTAAAAAGCTGAGATCGAGAGCTTTCTAAAAACATATTGAACGGCTGTATTTGGATGAACCGTACCGAAGATATGGAGTCCGGAAAAAAACTAGCCAATTTCGGAAAATTTCCCAGAAATTGCACATCAACCTTTATTCGATTTCTTCTCGAACCAGCTTCCTCGCAGCGTATCGGGAGAAACATATTTGAAAAGCTGAGATCGAGAGCTTTCAAAAAACATATTGAACGGCTTTATTTGGATGAACCGTTCCGAAGATATGGAGTCCGGAAAAAAACTAGCCAATTTCGGAAAATTTTTCCAAAAATTGGACATCAATCTTTATTCGATTTCTTCTCGAACCAGCTTCCTCGCAGCGAATCTGGAGCCACATATTTGAAAAGCTGAGATCGAGAGCTTTCCAAAAACATATTGAACGGCTATATTTGGATGAACCGTACCGAAGATATGGAGTCCGGAAAAAAACTAGCCAATTTCGGAAATTTTCCCAGAAATTGCACATCAACCTTTATTCGATTTCTTCTCGAACCAGCTTCCTCGCAGCGAATCAGGAGCCACATATTTAAAAAGCCGAGATCGAGAGCTTTCCAAAAACATATTGAATGGCTATATTTGGATGAACCGTTCCGAAGATATGTAGTCCGGAATAAAAACTAGCCAATTTCGGAAAATTTTTCCAAATTTGCATATCAACATTTATTCGATTTCTTCTCGAACCAGCTTCCTCGAAGCGAATCAGGAGCCACATATTTGAAAAGCTGAGATCGAGAGCTTTCCAAAAACATATTGAACGGCTATATTTGGATGAATCGTTCCGAAGATATGGAGTCCGGAAAAAAACTAGCCAAAATCAGAAAATTACCAAAAATTGCATATCAATATTTTTTCGTTTTCTGCTCGAACCATCTTCCTCGCAGCGAATCGGGAGACACATATTTGAAAAGCTGAGATCGAGAGCTTTTAAAAAACATATTGAACGGCTATATTTGGATGAACCGTTCCGATGATATGGAGTCCGGAAAAAAACTAGCCAATTTCGGAAAATTTTTCCAAAAATTGGACATCAATCTTTATTCGATTTCTTCTCGAACCAGCTTCCTCGCAGCGAATGTGGAGCCACATATTTGAAAAGCTGAGATCGAGAGCTTTCCAAAAACATATTGAACGGCTATATTTGGATGAACCGTACCGAAGATATGGAGTCCGGAAAAAAACTAGCCAATTTCGGAAAATTTCCCAGAAATTGCACATCAACCTTTATTCGATTTCTTCTCGAACCAGCTTCCTCGCAGCGAATCAGGAGCCACATATTTGAAAAGCTGAGATCGAGAGCTTTCCAAAAACATATTGAACGGCTATATTAAGCTTCGAAAACTGGCCGTTGGACTATATGGAGCCAGCAAGCCTCGTAGCTCCAGGATTTTACTTTACAAAAGAAATCGATAAAGTACGTTGCTTTGCATGTAAAATTGAATTATGCCGGTGGGAAGATGGAGATGATCCTATGGCGGAACATCAACGATGGAGTGGACATTGTCGATTCATACGCAAAGCAGCTTGCGGTAACGTTCCGAGCGCATCTTCTCCAGGTTCATGCGATGTTTGCGGTCCATACAATTATCAAGTTTCAAGTCAAGCAGCTGACAAGAATGCCTGTAAGATATGCTATAAGGAAGAAATTCAAGTAGCGTTTATTCATATAGCGTAAAAGCATCACCGATACTTTAAATGTCTTCTTTTCCTAAGCATCAATCATCAATCCAGCTATTGTGAGTCTTATCAAATCCCAGCCACTTGACGTAGACTTGATTTCCACGTTTTTTCAAAACTTTTTCAACGAGATATACGTCAGGATACTTTGTTTTTGACAGTTCCTGCTCATAAAATCCTCCACTAATAGTTTTGTCTTGATAGTCCTTCAAACTATAAGTGTCAGGAATCGTTGGCGCTACTCGACTCACTGTGAGTATCTCTGTTGACCAGTTTGGTGTATAACCCTTCTCGAACACTTGCTTCACTTTGCTCAATCGAACGCTATCTCCTACTTTAAATTTAGGATGCTTTACTTTTTTAATTGTCTGAGTATAACGCTTCATAACTTGAAATTAATTATTAAGCGAGACCTCGCTAGGCTTTATTCCAATTGTTCGATGTTTACTATAGTTATATAATTTTCCAACAAATCAGATAAGATATTGAGCCACTTGTAATTTCCTTGAATACTGAATTGTAGCCACATCTTGCTCTTGACAGTACGATTGAAACGTATAGAAGCTTTAAGAGTACTATACGTCGAGTACAAATTGATCTTGTATCGCTTCATCAGCTTCTCGAAATTGCTATTGTAAAACTCGAGACCTCTGTCTGTATGTAAATTCTTCGGTACTCGACCTTGACGCAGCACTGACTTCATTGCCGCTGTAACTTCTTCACCAGACTTTTTTTTTACGGGAACAGCCCACGCAAACTTGGAGATTACGTCGATGATTGTGAGAAGATACCTATAACCTTTATTTTCCTTAGTATATGGCTTCATCTCAACTAAATCAGCTTGCCATCTCTCATCTAATCCTCGCATATTAAACTTTCGACGAGAATAGTTATGACGAGCGGGCTTGTGAAGTTCTTCAACTACTGCTTTTTTATGTTCTATGTATGCGTCTGCAGAGTGATTGTCACTCATGATTTGTGCTACAGCTTCTTTTATAATCTCGATAACCCTCTGCTGACTTGTCAACATCAAGTCAAGCTCATCTCTGTGTGCTTCAACGATATCATCTAATTTGCTTAGCTGCTGTTCCAATAGGGAAATAAGCTCGAGTATGTTTTGAACTTCTGCTTGAGGAGTTTCCAAGTTGACTACTTCATCTCGCTGACGAGGAGCTGCTAAATTGCATAGTCTCTTATTGTCCAAGTCAGTGACCATCGGTTGTGATTTTGAAGCCAAAACCTAGAGGTCCACGACAGCCTTCGTTCTTCTTCAGATTACGACCAAACATGTCGACGCTCATCTTTAAAATGATTGTCAGTACTCTGTGCGCTCAATTCTGCGGCTAGGCTCTAGCGTGCTAACTGTTTCGAGCCTTGATTCGAGCAGTAATTTTTTAATTACTGATCGAAGCAAGCCGCGAAAAGTTGTCACGTAACAGTAACTTAATGACTTAAATTTATATTATGCATGAAGAAAAACATGCAAAGATATACGTATTCATGTTTTGTATGTGACATTAAACTTTAATTATTATGATAAGAAATATACAGAATCAAAATAAAAAACTTACTCCTGCTCTGTTCCAATTGCTGGTCTAAGCTTAATTCATAGATATGCCAGCTATTTAGTAGTTTAGTAATAAACAGAATCAGTAAGGCCGATAGAATATTTCAAACACACAGAAACCTTTTTGTTTTGCATTATATTACTAAATGACTCAAATTATATTACGATAAAAAATAATGCAAAAATAAAAAACTTACGCTTGCTCTATTCCAATTGCTGGTCTAAACTTAATAGATATTCCAGCTATTTTCCTAGATTGTTAATAAACACAAAGAATGAGGCCGATAGAAAATATTAGATACACACAGGAACTTTTTTGTTTTCCAATATTCCCTCCAAGTATCTAACCTTACATGAGAAATAATAACTTATAAAAATTTGAAAAAATAAAATAACATTTAAACAAAGAACAAGTTCGTGAAATTCGATATATATATATATGTAATATGAATCGAAATACTTATCTGATTGTGTTCTCTTAATTCACTTTTTCCATCACCGTGTAAAGGCAAAAGTACCGCGTCCCTTGATATTTGGCACAGCTGTTTTAAAATCTGTTTTTATGTGATTATTTAACACTATTTAGCAATAAAAAACAGCAAAAGAAAATCCACGTTGATAAAAAATAACACTGTATGAAAACACCGTCTATCGTCTGCAGAAAAACAACGTATACTAAAGTTATCTATATGTATAGCCCAGATTGTAATGTAGATGTACGTCATATTAAAGTAATCTATATGTTATAGCCTAGATTACGTAGATGCTACGTCACCGGATATCCCTCGAACCATTGTTCTCCCTTGAGGAGAATTGAGGAGCCCGAACTTTCACTTTACAATATCTTTGAATAGAAGCAATTTCACAAAATATGACCCTGATGTGATTTTATTACTTTCGTCCCAAGCTTTCATTTAAGTGCTCATATGTAAGACACGAAACTGTCACTACGAAGAAAATCGTACGCTTACGTTCCAACAGGGCAAGTTTAAAGTATAATAGGGTCTGGCTAGCGCCCGACGGCGGCGTACGTACTGAAGTACTTATACTGGCCATCGTGGCGCTACCGCGCCCCTTGATACACTTTTGACGAATTTTTCAATCGTTGGGCCGGACCAAACAGATGTCGGAAACCAATCGATCACCTATACCGCCGAAACTATCGGTCAAATAATTTCACTAAATAAGAACTTTATTTAACCCTAATCAAGAGCTATCGAGAGAATTATCTTGTATTTGTAGCAATAAAACTACAATTGAACAACTCTTTACACTAAGGAAATTGTGAAGCATTAGTCATACACATAATAATATCTATAACACTAATGAATATTATAGATTTTCATTGTGCATATACCTGAAAGTTCATCGATTCTGAAGCTATTGGATGATTCTTTCATGGACGTAAGAATGTAGGATAATAAAAGTCACGAAATGCTCTCGTGTACTAGTTATACAGTTGGTTCGTTTCGACCAACAAGAAAACAAATGTTTTAAATCTGATGATTTGATAAGTAATATGAGACTTAATAACGTTACTCAGAATTTTAAAGCCGCTATTGTGCATAAAGGCAAAACCACGGCATCAGGGCATTATACTGCCATTATTCAATTTAGTAGTGGTTATCTGGAACTGGACAATTCCAAGGTACTATTTAAACTTCTTTATTTTACTCCAACCTAAAAATCGCAATTGCTTTACTTGTTTTTAGACTCTCATGACAGAATATAATGTATGATTCCGGTACGTAAAAGGGTACGTAAAAGGTTCTTTTACAAACCTCGTTACAACAATTAGGCATACAACACAATCCATACCCTTTGCATAAAATACGATTCTAAAATAAGACCATCATTTTGCATTAATTATCAGAATCTTATTCCAATTTTGTAGATTAATATACTGTCTTGTAAGGACGTTCAAAATTGTGAACCTTACATTGTCGTTTTTGAAGATCCTACAACAAAGAAGTAAGATTATTTAAGTTTCATGTATACAGCAATTATTTTCGGTAAACTTGAATGGGGCAGCCCCTGGCTTGCGTAGCTTCATTTTCATCTTCATTTTCGACTTTTTCAAGTATTTTGTAGTTTTTTGATGGAATATCCATACTTTTTACTGAGTTTTCCAACTAGGCTGCCGTTCGATAGAGCATGGTCAGACCTTTCATATGACCTGGATAACCCATGGTTCAAAGATACTTATTACAAGTAGAAAACGATTAAACTAGCAAAATTTTCATATTAACAGGTTCTACTGAGCAAATACCCATCGTTCTTGGAGAATTTTGGTCCGGCATCCATGGCAATCGATAGAGCATCGAAATATCTTTCATTTGACGTGGATACTTCATGACTGCTACTTGGAATATTGTGACCATAGAAGCTTTTTTAAGTATTTCGTAGTTTTTTGACGGTATACCTATACTTTTCATCGAGTTTTGGTCCAACTGAGGTACCATTCGATAGAGCTGGTCAATACCTTTCATATGACCTGGATACCCCATGGCAACTTGTAAAAGTTCTCTGGTTGACTTGATCATTTGGCAAGAGGCGGCTAACAGCCTTACTCCGGCTGCTCAGTCTTGGGTACTTCAAGGTGCAGGCAAGTATTGGGACGCTTGTGATCGCACGGGGGATTGCAGGAAATTGAGCGACGTGCGTTGCGCGTTGCCTGTCGTCCTACTTTGCGAGGAGTATTTAGGACTATATCAGGGAAGGGAATTTAAGATATATCAGGGAAAATTTAAACTTGGCAACGCTAAAGGGTAAGGGTTTTTTTTCTGATTCTAGGGTTCATTTAAGGGTAGGATTTTTGTCGCCAAGTGGTGGGTTAATATTTTGTTATTGTTAATGGGGTTTCAGTATGGGTTGGATTTTTCCGCATTGGGTTGGGTACAATTTTTTTTGTTATAAGTGGGCTTTGTTATGCCGGTTCCAAAACCGGATAAATGCTGAGGGCCCACCTGTGGATTAATAATAATTTAATTATCATCTGTCCAGAATGCATAACCTTGGCGGAAATTCTACAACGTCACATTGACGCCCAACGTGCGGCGAAGAAAAAGAGTAGGGAAAGTGAATTACGTAAAGCACGCGCGACTTGGCCATTTTCTGCCACGCAATCGAGTTTGGCAGCCATCTTGGAGGACGCCACGCGCGGAAGGGAACACGATGGAGATTCGGCACGAAGCCGAGGAAATAAAAAGAAAAATTTTAATTATATTTCGGCAAAGAAGCAAGTGCGGTGAAGCTTCGAAAATTTTTTTTTTCTCGTGCACGCTTAGCCTGAAACGGTCGCTACGTATGCTATACGCGGCTTTCCATAGAACATTTTTTTTCCCGTATTTTCCCCCAGTATACAGTCGGACACGAATCGCGTACAGCCGGATAACCAACGCGTTATTTTGCAAACTACGTAATTCGATCACGACGTTAACCAGAGGAATTACAAAGAAAATTTTTAACGTCAGCCGCCGGGCTCCATACGACCATTTTCCACGGAAAATCAATTATTTTCGATACACCTTTCCCACATACTACGTTTCTCAGCAAAAATTTACAAGTCGAACGGCCGTAGCGTTCAAAAATTTTGCATGCCAAAAATATTTTTAAATTTTCTTTAATATTTAATCCATTTATATATTAATTCTCTGATTGCCCATTTGATATTTATCCCATTTTACTAACAGTGCCCCATAATAATTCTCAGACGGTTAACAGTTTGTACGTTGAAAATTACATAGTAAATTTCAATACAGATAGACGGACTAGGAAAATTTTATACAGTCAGACAATAGATTCCATTTTGCAGCTAGGCAGAATAATTTTTTTAGTAGTACTATGCTATAGCACAAACAAAAAATTGTTTTGCCAAACCGCAATTAGAAGTCAAGTTCAGTTAGTATTGTAATATCCCGAAAAAAAAATTCAGTATGTCTATCACCGACCATCAAGAAGCTATGAAGGCATTACTTAAACATAGGATAGTTAGAGCAATCACACGTGAGATAATAGAATTGGATCGACGCGAATTGCAAAGACAGTTAGAAGCACATAATGCGGAGACAAATTGAACAAGAGGCATATTGCAAGACAGACTATTACGCGCGAGAATTTTATCAGAAATGGATCTAGAAGCACCATGGTATGCATGGGATGGCCCACTAAGTGTTCCACGACCTACTGTACATAAAATAAGTGAAGCCAGTACTAATTACACCGAATTCGCACAACTGACAACACAGATACAACCGGTTATTCCTTCTCAGAATACATGCATCCAGGAGCATCCACAAGCATCTAATACTCAGAACACGTAAAACACTTAATCACAGAATCGGCTACTAAATCATTATCAAGCAGTAAGTGGTACGTGAGCCAACACACGTCAATACTTCTACAGTCCTCACCAGTGAAAAAGCAAATACCAGTAAACATATCGTTCAGCAATAATCTGCCAGAAATAGAAGAAATCACAAGTCAAAATGGCACAAGAAAGAAATCGAAAACGACTGAGAATAAATTACAAGTAACCCAATATTCAAGCGAGGAATCAGATCACGATGACTCAATTGACGCTCAGAGAAAGAAGCTTGAGAAGACTATCCACGAACTACAAATCTCGACGACAGAAGTAGATACAGACTGCACTGTAAGAACAAAAATCACCCACAAGAAACAGCGAGAGGCCTTGCTTGTCCGAACACCAAAAGCTAAACAACCAAAACCTCACAGACGAAGTCAGGAACATAGGAAAACTAGACAACCATCTAGAAGCAGCAGCTCTACGGAAGAATTCTCGGACGACTCGTCGGACAGCGAAACTTCATACAGATACAGACAGACACGTGAAATCCGGAGAAATAGCAGTCATAATCGAATGGAAGCAAAGGATCACCTAAGCCATCTGCAACTAATAAGGAGTTTAAAAATCGAATATTCGGAATCACCGAAAGAAGATCCAGAGGACTATGGAAGGAAACTAGAAGGTTGTGACACGGCGGGGCTGGTGGCTGCGGCGGGCGATAAGGGGAGAGAGGCACGTCGGTGCGTCTCCCGGGGAGTATTTCGCGCTCGCGCTTGGGCCTTCCCCTCTGCGGTCCTGAGTCGAGCTACAGGTCGCGTCTGTTATTTTTCCGGGGTGTGCGGGCGCCTTGACGCGACACTGGTGGCTCACTCACAAGCTCGGGCCTCGGCTGAGACTCCTTATCTCACGGGTCGCTTGAGCCGGTAATTTTTGGTATATAAATTTGAACACTTAAAATTGTAAATGAATTTTCTTTATTACTTTCACTACACTGACAGCAGACTTCCTCGCGTACGGCCGTTGTCTCGTACTCTGTGGATCGACGACGCGAATACAGGTGAGACGCGGTTGTGCGCGGGTGAATAGATGCTGCTGGGTGAAACTCTGGAAAACTCTGTGGATTGCTCGGGAAAACTCTGTGCTGCTCACTAGGAGGCTGGCTCAGTACTGCCCGCTCGCTCACTCGTCTCGGCGCTCTATCTCGCGATCTCACTCATACACGCTCGCATCAGTGTACAATCGTCACGTGATCGGCCGCGGCAATTTACAAATTTCTCGTCTTTATTTTTCTCCTCACTCACGCTCTGGCTTCGGCACACTCGCTCGCTTACTGCCGTTGTGGAGAGCCCTGGCGCCTCCACTTCGACCGCCAATAACATTTCGCGTTACATACGAGGCTCAGTAGCCTCCACTCTTTCGAGTTCCGCGGCGGCATCGTGCCGTCTCTCTCGCACTCACATACTCTTCGGCACGCATCGTGCTGCGCGCGCTCACACACATACATACGCACGCGCTCGCTACAATATACGCGGCTCAGCCGCTCGTCGCGCCGCTCGCTGTAGCGCCATGCGCTGGCTATGTTCGCCGTCGCCTCGTGCTCCTCGGCGGTGTCATGGCGGCGGCTGCGGCCCAGCGGTGCGCCTGCTGGCTCTGCGCGCCGCGCGTGGCCGCGTGTAGTAGTCAGCGGCGCTCCCACTCCTCGCGCGCTCTCTCGCTGCTCGACGGCCGTGACGTCACGGCGGCGACTCGGCTGGCTGCTACTCTCGTGCGCTCTCCCTCTCTCTCTCCTACGGCGCGGCTCAGTGCCGGCGCCTGGCTACGGCTCAGCTGTTTTCTCCTGTAAGCACCCGTTGCCATTAGAGTATATTCTTCTGCTCGGCTTCGGGTGCCTGCAGGAGAGTCACTCAGCTTTTCAACGACGGATTCTCCGTCGCAAGGTATAAAAGACAGTCTTGAAATCAACAGCAAAGCCATGATAAAGCTGGTACCGTACACATTAGCAGGTACAGCACAAATGTAGTATCAGACGGAAAAAAAGGAAATACGCTCATGGAAAGACTTCTTATCAGCTTTCCAAGAACAATTCTACACATCGGCTAACACGAACGACGTAATGGATAAACTGCTACGAGGAACTCAAGGCAACGGTAAAAAGATAGCGACATATATTATGAATTTCAGACATATTGCCGACCATCTACAAAAACCATTGTCAGTTAAAAAACAAATGAGTCTACTCATCGACAGATTACGGCCGGTCTACAGAAAAGCTCTAAAGCATAAGAAAGTTAAAACATTCCATGACGTAAAGAAATACTGCAAAGAACTTGAAGAAGAATTAGAACATGATGCCAGATATGCACCACCACCACACGCAGAAAAATCAAGGTTCCCAGCAGCAGCATGGTCAACCACGCCGAAACCAAAAGTAGCAGCGACGGACGAAATAGCGGAAACAAACGAAGTTACAACAAAAACGAAAAAGAAGAAAATTAAGAAAAAGAAAGTCGCACCTACAGAAGCAGTACCCGAACAGCAAACGACTATAACACAAGAAGCTTGCGTAGCTAGTCAACCACCACAGATTCTGCAACAGCAGCCAGTTCAAACACAGCAGAAACCTCAGCAACCTTTCACGCCAGCACTGAGTCAACAACTAAACCAAACGCAGCAACCAGTTCAATACTACGGGCCATGTCACGTTTGCGAGACGGTAGGACATAGGGCAGCACAGTGTCCGAAAACGCAATGCTATAATTGCCAGCAATACGGACACAGAAAAAACGCCTGCCCATATCCAATAAAACCGTCAGAAAAATGCCAGGTGTACGGACAAATAAGGGCACCATTCAAATATTGTAAAAATTGTGCCAAGGCTAGAGAACGGCTACACAACTAAACTTTACAAACCGAAAACTGAACCAGAAACAGCATGTGAAGTCTGCAGACAAAAAGGCACTACGCTGCGCGAATGCCCAAACTGCGTACATGTCCGAAAGCTGTTGGGAAACGACCCAATGGAGGCCGCCAAGGGCCAGCCGAACTCCGTATTCACACCATGGGCCCTCAATTAGCGATCAAAATTGACTCCGATACCCCTGTCGTTATCAGGAGTATGTCAATTTTGGGAGGGGGAGCAGGTGGCAGATGAATACAGAGCTGAATCAGACAGTAGCAACCAAAGCCGCCAGTAACGGCCAGGTTAGCAACAGTCAGATAGAAGCTCGACAGAAGAAGAAACTGCAGACAAAAGACATAACAGTGAGAAGAGGAGATGCCATTGCCAGACAACGGTCAGGCTCTATCACGGAGAAGAAAGAAATACATGAAGACAAAAGAGGAAATCACGTTCAAGCAAGCATCGACAAAAACGCGGAATCTAAGCCAGACGGTACGCCTGTTGCGCCAATGGAGAGTAGCGACGAAGATACAAGGCTAGAGCGAGATATTCAGTTGTGTGAAAAGCGAGGCTTCAGAGTAGAGGACACAATACAAGGTCGCAGACTAGAAGATATTGTAAAATTCTCGGAAAGTAGCCTAGAGAAGATAAAAGAACTGGCGGAATTTAGGAAAGCCGAAAAGCTCATAAGAGAAGAAGCTGAACTAGATTTTTGACAGAAACCAACTACAACGACAACCTTACACAAGGAGGCCGGAATTAACAAGGAAACAGTTCAGAAATTAGTACAAGCTTTGGACTTCGGCGAGACCAGAGTTACCGCTAGAGAAAGTGATCTCGAGATAGATGAAGCAGCGAATTTTGAGACACAATGGCACGAAGTTGAAGACAGTAGCTCCAGTGACGAAGAGGTACAACTCATCGACGCAAAGGAATTACTAGATGATAACCACGAGAGGATAATTAAGACAAAGATTACAGATCTTATTGAAGACGAAACAGAATATTGAAGTGCGACGTAGCAATAATTATTCCTGCGTCGTGAACATTAATGCACGGCCAGCTGACTCACTCTCGGCGAGTTGACAGGTCCTGGAGCGGAGCCAGTGCTCGGTGGCGTTCGCAGGAGTTGCCTCTGACCGATCGCGTGCGGAGCGCAGGATGTGAGATCTCGAGTCACACCTGCGCAGCGCGCCGGCGCTCGGGAGGGGGCACGGCAGAAAGCGAGGTAGTGGCGAGCGCGCGGTAGAGTTGACTTTATGTTGACTTTCGGACGTCATAAAGACGTATAGAGGTATGAAATGGCTAGGAAGATTGAGGCTTTCCAAATGCCGCGCGCCTGGTCGGTTATCTATAGGGGGAGCTACCTTACAGCTATCAATATTGATTGATTGATCAAGATCAATAGAGGGGGCGCGGAATTTGCATATAGATGAACGATATAGAGGGCGATAATTGATTTGTTAGCCAATTGGAAAATTAGAAATAGAAAAAGAGGGCGTTGGGAAATTTCTAGATAGGCAATGAATTGGTAGGTATTTAAGTAGGCCAATTGCGGATTTTGGCGGTTCTCAGGACCAATGGAAATTTGCCAGCCAGAACGACGCTTCCGTGAAGAAGAAGGCGAGGTGGGAAAACCGCGGCTTCTTCCTCGAGCGGAGCGTCGTCCTCGGCCACTATGTTCCCGGATTCCTGGATAGTTAGTTCGCTTTATATCTTGACTTCCTATACTTAGAATATTATTCTGGAAAACGTGCGCATCCCGACGCCATTTTATCTTAGAGGATTTCTTTCAGATTATTGGAATTTTGACTTGGATTTTATCAGAGGCTCCGTGGAGTTATTCTTTGGATTTCATTCTTTTTCTTGGTGGAAATATTGTGGTGGTAAATCAACAAAAATTTCATTTTAAGTGCTTTATTATTTGCAGTTATTTCATTATGTAAATTAAAATCAAACTTTCGATAACAATGTAGAGAATACTCTAGCGGGTTTATTGTATACGGATATTAATTTTTTCCTTCCTACATGTCGATAAGAAATGTATTTATAAGTATAAATGAATTTATAAGAAATGTATTTATAAGTATTTTTTACATCTTACACTAATTATGACATCGAGCCGAAGGCGAGGGTAGCAAAAAAAAAATTAATTCCGTGGTGCGTAATAATGTCGCTTCTATCGCCCGGGAGCGAACTAGTACTTTCGGCACAGTGTGGAGAAAAAGCTGTTTATGATCAGTTCAAAAATAATTATGTCAGGATGTGTCTTTTTTTACCTCGTAAATGAGTAAATCAGAAACACTGAAAGGACATGATGCTTATACATTTAGCTGAATAATCCAAAACTCTCAACTATCTATGGAAATATAAACGCGTAAACATATTCGGGTCAACAGACTACCCTTTCTTTAGTGTTACTTCTCTATACCTTCGATTATACATAAATTGCCATTTTATTTTTAGCAAAAGAAAGTTATGATATCAATAAATAAGTTGGCAAGTTTTTATAAAAAGCAATCGATTATGAATAAATAAATAACTGTTTAAGTGGGGGAAAAATATAAAAATAAATGTATGCATATAAACACTCGACCAAATTGTAGCATGTAAAAAGGTAAATAGCCTATGAAAAGGTACACTCGGATACAATTGAAACTTTGAATAATTGCAACTGACGCCCCGTTATGCGCATCCCAGCTGACGTTTGGTGACTGTTACGCTGACGCTGTATTTACCGTAGGAGGTTAGGTCACCATTCTTTCGGTAAATGAAGCTTCGCGTGACTGATCACAAACATGCGCAAAACGTGGCGCAAATTCGGTATTATTCAAAGTTATAATTGTACCCGATTGTATATGTGACAGAATTGCAGGATGTGCTTACATAACATTATCACATGACAAATGTGCCCATAATATGTGGTAATATCATGTGTATGTCCAAAATTATCTAACTTGAAAATTCGTATCCTATCCCTCTGAGTAACTGGCTTGACAACTCATAAGTTCTCGTTACATTATATAAAACAAAACATGCTTTTCCCTTGGGAAAAGTCTCGTTACGTCTGAAAACTGAGTGCACTTGCTCTCTCAAAATTGGGAAAAACTTCTAAATCACTTGTCTTCTGAACTAATATACTAATTATAAATCTTGAAAAAACATTTTCACATCAACAGCTTCTCACAGGAATTCCTTCCCTTTATAACATGACAGTTGCGTAACCTCCCAATAAAAATTCTGTAAAAACATTCTTCGATACTTAAACGATGAAAATGCAACACTTTCACTAGCTTGTCACATTACAAGAAAATTCTTTATAACCTGATAGTTGTATGCCTTCCAATAAAACCTGAAAAATAAAAGAGAACATTTTAACAAAGAATCAGTTCACAAAATCTTTCATTATATTATGTACGATTTATAAAAAAGTAAAACTGAAGGAAATGACCCGCAGGTCTCAATGGCTAAATAGGGTGGCAACGCACGAAGTTGAAGAAGAGGCTGAGGTAGCAAATCATAAAAATCATAATGAAAATTAATAAAAAAATATGTAAAAGGTACTAAACCTAAGTCTTTGATTATTCTTTCTACAAATAAATTCTGAGATCTTTAAAGAAAAATTTTAATACTATTTAATTTCTAATTATACGTTATAAAATAAGAGTAACTTAATGACTTAAATTTATATTATGCATAAAGAAAAACATGCAAAGATATACGTATTCATGTTTTGCATGTGACATTAAACTTTAATTATTATGATAAGAAATTTACAAAATCAAAATAAAAAACTTACTCCTGCTCTATTCCAATTGCTGGTCAAATCTTAATTCATAGATATGCCAGCTATTTAGTAGTCTAGTAATAAATAGAATCAGTAAGGCCGATAGAATATTTCAAATACACAGAACCTTTTTGTTTTGCAATATATTACTAAATGACTTTAATTATATTACGATAAGAAATAATGCAAAAATAAAAAACTTACGCTTGCTCTATTCCAATTGCTGGTCTAAACTTAATAGATATTCCAGCTATTTTCCTAGTTTGTTAATAAACACAAAGAATGAGGCCGATAGAAAATATTAGACACACACAGGAACTTTTTTGTTTTCCAATATTATCTCCAAGTATCTAACCATACATGAGAAATAATAACTTATAAAAATTTGAAAAAATAAAATAACATTTAAACAAAGAACAAGTTCGTGAAATTCAATATATATATATATATATATATATATATATATATATATATGTAATATGAATCGAAATACTTATCTGATTGTGTTCTCTTAATTCATTTTTTCCATCACCGTGTAAAGGCAAAAGTACCGCGTCCCTTGATATTTGGCACAGCTGTATTAAAATCTGTATTTATGTGATTATTTAACACTATTTAGCAATAAAAAACAGCAAAAGAAAATCCACGTTGATAAAAAATAACACTGTATAAAAACACCGTCTATCGTCTGCGGAAAAACAACGTATACTAAATTTATCTATATGTATAGCCCAGATTGTAATGTAAATGTACGTCATATTAAAGTAATCTATATGTTATAGCCTAGATTACGTAGATGCTACGTCACCGGATATCCGTCGAATAATTTTTCTCCCTTGAGGAGAATCGAGGAGCCCGAACTTTCACTTTGCAATATCTTTCGATAGAAGCAATTTCACAAAATATGACCTTGATGTGATTTTATTACTTTCGTCCCAAGCTTTCATTTAAGTGCGAAACGAAGCTGTCACTACGAAGAAAATCGTACGCTTGGGTTCCAACAGGGCAAGTTTAAAGTATAATAAGGTCTGGCTAGCGTCCGATGGCGGCGTACGTACTGAAGTACTTATGCTTGCCATCGTGGCGCTACCGCGCCCCTTAATAAATCTATATATATATATATATATATTTTCCTCTGGCGGTTTACAATTTGGGAAACATTAGGTAGCGGCAATTTTTCCCTTTACAGGTCCGATTGGTAATGTCGCGTTTCAGTTGGAAATTAGCCGTTGACCCTTTTTGAACTCACAAACATAGAGTTGCCGTAGAGGAAGTTTTCGCGGCCCTTTTATTTTAGCTTCCAGTGCCACTGGATCTAGTAATATGGCCGCTGGCCCATGAACTTACATCAAATCTCTAATTGTTTGCCAAATATCTGTATCAGGGGAAGGGGGTAATAGAATATACGTTAATTTTGTGATCTACCTGGAATTATTGTGTTTTTCTTTTATTGTTAACCCTATGGCTACCATCTTTTCCCGCACGTTTTCCGTTTCTAGGATCAACTACTGGAGAGAAGGAGTCAGCCGGCGAATTAAAATTATTTTTGTTAACGGAAAATTTAAATTGTGGTGGTTACGGATTCAACGGATTTTGGCGGTACTTGGCGCCATTGTGGTCGCGACGCGGCGGTTGAGAAATTGAATATTTTTTTCTTTTTCAAGTCCCTTATGCGTGGTAGCAACAGAGGTTTTATGTGGCAGAATATTTGTTGTATGTTTTGGGCAATTATTGTCGATATTTGTGGGATTGCAGATTACTCCAAAATTTTTTTTCTACCTATTTTTTGGTTTTTTATCCCATGTTGGGTGGGCCCAAAGATTACGTCTTTGGAGGATATCGAGAAATATGGTCGACAGTATGAGCGTCATAAGGAAATAAATGAATACTGGGAATCCCCATCAGCCAAGGAGAAAATGAAATTGCCGGGAGCAGGGTTTATTCCTACTGACTCGGATAAAAAGGTAGTGAAACCAGTAGCGATGGAGGAAGTAATTCCTTTGAAAACTGTGAAGTCGAAGAACCAGAAGAAGTTTGGTGGTGGTAAAACTGAGCCTGCAGTTGGTAGTATTGAGGGTTTGATTAATAATGATCAAGCTAAAGTAGGATTGGCAATTGTCAACAATCATAGTAACACTGGCCAACAATTGCAGCAGCAACAGAGTCAGCAGCAATAGGCTCAGCAATCACAACAGCAGCAGTCTCAACAGCAGTCATCGGATTGGAATAATAGAAGTGTTCAGAATACTCAACGACAAAATGGAGGAAATCCACAGTGTGGCGGAAATTTTCAGGGTCATTGAAGAAATACTCTACAAGGCCCGAAGAAATGTTATTCTTGTGGAAAAGAGGGCCATTTGGCCAATAGGTGTCCGGATACAAGATGTTACAGATGTCAACAGATGGGGCATAAAGCAAATAATTGTCCGGGACAAGTTAGTTCCAACATTTATTGTCAATTGTGCAACTAACTTGGAGTCACTGTAAAAGACTGTCCGGATTGTGATATTCTGAACAGACTCCCTGCCATCTGCAAAACCATAGGAGTTGGGAACAGGAATGGTGAGGATTTGGTTGGAGATAATAGAGGTAGTGGTTTAGTGGAAATTGATAGGAAAAACCATGAATCTGTTACCTCCAATTGGCCTAGTCGTTCACAGTGCGGACAAAACAGGAAGACGTTTTCTTCTAATGTAAAGGCAAATCCAACAAACAAGTAATATTCCTCCAGATATTGCTATTGGTGGAGAAATGAAATTTGGAAGGCCTAATGGCGATAGAGATAGTGAAAAACTTCAAAGAATGCTGAGAAATTGTGAAGAATCTACAGCAAGTCGTGGGAGTAATGAGAGTAGTGATGAACATAGTTGCGGCAGAGAAACTGTTTCTGGTTTGAAGAAGTCGATTAGAAAGAAGAAGAAGAGTAGTAATAATTTGAATATTACGACTCGTAAGGATGGAATAGATTTAATTTTGAGTCATGCGCCATCGATAGAGTTGCGAGAAAACTCGAAATTAGTAGGGAAGAAATTGATGAATTGTCGGAATATTTGAGGAAAGCACGTCCGTAGCAGACAATAGAGGACAGTGTTAGGAATCAAGAGATCGACCGATTAGTGAATGATAGATATTTGTTGGTGGAAAAATCACCTGAAGGCTCATCGAAGGATCCATCGTTTGAGATAGTAAAAGATGTCTCTAAAGGAGCTATTCCTAAGAACAATACTTCATCGAAACGATAGTTTCAGAAGAGTGTGGAGGAGCCTGATCTTGATTTGCGATGGCTTTTATCTGGTCCTGCAGCTAATTCGCGGTATTTGTTGGCGGATGGTGGAAAGAAGAATTGTGTGATTATGATCACAGTGATTCTGAACCATTGATAACTTCTTTCCGGGATGTTCAGAGGCAAGTGGACAAGTATTGCGAAAATAAGATGATAAATGAGATGAATCAAAGTAAGAATGCAGCTCAGTTGATTACTTAAGGTGCGGAAATTACGACTAGAGAAAACAGAAATTTTCTTTCCATAAATTTTGGAGGAAAAGAGTATGTAGCGTTAGTGGATAGTGGAGCTATGGTATCACTGATTAAGTTGCACATAGCGAAGAGATTTCCTTCTAAGATAAATCACTGCAATAAATTTATACGAGGAGTATCTGGAGATATTATTCCTGTAAAGGGGAGTATAAAAATTACTCTGGAAATAGATGGAATATCAAAGGTTCTGGAGTGTATAGTTATGGAGGAGCCAGGCCATGATATTTTTCTTGGTATTAATTTTTGCAGAGATTGGGAAATTCAGATGAATTATAAGGAAAATTTGTGGAAGATTTCGGATGGAATATGGCATTCTTTTTATCAAGATGGTAATTTTGATAAACCTGTTTTGATTGCGGGATATGCAGGTTTATTGGAGTTGAATGCCGAGGAACGCGATAGGATTTTGGCTATTGTGAAGGAATTTCTACCAGAGGATACACCTACACGATTGAATGCTACCACTCTAACGGAGCATAAGATTGTGTATTTGGGGGATGCTCTTATGAAACATAAATTTAGGGGATGGTCACCTAAACGGTGGAATGCTGAATTTAAGGAAATAGAGGAAATGTTGGGGTTATAGGAATTTAACAGCGATTTTAGTAGTGCTCCGGTTATTGTGTTTAAAGAGAATGGCGATGTTCGTTTCTGTATTGATTACAGAGATGTCAATAAGCTGAATAAAAAGGATGCTTATCCATTGCCATCAATTGACGCGATTCTGGATAAATTACGGCATGCTAGACACATTTCGAAAATTGATTTGAAGAAGGCAAATTTTCAAATTCCAATGGAGGGAAATAGCAAACGTTACACGGCTTTCGCAATGCCTGGTAGTGAGTTGTGGAATTTACCCGTTTACCTTTTGGGCTTTCGAATGCCCCGGCCACTTTTCAGCGTTTGGTTGACTTTTTATTTGTGCCAGAGTTTGAACCGCATATTCTTGGTTATCTGGACGATGTTATAGTGGTAACGAATGATTTTGAGGAACATCTTAAATGGCTGGAATTAGTGTTGAATAAAATTACGGAGGCTGGATTGACGGTGAACAGGAAGAAATGTGAGTTTGGTTGTTCTAGTGTCCGTTATTTAGGTTATTTATTGGATAGAGATGGTCTCAGACCAGATCCGGAGAGAATAGCTCCAATTATGAATTATTCGCCTCCAAAGGATAAGGCTCAGTTGAAGAGATTCTTGGGGATGATTGGCTGCTATCGTCGATTTTTGGAGCACGACGCGGAGATGAAAGTGCCGTTATTGAAAAATGTAAAGAACTTGAAAGAGTGGAGTTGGAGTCATGAGCAGCAGGCATTTGAAGAATTAAAGTTGGCATTAACCAATGCTCCTGTGCTGGCTCGTCCCGATTTCTATAAACCATTCACAATCCAGTGTGATGCCTCGAATTTTGCTATTGGAGCCATTTTGACTGAACAATTGGAGAATGGGGAGCACCTAATAGTGTATCTCACTAGAGTGTTGACATCTTTAGAGAAGAATTATACGACCACTGAAAATGAATGCTTATCTGTGGTATGGGCAATAAAGAAATTGAGGCCGCGTATAGAGGGTTATTCATTTAAGGTAGTGACAGATCACAGTGCTCTAAGATGGTTGCAGAATTTAAAAGACCCGACTGGCAGGTCAGCGAGATGGGCTTTGGAATTGCAACAATGGGATCATGAGATAATCTACAAGATAGGAGCTCTTCATCATGTTTTTGACATAGAGGGAATGAAATTGGTTTTAGAGGATGTTAAGGATATATTCAGAGAATGGTATATTCAGAGATTGAGGGAAGTACAGGATACTCCAATTAAGTTTTCTACTTGGAAAGTGGAGAATGGGCTTCTGTATAGATATAGGAACGATCTGTTACTAGATCCTATCAGTTTTCCTGAAGAAGGCTGGAGATTGGTGGTACCCGTTGATTTTAAGCAGGATGTTCTGATGGAGGCACATTCTAATTTTACTTATGGCCATTCGGGTTTTCAGAAGATCTACGATAGAGTGGCCAGAGAATATTATTGGCCGGGGATGCGGTATAAAATCCGACGTTTTGTGAAGGAATTTGTCAGAAGTATAAATCAGTTCAATCTGGTCCTATTGGTCTTATGGGTAATAGAATAGTGGAGCGCCCATGCACGGTGGTAGCAGCGGAATTAATGGAGTTTCCTGTGTGTAAAATTCAGAATAAATATCTTATAGTTTTTCAGGATCTGTTTACCAGGTGGATTGAACGGATAATGGTAAAGAATTTATTCACAAGACTTTGAAGGATACCTTAGAGATCCGCGAGCAGCGGCGTTGGAGCCGTCCGTCATCGGATATGACGGTAACGGTCGACATTTGGGCCAGAAGGGTGGAGAAATTGCGGTGGGCAAAGGAGGCCGACCGCAAGTGGTCGTTGAGGCCGTCCTCGAGTTTTTGCGCCGATGGTGGAAACTGGAGTCGACCAGGAATCACAAGAGTGTGAGATGCCTATAGCTGGAGCCAGAATAGACAATCGAGAATACATAAAGGTTGATCTAGGAGGGAAAGAATACAGAGCACTATTCGACCCAGGGGCTACGATTTCCTTAGTAGGCTCGGAAATAGCCCAGAAGTAGAAAATGAGATTGCAACCCTGCACGACGACAATCCAGACAGTCACTGGTGAACTAAACCCAGTCCTAAGATTTTTACCTATTCATTCAATGATAGATGGAATAAGTGAAACGCTAAATACCAGAGCAGTGAAGGATGTCAGACATGAAATAATATTGGGTAAAGATTTTTACGACATATTTAAAATAGATTCGAGTCACAGAGGATGGTGGCGAGCCAATGAAGGTACATGGAGAGAGTTGGACAGACCAACAGCCACATCACCATCAGTCATCATCGCAGAGAGCGCCGGAATATCCGAACTTAGCGACGAGGAAAGACAGGAGATCGAAGAGCTGGTCGCCGAAATCTTTCCAGACAATCCTGTGGGAGAGTTAGGTTATACAGACCTAACCGAACATCATATTCTCGTCACCGACCCAACCCAAATACGATGCAATGCTAGGCGAAGATCACCTCAGAAGATAGAAGAAATTCAGAAAGCAGCAATCGAACTGAGACGTCTGGGAATCATTGAAAGATCAGCCAGTGATTATTGCAGCCAGCAACTACTGGTACCAAAACCAGACGGAACAGAGAGGTTTTGCGTGAATTACATCGAGCTTAACAAAGTAACGAAGAAAGATAGTTATCCATTGCCTCAGATGGACATGATTTTAGATAGGCTGAGAGCTGCCAGATACTTAAGTAAAATCGACCTGAAGCAAGCCTACTTCAAAGTAAAAATGGAAGAAAGTAGCAAGAAGTACACCGCTTTTGCCGTGCCAGGTTATGGGTTGTGGAATTTAAACGCATGCCATTTGGTTTGTGCAATGCCCCGAGTACTCTGCAGCGTTTGATTGATGTTTTATTCGGTCCTGAAGACTCCCCTAAAGTGTTCAGATATCTCGACGACATCGTCATTGCAACAGACACGTTGGAAGAACACAAACATCCAGTAAAACATGTACTAACCAAACTAACTTCAGCCAGACTAACGATCAACCCGAAGAAATGTGAGTTTAGCCTAAGAGAAATACGATATTTGTAATTTATACTTAACAGAGATGGAATGAGGAACAGAACCAACGAAAGTAGAACCAATTTTACGATGCCAGGCACCAAAAGATTTAAAGAAATTTCGCAGAATCTTAGGGATGTTTGGATGGTACTCAAGATTTCTAGAAAACAAATCAGAAATCAAAGTACCTCTCACGCGTCTCCTCCGTGACCAAAAGAACTGGAAATGGGGAGAAAAATAGCAGGAAGCCTACGAGAAATTGAAAATATCCTTGACAAACGCGCCAGTTTTAGCCAGACCAGATTTTTCAAGACCTTTCACGATCCAATGTGATGCGAGCAACTACGCTTTCTCCTCTTCTACGCTAAAAATTTTTTTCTCCACTGTCTGACTACCTCATTGCTTGTCCGGAAACGGTGTGTCCAGGTTGAGCCCTTTCCGCTTCTTTAATAAACCTACACGGTGTATAAGGTTTGGGAGGGGGAATGTGACGGTCTACCGTCAGCCCATGCTCACCTGGACACTACCGGAGCCACCCCGAGAAAAAGATAAAAACTTATACCCGGTGGTGTTCACAGGTATAAGCAATACAGCCAGGCAGCAAGCGAGAGACAACGAGCAGGACGCAGCGCCGCACGAGAGCGAGCGAGAGAGATAGCGGCAACAGCTGAGAGCACGGAGAGCGAAGCCACGAGGCGTACACGCGCGAGCGGCCGCCGCCATGCTGGCGAGCGTGGCGTAGAGATGAGAGAGAGAGAGAGAGTAAGAATGTAAGAGAGAGAAAACTATAATAGAGCGCAGGAGTGGAGGCAACCGACGTGCCCCAACTTTTATAGAACGCGCCGTATGAATGATACGAAGAATAAGTGATGTAATACACAGCCAGAACGCGAGTCACGGCCGGTCGCCAGTCGTTTGTTATTCCCCTTTCTTGTGTTTAAATAAACGCCAAGCATTTGAAAATAAGTCTTGTATTGTTTTTTCGCGAGCATTCCCTATTCCCCCCCTTTTTTCGTAATCCGCAGCCCCGGGAAACAGTCTCGACTACCGCTGAGCAGCCGGTGCAGTAAAGAAGTGAACCGGGCGTCCAACATTTGTTAAATTTAAATACGGTTCACCGAGGCAGCCCGATACAGGGTGCGTTCACGTCCAAGATTCCGTCATAATCTTGGCGGAAATTTTGCAACGTCACAGAATATACAGTTTGATATATATTTATGCGTGTGAAAAATGCTGTTTAGGAGGAAGCTGAGTGCCAGGGACTTGGCAGCAGTTCTTTTTATTTTCCCAACGTATGGCGGAATCTCCCGGGACCTACATTAAAATTTTCTGTTACGTTCGCGTACTGCTTTCAATGACAAATGTCTAATAAAATGCGAGAACGCGCGATTCAAAAACCCACGATTTTGCCGCATTTTGAATGAGCGCGATTGGGAGGCAAAAGGTAAAGGAGGCTTGCTAATACTTAAACAAAATCAAGCAACTAGTGAAAAATGTTCAACATGCAATTTATTTGATGCATTTTAATTTACTCAAATCAACATTACCTTAACTCTTGTGGAGATGCTGTTGGACTGTTTAACCGAATTAAACATTGCAATCGCCGTATTGTCTATGCTCAAATTGCTTGCAAAACGATTAACCCTTGATATGTTAAATTGACAATGAGCAGAAGGCCGACAATACAACCGCAGTAGCAATGTGTCAAATGGGAAATGCAACGGGTCCTTGTGTTTGAAATTCAGACAGTCGATTTGACGGGGGAATTCAGAAAATTATATAGCAATCACACGTGCACAATGTAAATGATCAAGCAACTTTTATTTCTAAAACTCTGATTCAAATCGGTATACAAAACTAAATGCAATTCAGGCTTCTATATACATTTGAAATTATTGCGGAATCTATTGCGGAACTCACGTCTGGATTGCTCTGTAGCTCAAGACGCTCTGCCAGAAGGCGTGCAATTTCGCATAGGAAAGAGTGCGTCAATTTCTCTCCGACTAATTGTCTTTACCTCTCCCCCATCCCTCTCCTCGCTTCATTAGCTACTTCGCTCTCTCTTCCACTCATGGACTTAAGGTGAAGTCCGGCGGCGCATGAGAGGGCGTAACGCTTGGTCAGCATTTCGAGGGTTGAGAAAGAAGCACCGTTATCGCCTTTTGTTCTCTTAGCGACAGCTTGGCGCATATTTTGTACGCCTTGATTTGTGCGTTATGCAATGTTGCCGATTTTGTGTCTCGGCAGCGGCACATAACAAATGATGACTCTTATGCCTTGGTTTTTTCTTAATTCTTATTTTGTTCAAAGTAATTTTTTTATTTTTCATGTTTTATTATTTATTATTATTATATCCTTTATTACATTGCGGTTTGTAAAGTTAAGAGTTTACAAAAATCCACATTTAATGCATTTACAACTTAGTGGTTCCCTTATCTTTAATGCCATGTTAGCGTCATCTGCAAAAGATAGTTTGAGACCATTAGAATCGTAACAATTTTTAAGATACACTGTCCGTTCTTCAAGAAGTTCTTCTCTACAACATGAGCATTCCTGCAACAAAAAATTGACATTTAATGAATACTATTGTTGTGATTATTAAATGACCGATTAAATGACGATACAATAAATACTTTTTAAAGTTGTCGATATTGGATATAAAGAAATCCTAACTTAGGGTCTAAAAATTTTCATTCTTAGAGTTAAAGGCAACTTGAAAGTCATTTTACCGAGATAAATATTATGCTGTTGCAGTGATTATAGGATGTTTTACTCAAGTGTTGATACATCTACATATATTAGGCAACGATAGAGTTAACAAAGTATCAAACATGTTATAAAGAAATGCGTAAATTCATCGCTTCGAATTAAATGTATTTTATTACTTAAACAAGCAAACGTCTTGAGCCAATATGGGACTCCTTTTCAGGGCTGTACATTCAATAAGAATATATACAAAAACCAAGACTTTTTCACAGAATTACAATAGCACAAAATAATAATTTATCTTAAAAGCTATTTGGGTAGAAAGACTACAAGGGCTTGCCGACTTGCATTCGCTTCACGTTTTGCATTTAAGGTACGACCAACTGACGCTCACGCATCGCGCTTACCCGCTCCTCTGACGCTCGCGCTTCACGTTCGCTTGATCTACCGATGTTTATATTTAATGTAGGTTCATAAAGTTAATAATGATAGTACAATTTGAATACTCGAAACACTTATTTATCGAGTAAATCGTAGAAAAATTTGGATCGATTGGAGCTAATTTCGCACACATAATCGTAGTCAACTCAAATTTTTCTTTTTGAACTTTACAATGCGTTGAATTATTTCAAGTGTATAATTATTATGATCAGAAATTATATTTTTTAAATATCTACAACTTTTAGAAGATAGCAACTCCTATCCAACTTTGATTCAGCTTCTACTGCGTACCGATCTGATTTATTTGTCAAAAGCACAATAAATTCTTTTACTAACTTTCCTCCCATTTCGTTAACCAATTCAGCGAGTTATAATGATTTTGAAAATGTTATTAGTATACAGATAAATTCGCGAATACTTATAAGTACTCTTGTCATAATCAATTCATAATAAAAGAGCAGAAATGTACACTAGAGGCTAAAAGTCTTTTAGTCCAGATGTGATTAATGAAAAGTACCTACCTCAGAGCTCTAAATACTTGATCAGCTAACAGAAGATTCAAGCAAACTACTAAACTAAGATGCTACTCATACACATGGTTATGCACAAAAAAATTAAAAAACTATTACTTAGCTCTGACCAAATTTGAATTTGAATTTGGGCTATTTATGACGTGTTTGTGTTTATGAATAATGATATGAAGTTTTTAGTGTTAGTGCTCGTTTTAGTGTTTGGTTAGAGTGAGTAGTTGTTTTGGGGTTAATTGCACATGTTTGTGAAGTTAGTATACCCCAGCTGAGTAGGAATCATCATCAGGATTTTTTTTTCTTTTGGCTTTTCATGCTTCTAGTGTAAATTCCTTAGCTCTCTTATCAGACCAAAAAAGGCGTTGCTCGTCTGCACTCTTAGCTCAGTCTACTACAGAGGATCCGGAATGAACTCCAAAACACTTCATTACCTCAAGTATTCCTGCTTTACCATCATTGAAGCAAGCAACTGCGATGTAAATGCCAATCTCCAAAACTGGAAGGCCACTGAAACTTTCCTTGGGGATAAGCTTCCAAAGCACTGGTTGAGGCTTTCATTGCTGTTCTGGGTGATGCCTACAACACATCTCTCTAGCAGATCTGCCTCAGTTAAGTCTTCGTAAATGGGCTTGATTGCATCCATAATTGCCACAGGAATACCGTTTCGGTGTCGAAAAGTTTTCAGTTTCTTCTTGGCCTCGGCTACTTGCCTTTTTATGAACTGTCTAATCATGGTGGGCATAGGTGGTGTCGCGGCTCATGATCTGTTGATAGGTTGTGGTAAAATGTCGCCCAGATGGCATTGGACATTTCTTCAACAGAATGATGATGGCCTCGGATGGCATTACCATAATACTGTGTCAGTTGGTCAATCCTTTGAGCTGCCAGACGGTTCTTTCCATCTATCCCTGCACCACCAACTTCCGTTATTAAATACACTTCAAGTTGTTAACAAGCATGCAAAATGATGCTCTAGACAGTCAAAATAAAATTCTATCTTGCTGGCTTGCATCCGTATACCTAAAAGCTGTAACGTCCTACGAAGTTAGTTATTTATTTATTTTTAAATTTATTAATTGTAAATTAAAATACTATATTTTCAAAATTCAAAACAAGAAGAGAATTAAGATATAAATTTCGAAACATTAAATTTTCAACGCGAGCTGTGATTTTGTAACACAAGTCAGCAGTGTTACTTATTCGCCAATCGATATACTCTTTAAAATGATTATTAAAAGTTATCCTTTAAGAATTGGTCATCATATTCAGGCTTTAAAAGAGTCGAATTGGCCTCGTTTTAAGTATTCTCGTGTTTAAGTCCGAATTCCGTACCTCGCGGTTCGTAAATGTGCGGAGATTGATTATACTTCTAAGTACTAGATTTTGAATACAGAAACAAATACATTTTTAAACGTGAGGTGTAACCATTTGTAAAGCCATTCAATTCTACAATCTACAAGTTAGCAGAAGGAAAAAGACGTAGACAACAGAAGCAGAAAGCAGAAACGATAAAAGCAGACGGGGTAACGAGTCGTATGAAGCCGAGTCAAATATAACATCCTACCTATGTGATGAGAGTGTAGGTAGAACGTAACAAAAAAAAACCAACAAAGGAAAAGCCCATTATGGACACAATTATTACAAATTAGTTTCCAGTACTTATCTGAATAATTGCTATACCTTGTAGAAGCGATTGTACTTTGACAACACCGTTGAGATTGCAAGAACTGTTAGATTCACTATATCCATATGGTTGTTACTGCAACTAGCAGACAAACTGCAGTAATGTTGTGTCTTAAAGGTTAGATGAAAAACAGCTGTTTGGCTGCTTTATAAAAAATGCTACGATACCGATCATATAGTAATCTTCATTCCTGACCCGACGCTGTGAGACGCAACATGTTCGGGCGACAAATTTAAATTTGTTGAATGCCTTTGCTTTAACACATTGAGTATATAAAAATAACATAAAATCATACATAGAAAAATTAATATTTTATGAAAATAGATTAATAACTCGTGAGAAAAAACGGTTTTTAGGTCGTAAGTATCGTAAGTTTAGTCGAATTAAAATATTTAAAATTCATCTTCAAGGCATACTTTTTTCAGCAAAAGACGGTTTTCAGGACAATATTCTATGGACTACTAACTGTGAAAAAAATAAATAAAAAATATCGATATTTTCATAATTTTAACCCTATCATAACTCGTCAAGATGATATCTATCGTTATATATAATAGGACGGGACGGCAAGTTTTTCCATTAGATTTTTAATTTGTAAGGAGTCTCATAAAACGATCTAAAACGGTCTCATGCTTTATATTATTTAATCTTTTGCGATTCACTTATCCTCGAGGCAGAAGGCAATCCTAAAAGCAAGGTCGATTAACGTGCACTCTGTATTATCTGAATGAAAATAAGAACTGATTCGAAAGACTTCACATCGAAGTTATACTTAATAAATAAATTATTAGATTTCACACCCGTCGCAAGGTGAAATTTTAAATATTTTATACAATTTAATGCGAAATCAGACTAAGTTTACCTTAACTACATTAATTTCTTGATTAGTCTAAAATTTAAAAAAATTTTGAAGTGTTAAAATAACAATTTATTCGACAGGCTATACATAGAAGTTATACTTTAATCAATGATTTATTCAATGATTTCATGACCTTCTCAAGATGAAATTGAAAATATTTTATATGATTTGATGGGAATTTTCGTTTTCGCAGTTATTATTATTTTTTTTTTTTAATAAATTTTATTTTATTACTAAATAGTTTAACGGAGATTCCGTCGTAAAAGCCGAGTAGCTTCCTTGGAGACACCCGAGACCGAGCAGAATGAACATGTTTTAATGCACGGGGCAGAATACCGAGCCGTAGCCAGGCGCCGGCACCGAGCCGCTCCGTAGGAGAGCTGGTTGAGTCGCCGCTGTCACGTTACGGCCGCCGAGCTGCGAGAGAGCGCAAGAGGAGTAGGAGCGCCGCCGACTACCAAACGCGGCCGCGCGCGGCGCGCAGAGCACCGACGGGCCACAGCCGCTGCCATGACACTACCGAGAAACACGAGGCGACGGCGAGCGCAGCGAGCGTATGGCGCACATCGAGCGGCGCGGCGAGCGGCAGAGCCGCATATGTATGAGTGGATGAGCAAGCGTGTGTGCGTGCGCAGCCGAGAAAGCGTGAAGGATTGACAATCGCCTAGTGGAGGCCTTCGAGACCCACTGTATAAGCGTGGAGGACTATTGGGTCGAAGTGGAGGTGCAAGCGCCGTCCACAACGACGGATGTAAATAGAATTATATGTATGCGCCAAAGCCGTGAGGCGAGAAATATCAAATTGCCCGTGAGATAAATTATAATTGCCGCGGATGGAAATACAACGTAGATGAACGGTCACGTGACGGGCCGCGAGCGAAATGTATGTGTCAGCGGTCGACGAGCGAGCGCGAATCAGTACCCCGAAATCCTCGCAAGAGTGAGCAATTAAGGAACAATTCAGAGTAATATCAGAGCAAATTCAGAGCAATAGCAGAGTGAATCCAGAGTTAACCGCACCACCCGCGTAGTCATAGTTTTCGCACGGTCACAGGGAACGAGGTTATGGCCGAACGAGGGGAAGCGAGAGAATCGAAAGGAGAAAAGAGTAAGAGAAGTTGTCGTTAATTTGTGAGTGCCGTATAGCTACCGTAGCCGTCGCCGTGTTTACACATAAGCAACGTGTCGAGTGAAAGTGTATTATACGAGTGGAGTTAATCAGCACAATAAATTAGTCAATATCGATCCACAAATCCATACAATTCAATCCTTTACTATATTCCCGGCTCAAACGGCCTTGACGATTAAGAGTGTCAGCAGAAGCCCGAAGACTTGCTCGAGGCATCCGCGACTCGTCAAGGCGCCCTTCATCCGAAATTAGACGTGAAGTGAAGCTTCGAGGAACACGGGAGGAGGAGAGCACGCACGAGGAGAACGACCCGTCACACCACGCAACACGACCACCACGGAAAGCGAACGCGGCGAGTCGTGGTTGTGCGACCCAGCCCTCGCGCGTTCCCCGTCCTGCCGTGTCACAATAGACTATTTAAAAACTTATTATAGAATCAAAGCCTACAATTGCCAACGTTTTCTTTTGTGTGTTAAAAAGATTTCATAACCTTTGAATGCGTTCGATTATTACCATCAATCCCTACTTATAAGCGTGTTTTACTACATTTAGAATAGAAATTATTTAATATCTCATTGACTTTCACTTTTGTTACGGGGGGAGGTGTGTTTAGCCCTCTTCCATAACTTGTGTAAAAGTAAACAAATAAAAGAATAAAAATAGAACAAAATGAACTTAAACTTAAACAGAATCTCGAGCGCGAGAAGGATGTAGCGCGAGAGAAGACGCGCACTTCAAAACCAAGACCGATACTTCGTTTGTTCGTTTGAAATATTAGACTAAAATAATAAAATAAAATCTCACCTTGATTGAGATGAACACTTGTCGACCAATGCAAACAATGCACAATAGGAGAGACTCGCCAGGGTCCAATGGAATTAAACACCAAGAAAATTCGTTCTTTTGGGAATTGAAATTTTATTCGGCTTAGCCACAGACAGAAATGCGCAAGGTCTTATATGCACACAATTCACCCTCAAAGGTACTAATGAATTGATGTTCAGTTGATTGATTAAAATCTAAAAACGCAGACCAAACTAAACAACTAAACTGTAAAATAAACAATTAAAGAGCAGTCTTACTGTGAGCTATTTAAACAAAAATGGAATCTAATGGAAAAATTTGAATCTATCTAAAATGTGCTCTGTTCTTTGAGGCGGTGCTCTCAAGAGTGACGATTTGCGTTCTTAATTATAGTGTCGCAGGGTGCGTTTAGCCTCCCCTCTCCTAATTCGCATGGCACTTTCCTTTGCTGCTTTCTCTCTGCTCTCTCTTTTTTTTCTTATCGGCTTGATAAGCCCTGGCAACAGAGTAGCCGAGACAGTGCAGCGTCGGCATCGTACGTGCCGTCCACTTTCGCCGGCGGGGCAGGTGCTGACTGTCGCAGAATTCTTGACACGGGATACTTTTGTGTCCTTGAATTCTGCGGCTATCTTGCCCATGTATAAGCTTTCCGCACTCTTGGCTCAGCAAATAATTTGTTAATTATTTAGCGAGTGAGGACGTGAGAAGCTGTCACATAACATCGTCCCTCCGTAGAGAACGTCCGCCGCCCCGGTAAACACTAATGGTACCTAGCGCGTGACGCTGATTGCGTCCTGGGTTAGTCGAACGTTAAAAGTAATGTAATTCTAGGGGTTAGTAGGATATCTGCTTGCATGGGTCCTGTTGATTAAAGAGAAGAATTTGGAAATTGAGTTCTATGAAATGAAGTTACACAAAATAAATTTGGTGATATTTTGTATTTAATTTGGATGTTGAGAAAAAAATAATTGTTTTAATATTATGGGAAAAAATATGGGTCCATTTAGTATATTTTCATACTCATTATGGACATAGTTTCGAGCAAACACTCCGCAAGTGTTTGGTCGTCCATCTCTTCCATCTAATGTATCTTCTAGTCATCTAAATCACGTATTTCGCGTTGGATTTCCATCATTATGTCTCTCGTACTTTCATCTGCACTGCTGTAGAGGCTTGAGTTGCTGTCCTCTTGGTCTTTTGTTCGTTCATCTGGTGTCATGTGGGGCCTCCGCAGTTGTTGGCGTTCAAATGCGAAGTGCCGCGCCGTTGTCTTCGCCGCTGTTTCGTCAGCGCTGATGCTGGAGTCTGTACTGCTGTGTGCCATGTGTGAATTTATTTGCTTCGGTATGGTTCCTGATGTTGTTGCGGCTTGTTGTAGTTGTTCTGGTAGTGGGAATGGTACGGGTGGATACTTCTTTTCGTGCATGTACAGGTCCTTATATTGGATTGTTTCTCTGCACGCATGCGTGATCAAAATGTGCTCATTTTGGATCACACACACCTTGTAATGATTATGGTTTTGTCTCATGTCAAGTGCCTTTTTACACACATTATGTACCATTCTGTGTAGCTTTTGGTCCTGTTTCAGTTGTTTGGGTTCACACCATCTAGGGGTCTTGTACCTTTGGTGGCAATTGTCCATGGCTATTTTAGCTGTTTTTTGGTCGAAGTACTGAATAAACGCCAGGTGCTTCTTGTATTGATGAATTTACGGGTTGAAACCGGATAATTCTAGGAAGTGTATGTGGTCTAGTGGCCCAAATTCGCCAAAATGTTTGATCGTAGTCACGTGGTCCTCTTTCATTGGGACGCAGATACAAAATCATTGTCTAAGTGTATCATCGTCCTCAGCTGGGTGGTTTTTCCTCGTCGGTAATGCGGCCACGCTGGGTTTCTTTTTTGTGACTTGTTGTTCCGGAGCCTTAGTTGGTCTAATTGCCCGCTTTTCGGGCTTCTCTTTCTGCTGGATCTGTCTTGCATTCATGCAGATCTAGTGCGGTTTGCAAGTGGACCAGTGAGTCATAGGTAACGAACAGTCTTGGGTGACCCGTCTCCTTGTTTATTGCGTGTTTTATATGGCATTGCCCTATGGATTTTATATGGCGGACAGTCGGTCCGTGCTGCCGGTGTAAAGGAATAGAATGGAATATAATGGATCCATATCGGTGTCTTGATTTTAGTGAAGATTGATATTGATGTAGTTGGGTCCATGACTCTTCCTTTGATTTTCTGCTTGATAGAACAATGATGATTACTATGTTGTTTTAAACGTTGTTAGTGAAATTGTGGGTGTCAGTACTCTGTTTCCGCAATCTGGGTCGGAAGGGAGAGATGTCTTTATCTTGTATTTGGGTGATTTGTTTGTTGTATATGTATATGTTGGTGTATTTTGTTGTTTTGATTTTTTGAAATTAGTTCCTTCGATTTTGGGTGGTTTATTTTTTGGTTTGTTGGTTTTGTTAATGTTTTTACGTTTTGTATGACATTTTAGGGTTAATTTACATTTGTTTCTTATTAATACGATTATTAAGATTACTAAGCTTATCAATTGTAACGTTATTCTGCCATAAATAAAATTCGTTGTGATATCGATGTTTCTTCTATGTTGCGAGAGGTGTTTGAATTCTGCGAGTATTTCATTGAAGCGTTTGTTGTTATATGTTATCTGTTTTGATTTGGAAAAGTGTGGTATGGTTAGTTCTGCAATTTGGTTGGCTTGTTTAGTTGCGGGTAAATGTCTAAAATGTTTAATTCTAAATTTGGTTTGTAGATATGGGTTACGTTTGTTTTTTTTTTGTGTATTCTCCGTAAATGGTGGTTTCTTCGGTTTTTGCTGTGCATTGGGGTGATATTGTTAGTAGTCCTGTGTCCTTGAGTTGTATGTTTGTTGGTCCTGTTTTAGTACATGAAATTCGCATTTGGTCTGCAATTGTTGAGTATAGCCACGATTTGGTGTATGGTAGGTAAGTCCAATGAGTTTTTGCATTGTTACTGTATTTGATGTTGCAATGCTTTAAAGTCTTCTTGTGTGGTGTTGGTACATCTTGAAATGGTGCTAGTACTGGGCATATGTTTGCATAATGTATTTTTATGCATGTATTTTTTATGATTTCATCGAATTTTGTGAATTTTTATTGGCTTTTGCTTACTCCTATGTAAGTGTTTGTTGGTTTTATGTATGCTGAACCTAATGATTCGTTTTTGTTTGTTTGCGGGATTGGTACTCCGTGTATTCTATAGAGTTGGTACGGTGTCCTGTTGACTAGTGGAATATGGATGATTACAATTGTTCTTTCGTTTTGTTGTATGGCATCTATTCTTGCTATTTTGATGATTTCTTCGGTCCTGATGTGTTCTGATGGTATTGGTAGATCTAGTTCCTCCGTGACTCGTTTGATGTCCGTTGTGATTTATTATAGTATGTCCTTGTTGATTAGGTCCGGATGTACGTTGGCTTGCTTCAGGTTTTTTATGATGTGTAGTAGTTTGACATTGCAGTATATTAAATGGTCGATGGGAGCGAGCAGTCTTCTCGAAGATGCTGTTGTGAAGATTCAATATTTTATTTGTTCATTTTCTTTTGAGAGTATTTGAATTGTATACGTTAGCGATTTTTGGTACGCTTATAGCATGGTTTCATGCTTTTCAGTTATGTTGTATAGCTCATCAAAGTTGGTCGATATGATGTGGGTATTCTTTTCTTCTAGATGTATTATTTTATTTTGGTCCTTAAATAATTGGGCAATGTTGGTGTTGACCGCGTTGACATCGTCTACAGTGACTAGTCCGAATAAGCTCTTGCTAATTGATCCTATGAACTATAGTGGTGTTAGTCGTTTGGTTATGATGCTGGTCGGATTCTTGATTGTTGGGTATGTTGTGTGTCCTATGTTATTGATTGTGTTTTTTATGCTGTTGCGCATGGATAGTAGCATTTCTGTTTTTAGATTTACGATGTCTGAGTCCAATGCGCTTTGGCATCTTGTTTGGTCCACTATTTCGGTGCATTTTTGTAAAAGATCGTTGTACTGCTCTATTGCTTTGTTGTTATTTAAAAATTGGTTTCTTTGTATGACAATATTGATTTTCCAGTCCCCTCTTTGGATGCGAATAATGTCCAATTTCTCGTAGTAAATGCCGGGATTCAGGGTTATGGTTTCTTGTTGGTGTGTTTCCTGTACGATGCTTATAGTATTTGGTATGAGCATTGTAAAAATAATGAAATGAAACATCCTGTAATCATGTGAAATGTTAGCTTGCGGGTTACTCAGATCTTTCTGAGTATGTGTTGATGTTGGCCAATTTTAATTTATCGATGTGTTTTCTTGTTCTCTTACTACAGGGATCTTCGAGAATCACGTTTTTCCTACCTATGAATTCTATTATTTTTAATGGTTCGTGTCTGTATGGGTAGTATTTGTTTGTTCTTGGTTCTTTTATTAACCTGGCGAAGTCGCCTACTTTGCCTTTGAAGATGTTTCCTTTTTGATGTGAATAACATCTTTACGGACATTCTAGCGCTTGAGTTGGTATGGGGGGTTTGCGTGAAAATTTGGAAAGCAGAGGAGGGGAAGGTGTCACAGAATTTGGGCAGAGTTTGAGGGGCGCGCAGTCCCCCACTACCGATAGTCTCTACGTAGCTGACTTACAGCGAGATCATAGCTTCTTGTATACTGTGTGCGTAGGTGGGGAGCTTCTCGCCCCCCACTCTCAGGCCCTTAACGCAGTGTACTACGTGTTGCAGCTTATACAGCGTTTCGGGCTTTCCCTATGAGTGTGTATGTGTGCGCAAGCGTGCGGGTATGCGTATGTGTGTGTGTGTACGTGTGTGTGTGTCCACTCCCTTTGCCTCTATATATTATGTATAATATATATGTATACTTTGCGAGTGTACTTATATTATCTATATATTAACTATTAACTATATTTACAGATATATATAGATAAATACACATCATAACTAAGAAGCTGTAAGGTGTTCGCTGCTTTTCTTTCTGTTTATGTGTTTTTGTTGGGGTGTGGGGCACAGTGAATTTATCGCGCTTTTCACGGATACAAACGATGCATTAATAATCAGTTTGGTATCGGTGAGTAATTGGTGCAAATGTTAGAGCAAAGTTAATCATGTGCATGGCGTTGTTCGCAAAGCTCGCTTTTGAATATAACGTTATGCGTAAATAAACGCGGCTTTATTTAATGCGTAAAAAATATCGTAAAATCATGTCGTCGCTTCCAATAAAGATTAGCAACTTCAATATACGCCTAAATTCAATGCTACATTAATGTCTATGAATAATATAAACTTATCAAAACTTAGATAAATTTGTACTTTCATCGACATGCAAAATTTACCATACGTTGCAGTAGCTTCAATTTATTATAATACTCTAACCATTGAACGTCCGCGAATAATATAAACTTATCTAAACTTAGATAAATTTGTACTTTCATCCACATGCAAAATTTACCATACGTTGCAGTAGCTTCAAATTCTTATAACACTCTAAACATTGAAAATTGACCTTTCTGAACAGTGATTAGTCTTCGTTGGAAGCGACGCTATATTCTTTCATAATTATTTTCTTACATCCGTGCCTCACTCTTCCATTTCCAGTGCACAAATCAACTGATTTTTGTATTGGTAGATATGGTGGATATATTGATCTCGGAACTACTTCATCCCGCGAAGCAACTTTCACGCATATGAACGCTATATATTCAGCATGTATATATGTTATTCACATCTGCCGTGTGTGCGTGCCACACACTCTCTGTCGGTACACACCACTGCAGCACTTTTTGTCATATCTTGATTTTGTTTTCATTTTCTCCGCTATTTATTTTTTCCCTACCAGGATTTTCATTTCGTTCAGTCTCAGTAACAGGTCTCGAGTATTGTCATTGTATGTCAGCAGTTTTCCGTCCTTTGATATTATTATTGGGAATCTCGCTGTTTTGCCATAAACTAGTTCGAATGGGGTAAAGTTAGTTGCTGTGTGGATGTTGGTGTTATATGTAAATGTTGCGCTAGATTAACCCAGTCGTCATATTTGTTGGAATACATTCGCATGAATTTCATTAGGGGCGTGTGGCTTCTTTCGAGGGAGCTATTTGTTTGGGGTCTGTATCCTGACGTTTTTAAATGGTTAATTTTAATTAATTTTAAAAGGTTTCCTATAATTTCTGATAAGAAGGATATTCCTCTGTCAGATAATATTGCACGTAGTGCTCCAAATTGACAAATTAAGTTTTTAGCTAACGCATCGGCTATGGTTATTGCGTTTAAATTTTTTATGGGTATGGCTAAGAGGAATTTTGTTAAATTACACTGTATTGTTAGAAGATGTTGGTTGCCGCGTGGGGCTTTTCTAAGTTTGCCTACTGTATCGATTGAGGCTTTATCGAACGCTTCTATCGGGGTATCGGTTATTATCATGGGAGTTTTTATTTGAAATCTCTCTATGTTTTGTTCTTGACATTTTCCGCATTTGCGTATGTGGTTTTGTACGTCATTTCTCATTCCTGGCCCGTGGTATCCCTCTCTGATTTTCTGGTATGTTTGGTATATACCTTTGTGCCCTCCTGTTAGGCTGTTGTGTAGTATTTGTATTATTTCTTTCCTGTGTTCTGTTGGTGGTTGTTCAATTTTTTCGTAGCACACTGTTATTGAAATTGGCGTGTTGTTGAGTTTTTCACAGACGAGTCCTGGATTGAGACTGTCTGTTAGGTCTCCTCTTCTTAAATTTCTGAAGGTATTTATGCGTTTTTGCAATAGTATTGTTTTTAGGTTTTTCAATGCCTTTTTGAGGTCTTCCATGTTGTTGTTGCTGCATTGTTTCTCCTTGAGTACTACTGAATATATGTATTTTCCTTTGAAGGGTGTGATTACTGTTTGTGTCACTTTAGATTTATGGCTCCGATTTCACATAATAAATTTGATATTGCGGTTGTATTATCGCAGTCTTTGGAGATGAAATGGACTATGTTATCCCTTTTTTATGTGAGGCAGTGTTTCACGGCTTGTATTATCTGTTTTGCTATTCTTGGTTTCGTTGATTGTTCATTTGTTTTTGTGTTGATTTCTTGATTCATGTTCTGGTTATTTGAATTTGACGGTTTGATGGTAGCTGGTGGTATTAGTGCTTGTAGATTTGGCATTACTATTTGATTGGTGTCTGTTGGTGGTTGAGAGTATTGTACGGATTTTGTGTCGCTGTGATCTGCTTCAATTTTTGTAAATACACCCTGCGATGGAGAATCCGTCGTAAATAAGCGCTCTCCTGCAGACACCTGAGACCGAGATTTGCAAAATAAATGCACTAAAATCTGAGGTGTTTACAGGAGAGAACCTGTCGGAGTTCGCCGAACGCCAGCCAAGAGCCGTGCCAGAGTCAACAGGAGAGAGAGAGAGAGAGAGAGAGAGGGACAGAGCGCGCGAGAGACCGCAGCACGCTGCCGAATCGCCACTGTGACGTCACGGCCGCCGAGCTGCGAGAGAGCGCGCGAGGAGTAGGAGTACCGCTGACTACCACACGGACTATCCACGGCGCGGATCCAGCCGAGAGAGTGTGAGAGAGAGATAGAGAAACTGTAAACTGCCGAGTGGAGGCCTGCGAGCCCCACTGTACGAGTTAGGACTATTGGGTCGAAGTGGAGACGCAAGCGTCGTCTACAACAACAAATGTGTATAGAACTAAATGTATGCGCCTAAGCCAGGGAATAAGAAAGACGGAATTGTATGTAGGAAATTTATAATTGCCGGGATTGGAAAAATCACGCGACCGATCACGTGACTGCCGATGTCGATGTATGTGTGCGAGCATGAGAGCGCGAAGACGAGCGGCGAGTCGCGAGCGGCAGTAGCACGTTTGCACGCAACCGAGCAGCAACGAGCAATTTCAACGAGTCTTTTCTTTCGAGCTAGTTTACCAGTTATTGAATGAGTTGTACAGCGAGTTAAGGAGCAACCACCGATACTCTTCAACCACCCATTTACCACCTGCGTAATCGTAGCTTTTCGCGCGTTCGCAGAGTACGAGACAGCGGCCGAACGTGAGGAAGGAGGTACACGAGGAGGAAAAAGCGTAAGAGAGTGTAAAGTCCGTTTTGCGTGACATCGCGATTGCCGAGCCGTTGCCGAGCGTGTGCGCCGAGAGTGAGAGGACGTATTTCATAGGACTAAGTTTTGATCGTAAATATAGCAGTGTTACTGATTTGCGAATTTCAAGTGTTGATCTTAACTTATTTTTCCCGGCTCACGCGACCCCGTAGATACAGAGTCTCTGCCGAGGCCTAAGAACTTGCTCGAGGCTCTCGCGCATCAAGGCGCCCTCAAACTTAAATTCAGACGTGAAGCACGAGGAGGAGAAGGAGAGCACCCCAGAGGAGGACGACGACGCACATCACCCGCGCCGTCATCACCGTGGTCGCGCACTGCACCACGTCCCCCCCCCCTGCGCCCGCGTGCATCTCCTTCTGCCGTGCCACAACCCATGGTTTTGGTTTTTGTTTTGTTGGCATGAGGTGTACTTTTGGCAATTGGGTCTTTTTTGACAATTTTGGCTGTATCTGATATTCTTGCTGGTGCTCGAACTATTATACTTGCATCTATTGTGTCTGGGTCTGTTTCAGGGTCAGAGTGCACAACATTCTTATTTGCACTCTTTTTAGTGTTTCGCTGATGAGTTTTTTTACTCTTTCTCCCAGAACTTCATCTTGTTGTTCTGTTCCATATTATGGGTTTAATTCAAACAGACGGAATCGTATTATCTGATATTTCATCGTCATCTAAATAGTGTATAAGTAGATTTGGTTGTGGTTCAGAATCCTCTGAGTTATTATGAGTTTCTTGATGTTTTGCTATTGATTCTTCTAGTTTTTACTTGCTGTTTCAATCTCCTCTCTATTGAGGGTAGTTTTGAAAGATGATTCACTCTCTGAGTCTGTTAAACTGGATTCGTCGGAGGCGTCTGATAGACTGATTGCACTTGCGTGTAAGGCAATGTTGCTGATTGAGCGGTTTTGGCTGTCGCTAGATGAGGAGGCTACATCTTTTTCTTCTTTTGGATTATCAGAGTTGGCATTATCCACTCTTAAGCCACTATATCTTGGGTTTTCTATTGAATTTCGCTCTGTGGAACTGCCGTGCAATGCTGTGGATGATATTATGGATGTATGTAATGAGGACATGTCACTGGGTGCAGTTTCATCATTGGCATCGTCTTCGGATTCTATGTTGCTGATTATTAGTTTTGGAGTTTCTTTCGACGAGTTGCTTTGGTCTTACTGTTTTTGATATTTTGGCTATTTTCCTGCTGGTCGGTGTTATGCCTTTAATGTATTGTACTACTTTGTGCGGCTAAACTATGATCTGCTGCAGGTGCCACTTTGCAGGTTTTTGCTCCTATTAGTCTGCCTCTACTTCTTGGTTCTGCATCAGCTAATCCTGTGGAATGAGCTCTTAGCCTTTGGTCAGTTTATTTGGATGTTGAGGGTTGTGGTGTATTAGTGTTGTTTGTATGCTTTGTATGCTTCTTCAATGATCATGATTTTCAACGTGGGTTGTTTTTGGTTGATTTCTTCTTCTGTTGGCTCTGGCGGGTTTTTTGATAAAGCATCTGCGTTTCGATTTAGCTTGCCTGGTTTGTATTTGAACGTGTATTCGTAGCCTGTGAAGCGGAACATCCACCTAATTAGTCGTTGCCCTGGGTCTTTACGACTGTGCATCCAGTTGAGTGGTTCGTGGTCGCAGACTAGGGTAAATTTCTTACATAATAAGTAGTCTGAATTGGTGCAATATATATAGGACTGCTGGGCACTCTTTCTCCGTCGTGGTGTAGTTTCTTTCAGCGGCTGTGAAAAATTTGGACAGGAATTGAACTGGGTGATCAAAGCCATCCTTTTGTTGTCTTAGCACCGCACCCATTGCGTAATCTAAAGCATCCGTTGTGAGGGTGAATTTTTTTTAAAATCTGAGAATATCAGTATCGCTGCTGATTTCAGACAGTCTTTTAGTTTTTGAAAACTTTTATCATTCTCTTCGGTCGATTCAAATTTGACTTTTGGTGATACTAGTTTTTGTAGTGGATGAATTTTCTGTAGTATCCAAACATTCCTAGTTTTTCTTTGATGTTTTTCCCACTTTTAGGTTTTAGAAGTTTTGATATAGCTTCCACTTTTTGAGGGTTTGGTCCTATTCCTAAAGCACAGATTATATATCCAAGGAATGCTACTTTTTTCTGATGAGTTCGATTTTATCTGGTTGTTGTACTAGTTTTGCTGCGTTTTATAGGTCACGACTTTTTCCCTTTTCAGGTCCGATTGATATTTTCGCATTTCAGTTGGAAATTAGCCGTCGACCCTTTTTGATCTCACCAAAAATAGGCACCGTAGAGGAAGTTTTCGCGGCCCTCTTATTTTAGCTTTCAGTCTCACTGTATCTAGTAATATGGCCGTTGGCCCATGATTTACATCAAATTTCGCACCGAGTCGCACCCTTCACCCGGTTACTTACTGCGAACTTTGGGAGCGTCCCAATGTAACCACGTGCACCACTGTCGGACACTACTATGGGCTGGGAAGAAGGTTTGTTAGTAGGATTGTTTCTAGGGGAGACATACCGTTTGAGATCGCTTACCTGGACCTTAGCCACTTTCCTACTCTTCCCTTCGACTGGCTCTACTACTTATGTTATATCATTTACCTTGTTTCGTTCGTTCATCGTCTATATATTTCGCTACCAAGTCTGGTAGTGCGCCTAGTCTCTGCTGTCTGTCTTTTTAAACTTCAAGCTCTAGTTTAATCATTTTCGCCACCCCTTCCCATTCCACACGTAAGCTTTTCACCGGGGTAGGGTGTCTGCCGTAGTTTAAGAAAGCAGGAGATGTCTTTAGCGTCGCTTGCTTAGCTGTATTTATCGCATGTCATAACTCGTGTAAATGTTTATCCCAGTCACTATGATTTTTCGCGAATGCGGAGATCATAGTTTTCAAAGTGCGGGTGAATAATAGGGTGGTATGATCACATGTTTTACACCATATTGCTCTAGTGTCTCTGCCAGATGTTTGTTGATAAACTCCGTTCCGTTGTCTGGCAATAAATATTCTGACGTCTCCCACCTGAACAATATCAGTTCTTTGGAAGCTCTGGCTATAGATTTTCCATTAGCTTGGCGTAATGGATGTACCTCTATCCATCGAGAGAATAGGTCTTGGAATACTACTAGATATTTGTTCTGGCTGGAGCTTTTCGGAAACTCCATCACGTCTGCTGTCACGACGGACCATGGTTTCTGGACATTCGTTTCCCGATCAGCCTTTGAGAAGCCTGTTGGGAAATTTTGTATGCCTGACAAATTTGATAGGCTTTGATAAATCGGCAAACGTGGTGGCATAGTCCAGGCCAGAAGTATTCCCATGCTATTCTATCGTACGTTTTCTCAATTCCCAGGTGTCCTGCCGAGATTTCAGAGTGGGCTGATGTCAATACTCTTTTACGCATTTCGTCCGGCACTACAAGTTTCCATCCTTCATCCGGGTGAGTGATGGGATCCAACACCGGGTCTTCCTTGTATCTTTTTAATTTTCCATCTTCCATTCTCCACTCGGGGAATTTCGCAGGGTTTTCTTCGACGTCGTCACGCCTTCTTAAATACCATTTGTCCTCGATCTCACCTATAGCTGAAATTTCTGGCTCCATGATCCTGGATAACGCGTCCGGCACTACATGATGGGTGTCCTTACGATCTACTATGTCAAAGTCCCATTTTTGAATTTCAGTGGACTATCTAGCTAGTCTACCTTTCGGATCTTTCAGCGAGCGGAGCCATTTTAGAGTGCTTTGGTCAGTAATCACCGTAAAGTGGTAACCCTCGACGTACGTAAAATGATTATTATGCTACTGCTACTTACAGATTTTAGACTTCTTCTTCCTCCTCATCGCTAGTAACAAACCTATCGCCCTTGAAAAGCTAGGGAATTAGAGTACAAGCGTTATATAGATAAAAGGGATATCACCTCCCACCTCGCCGTGCATGCAATCGATACCCGACATTCGTTCGATTTTCAGAATATAAAAATTGTTGATAGGGAACCATCTATTTTTCGTAGGCGCTTTTCTGAAATGTTACATATCCAATTTTTTGATGGCACACTTAATAGGGCTGAGGATACGTGCCGCCTCAAAGCTAGTTATAAAAATTTTACTTCAAGTCTAGACTAAGTTCACGTTACTGTAAAAAGTAATTTTTGTTATTTATGAAGGAACGGAGGCCTAGCGACGATGGTAGAGTATGCAGGTAGCATCGGATAAGGAGAGGTGGCACAGTGCTCCGCGCTATCTTGCGTATAGCCAACATGTGTTCAATTATGATTGGCTGGCGAGACGGATTGGCACATCCCAGTGCTAGGCGATGCTCCGACCATACTGTATTGGTTGCCAAAGCGTTCATGGAAGGAACGTTTGAACTTGCTGCGCGAGATCTCTGACTTGCTATATGATAGATTATTCGTGCGACTTCTTCTTTTCCTATGCGTGCTGGGTATGTTCTATCGGTGCGTTGGGGCTCCGGACTTTTCGATAGTTTATTATAGGTTTTATGATTGTATGCGGGTTTTTCGCGTGGGGGATAAGGATCACTTTGCGTTCGCAGAATTCGGGAGACAGTCATTCGTTGGTCTCCGCCGGTGTCGTATCACCATCTCGTGGCACCGGCACTCTGTAAATTTAGTCATTGTCCTAAAAATGTGAAACATTGGCAATTTTATTTTTATTTTTATTTTTATTCATTATACTTTAGTTTTTTGGTTTTTATAATGTATATTTTGTATCTTTTGTAATTTAGTGCCGGCAACCTGAAGTACGGCAGTTACAAGATGTTTTAACTATCGAGTTTTATTTTTAAGGTAATTTTTTATTGTAAACGTTTTGTGTTTTTTTAAAGAAATTTTTCTGTATTTTTAAAAAAATTTTATGTTTGACTATATTGTTATAGCCCTGAAGAGGATCTGCATCAGCTCAAAACGTAGGCTAAATAATAAATCTTGTGGCTTGAAGAGATGCATTCATTCATTTACCTCTGATTACCTGTCGAGCGATAAAAGCATCTTGAACAAGCTGTATAATATTTTGTTGTTTTCAACAAAATGGAAAAGGTACTTAGAATACAGTCACCCAACGTTTTCGATGAATCTGTTGCACATTACGAGATTCATGCGCATTAGCCATATACTTTATGAAATTTCAACAACAGCGATTAAATTCGTATAGGTATACAACATGAAGATATGTGTGTGCTACCTTCACGCAGTTCATTGCATGTATGTGGAAAGTTGTGAAATGTGGATTTGCAGTGCCGTTGCAGATACAGATAGATAGATGAAAAAATGTAGGCTTGATAAGTTTGATGAAAAGTCTTGTGTCAGTCAGTGCTGGTCAAAGACCAGTCATTAACGAAACTGAAGGAGATTATCGTAAGATTGTAGTAAATGCTAAACATGAACTAATTCTTACAGGATCAAATTCAGATGTAAATTCTGTTGTGCAAAGCCAAGTCATAGTTGCTGGTGCAAACGTTTACGAGGATTTTAACGTGGAAATTTCTAAAATTGAATGGTTAATGCAGTATGTTATGCTGTCAGATGAACTCAAAATCAGTTTTCTTAATTATTTGGAAAAGGATAAGCCTATAGCTATGAGTTTTCGCAACTGGGAACTATATGAAGATCCACTATTACCTACTACATCAAAACATGTATGGACTGTCAATCGAGACTGCTAATCAGCTGGAGAAACGTCGTTTCGTTATTCTAGGTTTTCAAACTAATACTAGTGGCTTCGATCATTGTAATATTAGTAATGTTACACTTATTCTCAACTCTCAACACTATCAATATGGAAACCTCAATCTTAATATTACTAATAATCAGTGTGCAATATTATTCGATATGTATGTCAACATTTAAAATGCATTCTACAACAAAGAATCAGAACCTATTCTAAATAGGACGGAATATCTGTCTAACGCACCTCTTGTTGTCATTGATTGTTCAAACGAGTCATTGAAGCAAGCTTCGGTAGACGTTCGTCTTGAATTTGAAGCCAGAGCAAACTTTCCTGCAGGTATATCTGCTTACCGCCTCATTTTTCATTATCGTATAATCGAATACAAGTCTATAAGTGGAGATGTAAAAAAAATTGTTTAAAAGGTGGGGAAAAAATATAAAACCCGTGACCTTTCATGGTAAACAGTTAGTCAAAACGGAATACATGTTAGTTGTACAAGGCTTTAAACAGCCTGTAAATGAATTTGTTGTTACAGAACTAGCTATCGTTCCACTTAATTCACACCTGAAACCATTAGTATTTTTATTTAAACCACCCACACAGTGCCATAGACTCACAGTCAAGTACAAATCAGAAAGTCTGTGATTGGAACGCAATTATCATGGTTTACCATGGAGTTCTAGAGATTTGTCATATGAAGAACTTGAAAATGTACTTAAAACTGTTTTACATAACGCAATCATTGTATATGTAAAAGGAGCTGAAAAAAAGCAGTAGCATGAGAAATTTAATTTTCACGTTCTCGACTTCAGTGCAAAGGGCTTCCCTATGCTGCAACGACTCAAGAATAGTATTTTGGAATCACTCTGCTTACATCATAAACTAGCATTCTGTTGCATAGCAATTGTTGATGAAAAAACTTTATCATGATAGTACACTATCTTTAGAGAGACAACTCAGACAATTTTATCGCACAGAACATCTATCATTTATGACTCCTACAAACATTGCATTGTTACCCAGAGAGTTTCTCATAACGTTTGCAGCTAATAGTATCGAACAAGCTTGGGATAAATTACCACACCATTTGAAGTTTGATACAGAAATTTTGGAGTGTTGACGGTGTCGAGAGCATAATTCCATTGAAAGCGGGACTCCACCTTTACGAAGAGATCGCTTACAGTGTAAAAACTATATCAACTATAAACAGTGATATAGAAAAGCGAGTACGTTTTCAGGAGAAACCAATCATTTATTTAATATGTACATGGATGTACGTCTGTAAAAATGCACGACGTGGAAAGTGGGAGCAAGCAGCCACAGATCGAGAGCGTTTTAAATTAAAAATCTTAAGGTTGGGTAATATTATTGATCCAGTACTGATGCAAAAATTAAATAAGTTTGAATTTGAATAAAAAATGAATTATATTCTACCAAATTTCAAATTTCAATTTACCTTTATATACTCTCCTATCCTAGTGCATGTAGTTGTAACGTTCTATGACGTTATTTCTTTAATTCTCTTTTTACTATCTTAACCATTAAAACACATGATGATTTTCAAAACGCTAACATTTCAAAATTCAAATCACAACATCGATTATGTCAATTGCATGAGGTTCGATGATTGGCACACTTTCAAAAGTAGAGCTCAGCTAACGCTGAGCTTGCAAAACGCAGACTAAGCGTTATACATTTGGAAGATCGCGATATTGTATGTAAAATTACAAGATGTTTAAAAATTAATATTCGATAATGTTGTAAATTTATAAACTAAGTTTTGTGTTTAAAAGAGGCTCAATGCCCTCAATTAGGCAGTCAAGATTTTGTATCGACTCCGTGCACGCCGGTCCGAAAATTGGCGGAGTTTGATTTCTATATCGCGATACGTGATATTGATTATTGTAACTTTGTTTTAATTTTGTACTTTAAATAAGTGTGAAATAAATATACTAAAATCAGCAATAATCTTCTGGTTTTGGAATTATTTTGGAAGTTCTCAAGAATTTACATCTTATTGAATTATTAGCAGTCTGCTGAGCCTAATTACTAAACTTGCAAGGTCAATTATTGTCAACATAAGGTAAGTGATTAGTCATTTTATCGCTTTTATAATTTAATTAGTGAGAAGCGGGTATTTCTAGCCGATAGCCCATTATAATTATAAATATTCCTGACTATATGCATTAAATTAAGTAGTCAGGACTTAACAATTTGGTTCCGATACAAATGACGTGCGTGAGTGGCCTTTATTGAAGTGTATTTTTTTTATTTTATGTGTTGTTCTTTTTAATTGTATTTTTAGTATACAGTGGGAGAATTTGGAGAGTTTCGAAGTATTAAGTTTTGTTTTTAGTGTTATCAAAAGGTACTGAGTAGGGCTGATTAGATTAGCTACAAGTGTTCTTGATAATAATACATATGCAACAAGGTGTAAAACATTAGGGTGACACAAAAATGCACATGAGTGCCAAATCCCATTTGCCATAAGCGTAACCGATAGTCCAGAAGCCGACGAGGCCGACCGAGTTTTTATTTTTTTGATTGAACCATTTTTCGAGTTGCCGCATTCATTTTAAAGTTTACTAAATTTCTGTGCAAAGCGAGGTGCAAAGTAACTGAAAAAATTAATGAGGAGATAAACAGAACAATACACAGTATTAGTACGATTTATGGTAGGGTATGCGGGTCTCTCTAGGTACCTCCGACATCTGGCTCGACCGAGGGTTCGAATTTACCTCCGCAGCTATACCTTTTTTTGCTACAACTTTCCCTCTTTCCTTTCCTTCTAAATTTCATCACTGCGTAGTACGGGTGCTCAACTTAGTCTTTTCGGAAAGAGAGAAATCAAGCAGAGGAAGAGGGAGAGTCGCAGCGCCGCTAGTTGTGTTCCACTGAGTAAGCAGTACTGTACGAGTATACCTGGAGTATACATACAGCCAAGATCCATGGCCGTCGAACATGTGTCGCGTCTCTGCGCTTCAGGCAGCAAGGGTCACTAGAAGTATCATGTCAGCTTATCCTCAAAAAAAATTTACTACTTTCACCTATATTTTTAAACTGAAGCCGTTACTTTCATTTGATTGTACTCGCCACTTTAAATACTTTTTCTGAAAAATGTTTTCGGAAATCACTTTTACATGAATGTGAGGTTACTGTGTTTAAATTTGAAGGCTCTAGCAGCAACGGAACGGACCTTAAAAAGCCTCCAAACATCAAGCATTTTAGAGCAAATCGGCACCTGTTCACTTTCTTAATTATTATTATTTTTGGACCAAACTTTTTCCAATCGATTGGTATTTATGCTTTAAGAAGATTACTGAAGGCAAATGTGAAATAGCATTAATAGTTTGTAAGTTATAATCAAAAACGTATGAACACCTGCTTACCCTACGCTATTTTAGATTACAAACTTTAAAATGAATGCGGCTACTCGAAAAATGGTTCAATCAAAAAAATAAAAACTCGGTCGGCCTCGTCGGCTTCTGGACTATCGGTTAAGGTTATGGCAAATGGAATTTGGCACTCACGTGCATTTTTGTGTCACCCTAGTAAAACATATTTGATAAGTATATGAGTAGATAGGATTACATTTCAGAATAACGGCGACTGACCGCGCGGGAATGCTGCGTTGGCAAAATACAAAGTCAAAGATATATAGGTCAGTGTATAACTGGGTCTTTTAAAAGAGTAAAATTGTTTTTGTTTTTCTCTTCTTTAACTCAGATATAATTTTGGGAAATTATATGTTGAAAATTTTGAGAATTTTTGAAGCATTTATTTCTTTTGTGCAGTACATTAATTTAAATATTAATTATGCCAATTTATTCAAATGATTGGTAAAAATAAAGAATTTAAAAAAAAATCGAGAGAGAACAATAACTACTAGGAATCGTTTAAAATCAAATCCTCAATTAAAGTCTTCTTTAAGTGGTCCGAAATTAGATAGCATTTTTAAGAGAAGTCAAAAGACTGTGAGATCTCCTCCAAATACAACATTAAAATCAACCGAATCAGCAAATTTAAAAGTATCTATACAGCAGGATACGGGTGTCATTAGTGATAAAACAAATCAACAGAGTCAAATTTTAAATTCAACACAGAATCGCACTTTGCAAAATAATGGATTAATAGATTTTTCAATTGAAGAGAGTCATTATTCTGATATTGGGGGTTTTGAAGCATACATCTAAAGATTTGCAATATACATTGGATGAAGGCTATAAATCAACAAATTCAAATTTCTCTGTTGCTAATAGTAGTGGTAAAGAAAATATTGATCATACTGTAATTAATCAAAGTTCGCTGATAGATCAATGGGAAAATTTTAATATTGATAAATTCATTGATAACATTGAAAATAAGCAAAAATCTTTAGAAAAAGAAAAGTTAAGTTTGCAAAAAGAAGTAGAATTAGTTCATAAAGCAGACACGAGTTTATCAAATTTTGCTTTGAGTAAAATGGAAAATTCGGATTATAATCGTTTGTTAGAGTCAAATACAATTATTAGTGATAATTCTAGTATAATTCATTTAATTTAAGCATGCCGGGAAATAGGAATGATCAACAAACGGCGGGAAGACCGATAAATTGCAGTTTGAATGAAATAATTTCTTTGATACCGGAATACAATGGTAAAAATATGACACCAGCTGAGTTTATTAGAAAAATAAAAAATTTGAAAAATCATGTGTCTAATGTTTTTTTTTATTTATTTAGCTTACTGAGATCCCAAAGGAATCTATACAGCTTACATGTTATATATACAGCTTACAATTTATATATACAGCTTATTTGTTATATATACATTAGAAAGTATATGATTAGATTCTTATATCGCACTTATCAAAAAAATTACAAATAATTACTATAACATTTTTGTCTAGAGTAGCCAAATGTGTCTAATGTTAATGATGAATGTATCACGAATATAGTTAACATGAGATTGAGTGGTGGAGTAGGCCAAGCCTTGAACCATAATAATATTAAATCTATTGATGAATTATTAACATCTGTAAGAATTTTATATCCAATACAAAATGATATTCATGAGTTAAATGCAAAATTATGTAAAATCATGCAGGCAGATGGACAAGGTGTTTTATCTTATGTAAATCGTATAAGGGAATTATTGTATAAAATAAATTAAATAAAATAATTAGAAGAACTTACTATTGAAGAAAAACGTCTTATGCTTCAATTGAATAATGATGCGGAAATTAGTTGTAGGAAAGGTTTAAAGCCTGAAATTAGATATGAGTTGGGGAATTAAATTACGATTGATGATTTAGCGGTAAGAGCTATTGCTATAAAAACCGAAATTAATCAACGCAAAGATTCAGATTTCAGAAGTATAAATAAAATGTATGGGAATGATATGGTTGAAGAAAAAAATATTCCAAAAATAATGACTTGTCAATTCTGTGAAGTTCAAGATCATGAAGTGTTATTTTGTCGCTTGACAGCTTGCATATATTGTAACGAAAATGATCACTTTTCGGATAATCGTGGATTTGCTAAAGATAAAATTAGATTAATTTGTAAATTTTGTAGTCATACGGGGCATTCTATTAGTACATGTAGAATAAATAAAATGCAAAACAATCATTGTTAATTTTGTTAAGAAATGGGGCATACAGCACCTCAATGATCAGTAGTTCGTAATTTTGAAATTTGTCACAAATGTAAGAAACCAGGTCATGATCCAATTAAATGTGTAAATTTATCTGAGGTTAATAATTGTACGATTTGTGATAATGTTGGACATTCTCCACAAAGTTGTCCAGAACAATTTTGTTCTACATGTCAAAAAAGGTCAGAGGCCGTCTCGACCTTCGAGAAATGATCACGTAGTGTTTCTCGACCCAGACGCCTTTTCCACCATCGAGAAATGCTCTCGGAGGCTTTTTAGACAGAGTGGCCTTCTCGATCATCGAGAAATGCTCTCGGAGGACTTCTCGATCCAGAGGCCTTTTCGACCATCGAGCAATGCTCTCGGAAGCTTTTTAGACAGAGTGGCCTTCTCGAACGTCGAGAAATGCTCTCGGTGTTTTTTTTTGTCGCAAAGGCCTTCTCAACTGTCGAGAAATACTCTCGGACGGCTTCTCGATCCAGAGGCCTTCTCGACCATCTAGAAGAGATCTCGAAGGGCTCTTCGACCCAGAGGCCTTTTCGACGATCGAGCAATGCTATCGGAGGCTTTTTAGACAGAGTGGCCTTCTCGATCATCGAGAAATGCTCTCGCAGGGTTTCTCGACCCAGAGGACTTTTCGTCCGTCGAAAAATACTCTCGGAGGCTTTTTAGATGTGAACACCTCGAACGTCGAGAAATACTCTCGGACGGCTTCTCGATCCAGAGGCCTTCCCGACCATCTAGAAGAGATTTCGAAGGGCTCTTCCACCCAGAGGCCTTATCGACGATCGAGCACTGCTATCGGAGGCTTTTTAGACAGAGTGGCGTTCTCGATCATCGAGAAATGCTCTCGGAGGACTTCTCGATCCAGAGGCCTTTTCCACCATCAAGCAATGATCTCGGAAGCTTATTAAACAGAGTGGTCTTCTCGATCATCGAGAAATGCTCTAGGAGGACTTGTTGACCCAGAGGCGTTCTCAACCATCGAGAAATGCTATCGGAGAGCTCTTCGACCCAGAGACCGTTTCGACCGACGAAAAATACTCTCGGAGGGTTTTTAGATGTAAACACCTTCTCGAACGTTGAGAAATGCTCTCGGTGTTTTTTTTTGGCGCAAAGCCATTCTCAACTGTCGAGAAATACTCTCGGACGGCTTCTCGACCTAGAGGCCTTCTCGACCATATAGAAGAGATCTCGAAGGGCTCTTCGACCCAGAGGCCTTTTCGACCATCTATAAGAGATCTTGAAGGACTTTTCAACCCAGAGGCCTTTTCGACGATCGAGCAATGCTATCGGAGGCTTTTTAGATAGAGTGGCCTTCTCGATCATCAACAAATGCTCTCGGAGGGTTTCTCGACCCAGAGGCCCTTCCGACCATCGAGAAATACTCTCGGAGGCTTTTTAGACCGAGAGGCCTTCTCTACCTTCGACAAATGCTCTCGGAGGCATTTTAGATAGAGTGGCGTTCTTGATCATCGAGAAATGCTATCGGAGGGCTCTTCGACCCAGAGGCCTTTGCGATCGTCGAAAAATACTCTCGGAGGGTTTTTAGATGTAAACACCTTCTCGAACGTCGAGAAATGCTCTCGGTGGTTTTTTTTGTCGCAAAGCCCTTCTCAACTGTCGAGAAATACTCTCGGACGGCTTCTCGACGCAGAGGCCTTCTCGTCCATCTAGAAGAGATCTCGAAGGGCTCTTCGACCCAGACGCCTTTTTGACCATCTATAAGAGACCTCGAAAGGCTTTTCGACCCAGAGGCCTTTTCGACGATCGAGCAATGCTATCAGAGGCTTTTTAGACAAAGTAGCCTTCTCGGTCATCGAGAAATGCTCTCGGAGGGTTTCTCGACCCAGAGGCCTTGTCGACCGTCGAGAAATACTTGCGGAGGCGTTTTAGACCGAGAGGCCTTCCGATCATCGAGAAATGCTCTCGGATGGCTTCTCGATCCAGAGGCCTTTTCGACCGTCGAGAAATACTTTCGGAGGTTTTTTAGTCCGAGAGGCCTTCTTTACCTTCGACAAATGCTCATGTAGTGTTTCTCGACCCAGAGGCCTTTTCGACCACCGAGCAATGCTCTCGGAGGCTTTTTAGACAGAGTGGCATTCTCGATCAACGAGAAATGCTCTCGGAGGACTTCTCGACACAGAGACCTTTTCGATCGTCGAGAAATACTCTCGGAGGCTTTTTAGACAGAGTGGCCTTCTCGACCATCGAGCAATGCTCTCGGAGGCATTGAGAAATACTCTCGGAGGTTTTTTAGACACAAAGCCTTTCTCAACTGTGGAGACATGCTCTTGGAGGGATTCTCGACCCAGAGGCCTTCTCGACCGTCTAGAAGAGCATTCGTAAGCTTAGTGGGGCTAAAAGCCCAACGAGTTTTGTATAGCCGCTGCTGGAGTGGTGATATGCGAGTGCGAGTCGATTGCCAAGCCGGTAAGAGTACGCGCACCGTCGTCTATTGTCTCGCTTGCACAGCCATGTATAATTAGTAAAATAAAGTGCATGTTCTAAGAGTTTTGTCCGTAACATAAATTCAGTGTTATACATTTTGTGAGAAATCGCCTGCGTGCGATCTCGACTCGAACGACCCCGAGTGCTAAGAGTCCCAGCCGAGGCTGGATGAGAGAGGTGCCAGCCCGTTACGCAGTCACGGCGCCCATAATTAAATATTAGACGGCGTAGTAGAGGCAAACGCATAAGAACCCGGGGGAGAGCTGATCCGGGAAACAGTATTCATAGAATATAATATTGTCTTAAAAATCTTTTATGAAAATCGCTTGCCCTATGCATAGATATTGTTAATTAAAAAAGATATTAATAAATAACTGTTTTAGTTTCCATAAAACTTGTAATATAGTTTTGAGATTTATTGTGTATGCCTAAATGAACGAGACGTGACGAGCGCGCCTCGTCTTAGGATTCAGAAATAAAGCTGCGTTTTCGAGGATCTGAAGATGCTCCGGCGACGACGTACGCGAAAACTACAAGTACTATCATAAAAGGGGTATGCCCAAGGTCTGCCTGCTCTTCGTCGCCTTCGCCACCTTCACAGCTCCGACTAGCTTCCTGGACCTCGCAGATGTTGAATGGATGCAGCCCTATGCATAAGTACTGCTGAGTGCCAGGAGCTATTGTAGTCTTCGACTGACACTCGCCGCGCTCGAAGCATCCGAGCCGTGTATAGTCTACTATAGTTGAGCAGACGAATCTCTCGATAAATATTCTTTGTAATCTTATTTTTACCTTGATTATTAAATAAACTAAATTTACTTGAACATAACTCTACGAGTTTCAATAATATCTCTAAGTGTGTCACGGGTACGCTGATCCCTCTCAATCCATCTCATGAAGTAGCTGTAGATAGAGCGCTTTGAAGTTGGCACCACATAACGACCATCGCGGAATATTCAAATCATATGGCACTAGTAAGGAGGGATGAATGCGTGCAGTCTGTTCTTTTTATTGCTGATATTTATTAATTTGAAATATTAAATGCTTTTTTTCTGTACAATTGTCACTCCAATTTGTTTTTGACAAATTTTTTTGTCATCATTTTTTCTTCAATTTGTTACATATTCTAATTTTGTAACAACCCTTGTGTTTCGCAAAGTAATTTAAACAGACACATTAACACCTTTTATAACAAAAATCGAAGCATATTTGAATGTACCGGATGTAAGCGGCAATTTAGCTCAAACAATCGAGCTAGACATATAAAATTATGTAAAATGACAAATTGATTTTGGTTACTGACGGTGCTGCAAATAAAGAGTTTAGGTGTTTGATTTTTTATTTGAATAAATTTTATGAATTTTATTTTTACTATTTCGAAACAATACTTTTAATCCTGTCTGTTCAGCAATAAGCCGTCCAAATTGTATGCGAAGGATAAATGGGTGTAGAAATCAAAAGAAATATTTCAGAGTTTCTGAATGTTATTTTGTATATTATATCGACTACTCAATAATACGATCTGTACAGCTCGGAGTCTGAACACGGACTGCCGCCGCTGCGGCCACACTGCACTCTCGAAGTTCGGAAAAAATAGACAATTTTTCCTTTTCCCAGCTCTCATTCGTATTTGCATTCATACGTATGCCGAAAAACAGAGGGCCCATTGACCGCTGTCAATAAGGCCCTCGGTCGCTCGCTTCGGACCCTCTGTCCGTCCGCCCGTCATAAAACGGCTTCACTCGACCCGCTCGCTCGAACTCAGCCGCACGTGACCAGATGTGCGCATATAAAATTACAAATACTTCTCGAGAAGGAAACACTTCTACGCGACACTTTCTCGCCTGAAGTCTAAATACTAATATTTATTACATTAAGCTGTGACGCAGAGAAAACCCACGTCGGGTAATAAATTTTCTATGATTTATACTTACATACTACGCGAGAGGCCTGAACGTCAGCGACTACATATTCCGCATCGAAGAAAAAATCCTACAATATGTTTGGACTTTCTTGTAAATTCAGAAACGAGCACGCTCTCACGAAGCGGCTACTCTGCTGGACGACACGTCGCGGCGGCATTTGGACAACAGCTAAGATCCAAGTCTTAGCTGTGCCGACCTCGTCCGTCTAAGCAGTAAAATATCAATTCGACATTTCACTGGAGGCCCCGGCGAGCAATCAATGCCGCGAGCGTATGTATCTTCGCGCATAGGACCACACAGCGGTTTCAAACCGCTGCGTTGAGACGGTCGTCCAAGCATATGTGAACTGCCAATGCTCTCCGTAACACTGTCTTTATTTAAAAAATTCGAAAAACTATTCGTCAAAGTGCAGCACGTAGCTGCCTCGGCCTGGAAACGTCTCCTGTCGACAGCAGCTTGCGTCTGCGCTGGCGAGTGCTTTGACGAATTTCGAGCGTCTTCCCAGGGATGAGCTCTGAAATTCGACGCGCACTCTTCGCCAAAGCACAGCAGAAGGCTGCCATGACCTAAAGACGAATTCTCTTGTCGAGAGCAGCTTGACCCTGCGCTGGCGAGTGCTTTCGCGAATTTCGAGCGTTTTCCCAAAGAAGAGCTCCGAAATGCGACGCAAATTTCGAGCACCTTCCTAGAGAAGATCTCTGAAATTCGATACGAATTTCGAGCATTCTCCCAGAGAAGTGCTCCGAAATTCGACGCGCACTCTTCGCCAAAGCGCAGCACAATGCTGTCTCAGCCTGGAGACGACGTCTCCGGTCTAGAGAAGCTTGTGGCTGTGCAGGCGATGACTGACTAATAAGCAAGGATAGCCGCAACCGTCGAAAAAATTAGCAAGATCGCAGAACTACGTGAAACATTAATAAATAATATAATTTTCTATTAGGTTATTAATTTATTATAACTATTGCATGAATTTTTTATACAATAGGCATATAAAATTTTTATGTATTTGAATTTCTTCTTCGCTGAAACCATCAAAATTTCCGTTTTCGCTCAATCTCTCATTTATGTTTTGACGGCGAGCTTTCATATTTCTCCATGCTTGTGTTACATGCCGAACTGAAAAATAAGTATTCATGTCTTAAACAAATTTTATGTTTTATAAGGGTCAACTGATTTTTTTTATCATTTTTTTTATCATTTTTTTTATCATTTACCTCTAATTAAGTAGCGAAACTTCCTACAGTTTTCTCTTAGCTCCATCATAACCGCATTCATAATAATGCTCTCTGCCATACCATTTAAATCCTCCGGCGTTTCAATGTCGTAATAAGCAAATAAATGTGATATAACCTTGATCATAGCTTTCAAAATATTGCGTCAGATATACTTGTCCATTATTAACTTTTATTTGATTTTATTTTCTTTTTATTTTATTTCTTGAGTGTTATTGATGCGTTTTGTAGGTATGTTTTTAAGGTTATGGTATTCTAAATATATACAGTTCATGATAAAAATCAATATCGTTCGGCATTTTTTTATAATCTTATAAGAACGTGCGTAGAAAAATAAATCGTTCCGAAACGCGGAAGCGCGGAAACGCTTGTAAAAAAAGATCATGAGAAAATCTAGATTTTCTAGTCTCTTTCAGCTTTATGCACTCAGAGCATGTTTTTTCTGAAAATCCGAGCTAATGTTACAAAATAAATCTATTCATATCTCTCTTAGAGATCCAAGAGCTTGTAATAGAAAGTTTGTAAGAGAAATCGAATTTACTCTAGTCTTTTTTAGCTCTGATCACTTGCAGCATGTTTTCGATGAAAACGCAAGCTATTTAGAAATAATTCTATCCATAACATACCGCGATGTGCAAAGAAGAGCTAGTTTTTCTCCGAAGAAGTTGTGAAGAGAGTAGAGAAGAAGAGAGGCGCGCATATACGGGTGCGAGAGAAAAGAGTGCGTACGTTTCTCTCTCTCTCTCTCTCTCTCCCTAGTAGGTGTACCAGGTACGTTCTGGCCCCGCAGGGGGGACCTGGCTCCGGTGACGTCGGGGGGACCTGGCCCCGCTGATGGGAAGGGGGCTAGCCCAGCGGAATATATGGAGGTACGTTCTAGCCCCGCTGATGTAAGAGATGGGGAGGGGGGCTAGTGCGGCGGCGGCGGCAGAGACAGCGAGAGAGATGGGACTAGATGCAGCGCTGTGCATCTAGTCTGTAAGAGTGGGATGTATAGTTTAGCTAGTGTCCGACTAGCGCTATTGTAGCTCTAGCCCAGATGTAGTGGCTGCGAGAGAGAGCAAAAGCGCAGTCGCTCGATAATTTCTGCCGAGGATTGGCAGCTTGCCTGAACTCCTCCATTTATAGATTGATTTTATATTTGATATAATATAATATAATATACTATACTATAATATAATATACTATAATATAGTATACTATAATATAATATAATATAATATACTATAATATAATATAATATACTATACTACAATATAATATAATATAATATAATATAATATAATATAATGTGCTTGTTGGCTTTATCGATCTCTCCGAGGCAATCGTGTAGAAAAGGGTTAGAATAAAAAGGCCCTTTTCTTATATCGTCAACGTTTCGGCGAACATTGTCGCCCTCATCAGGACACTGTCGAAAGTTTTTATTGTAAATATAAATATAAAGTTACAGAACAATTTTTTAAAAAACAATATTTTTAGAGAACTTACATATCGGAGCTGTCGTGATTTTTGTACATCTCAATGATGTTTTTCCCCCGGCTATTTAATAGCGGGGGACGAGAGACGCCGAGCGACACAGTTATTATTTGTATTGCTCTGTCGGCTAATTTCTCAGAAGTAAGCAAGTAGCCAACAGCCGTCGCTTATATATAATGCGCGCGATTCCTGATCTTTAGCGCGGTTTTGTTTACAAGTGACGTCACACATCACCTCATCTGTTCGATGTACATAAACAGAATATATGTATTCACATTTAACTTTTCAGCTGGTAAATCAAGTGTGTGTATACATTATTTAGTTTTTGGGTATCCTCCTTTTTATTTATACCGTTTTTCTGTAAATGTATGTACATCATTTCCGAGATCAATCTTTTATTTAGATTACTCTCCCTGTCTTTAATACGGTAATCTTCGAAATTGAAAACATGGTTGTACTTTTCTTTATGCTCGGAAATTACATTGTCTTCGGATTTCCTATGCTCCTCCACACGTGTACATACATTTCTTTTTGTTTGGCCGACGTATCTGGCAGTGCAGTCATTACATTTAAGTTCGTAAACAACATTATTTTCCAAGTGCTTTTCTTTTTTATCTTTACCCTTTACAATAATATTGCACATCTGACTATGTATCTTTGGAATAGTTGTTATGTTGTTACGTCTCAAAGAATGCTGCACACGCTCATAGAAACCGCCGATGTATGGTATGCCAACGCAATTACGATATGTATTAACCCTTGACCGTTGTTGTGGTTGTCTCGTTGTTTTGACTTGCGACAGTCGTTTTTTGACATATTTATTAATGAACTCAACAGGGTAATCATTTTCGAGCAGCAAATTCTTAACAATATTAATGTTTTTCTGATGAAAACATCTACTTGATAACCCTACTGCTCGATCAACTAAATTGTACACCATGGCAATTTTTTGGTTAATCGGATGTTGAGATTTAAAATGCAAAAATCTGCCAGAGAAAGTTGGTTTTGTGTACCAATCAGTTTTTATATTACCTGCTTCATTCACCAATAAAACGTCTAAAAAGCTTATGGATTTGTTTACTTCCATTTCATGTATAAATTGGAGTCTATTGTTATATGAATTGAATACTCTTAATGTTTCATTTACTTTTGTTCTTGGAATACAAGTGATAATATCATCGACATATCGGAAAAAGAACACTGCTTTATACGTTAATTTCGAAATACATTCCGTTTCGAGATCATCCATGACAATGTCAGCGAACAGTCCCGAAATCGGAGAACCCATAGGTGTGCCAAAAAGCTGTTTGTAAAATTTACCATTAAACTGGAAGTACGTATTCTCCATAAGCAGATCGCAAGCATGCAAAATTTCATCAAGTGGAATTTCCAACTTCCTCGCTATTTGTGCATGTCGTCTTTCAATGCTTTGCATGACTAGTGTCTTGTCGATGTTTGTATACAATGACTTTACATCTAAGCTGACAATACAGTGGTCATTCGGAATATTTATATTTCTTATTTTTTCTATGAATTCGTAGCTATTTTTTATGGACGAGTTCGGCTTATCTATGCTATTTTTTAAAACCTTGAATAAATATTTTGATAAAAAATATGTTGGTGAACCTATTGTTGAAATTATAGGTCTTAGAGGATGGTCTCTCTTGTGGATTTTTGGTAACCCATATGTTTTCGGTAAGCAAGTATCAGTTTGTGTGAAAAACTGTTTTTTATATTTTTTACCAAAATATTCATTCTCATTCCAGATATTTGTTAATTTTTTAATATTCGACTGTAGTTTTGATAATGGATTTTTCTTAATGATAGTATATGTGTTATTATCAGCTAAAAGATTCTCCATCTTGTCAATATAATCTCGTTTATACATAGCAACCGTTACATTACCTGTATCAGCAAAGGTGAACATGATGTCGTTGTGAGTCTTAATGAAATTCTTAGTTTCCGTTAACTTATTCTCAAAACTTTTTTCCTCTATTGTAGTATGTCTAGTTCTATTACGGTGTTGTGTGATTTTTTTATTAGCGTGTTACGAATATCATTTGCAGTATTATCCTGAAAATAGTTGATTGATATTGTGTTCTCTAAGTTTTTTATGCATTCAATAACAAGAATTTCATTAAGACTACTCGTAGGATTAAATTTCCTACCTAGCGAGGTCACGTACTTTACATTAGTCGGTATGTCTACATTAGTCAAATTGGTAAACCATTTTTCAAAACTCGGATTTGTGTTGTTTTTTCTGATTAAGTTATCGAATTTTCTATTATGAATACAGTTGAGATTGGAGCGAAAATTAATGTTATGCTCATCCTGGTTTAACATGACATAATATATATTATTATAGTTCCTCGTACAATTAATCTTAATTGTATTAATCATCGATCGACTGTATCAATCCCAATAGGGCTGGCTTGTTTTTGTCTTTCAAATAACCATTTATGCAATTTACAAACATTTTTCATCGCACAGATTGGATTATAAATATTTTTGATTATGTAAAGTGCATTCTGTTTTGATATTACAATCCAACTCGATCAATGGCGGACATCTCATATCAGATTCGAGTTCTATAATTTTATTGTTCGAAAATATCTTTTTCAACCACTGTTTATTTTCAAGTCCTTTTACATAGATATTTCTGCAGTTATAAAAATTTTGTTGTAAAGTAGATATCAATTTTCTGTATGGTATATTACCAGAATAGTATACCTATATCTGAATTAAATTTCGTTAATACGTGGATACTTATTTCAAAATACTATTAATGATTATTGAATATAAAATAGTTACCATGATGATTATTTTCTATCCATCTGTTTATATTTTGATATTTGAATAATTTGAGCCAATGGTACGGTGGTTTAAAGGAAAGTATATTTGGTTCTAAATTGATTCCAACGATTGAGTAAGCAAGTTCCTTACAAATGAAAACATTGTCTAAGCTCTGAAAGCCTTAAATATCCACGATGTAATCCATTTAAAATTAAAATTTTTTTCTCTATCCACGTTTAATCAAATGGATCTCTCATACTAACCCGTTGCACATAAGTGTGCGCTCGTCGCGCATAGGTGTGCTCTCGTCACCCATAAGTGTGCGCTCGATGCGCATAGGTGTGCACCCGTTGCTTTCAATTAAAAAAGGAATGTGATTGAAAGAAGCTATTTTTTTAAAAAATATCTTTGACTAAGTGTAGTGGTAGTAAAATGAATAGATTAGTTTTAAGCGCACGCAGCAGCATAGCTGAATATATATATATATATATATATATATATATATAGAGAGAGAGAGAGAGGCCACTGTCGGTGACTAATTAAAAAGGAGATTCCAATCACGTAATTTTCGTGCTTTTATAATAGTATTGTTGGAGTGGTGGAAAATTAGTGAGGTTGTTTTTAATAATAAGTAACTTTATTACAACCCCCACTAGGGGTTGTCACTTTGACGTGTGCCCTCGGGGCCAGTGTGGGGGCTCGTCTGGCGGGTCCAAGCGGCCGGCCCGGCCTCGGTGTCGGGAGTGTGGTGTCCCGAACCGGGTCGGGGGGTGGGGGGGCGATGCACCCGGGGACGGGAGCATCGGCCGACCGCCCCCCGGGCTGGGGGTAGGGTTCACCCAGGCATGGCGGCGAAACCGGACTGATGCGGGGTACCGCCTCTCGGGTTCGGGAGTAGCTTCCCTGGTCTGGGATCCCCGTAAAAAGGGCTCTTCCGGCCGGGCCTCTACCTGGGACTGGGAATGGGTCTTGGGGTTCTCAAGAACGGCCATGCGGGTCAGTCAGAGGCTAAGAACAACCCCCCAATGCGTTCGGGAGGAGGCGCAATGGGTATTTTTATCCAACCCCTAATCCCAAGGTGTGGCTGTCGTGCCGAGGGGACTGGTTGGCCACCGGGGTCCAGGTGGTCGCGAACGACGCCCAGGGGCTGCTGGGTGAAGCTCCTGCGTGTGCACTAAGCCCCCCCCCCCCGACAGAGGGTGGCTCGGGGTAAGGGCCGGCCCTCCCCTACCAAGCGAATTGCGGCAGCGCTTGGTAGGGCACACTATACAGCACAAGTACACGGACACACACTACAAGACACTACACTGTAGGATCACTTGGATTCCCCGAAGCCGCGACCTCTTTCTGTGCCACTCCAGTAGGAGGCCTCTCTTCCTTTCCGGAGGGTACAGCGGGAAAACTGGGTTAATGGCGCTCCTGGGCCGCCGGATAGTTTTAGGGGCCCGGGCCGGATTAACCAACCGGACCTGGCCGCCCCCTCAGCCGGCGATAAATCCCGTAAGGTCTGCTGCTGCCGGCTGGTGACCGGATAGGGCCACAGCAGGCTGGACGGGGGGACCCGCCGGGGCCACTGGGGGGGGGGGAGAGGGGGCTCTTCAGTGGGAGGAGCAGGGGGTGTATCGGAGTCGGGGAGGAAGGGTCTGCCTGCCACACACACATGATACACCCGCTTTATAATACGAAGCATGGAAGGAAAAATAAAAGAGATGGTTTCAAAAGCGCCTGGAACCGAAGGGCTCCCTAGCCCAACTATAGAAGGACCGCAGGCTGAGGCTAGCAGGCCGGATGCCGCGGGTAAGGAATTTCCGGAGGTCTCAGGGGTAACCCCGATGACTGAGGGAAAGAAAAGAAAGAGGAAAAAGCCCTCGGGTACGGAGAGAAAGAGGAGGGCGTTAGCTAGGAGGAAGGAGGCGGTGGCACCGCTGACACCCTCTAAGAGAGCGCACTCCGACAGCTCAACTCCGAGGGAGGTAAAGAAGGGCTCGGGCACTGGGCAGAGGGCGTACAGCAGAGCGGTCTCCACCGAACTAAAGGTGGCTATCGTTCCTACGCTGTATCCTGACGCTCGGTTGAGCGAAGGGGAAGCCCACGGGGTCCTCGATCGCATCGACGGGGAGATCACCGACGCACCGGACGATGCCTATTTTCCCAAGTTTTGGGAAAATTGGTAGCAGAGGGGCGCTTTGATACTCAACTGCCAGGCGAAAGAGGATAAGGCGTGGCTTCTGGAGAAGGTAGAGAAGTGGAAGGGCGAGGGACTCCAGGTCAAGGCAGTTGGCATGGGAGACCTCGCGAAGATGACTAGGGCCTTGGTCTACTGCCCGGGATCGAAAGATCCCGTGGTGTTGATCAAGAACCTTGGCCGTCAAAACCCGACTCTCAAGGCCGAAACCTGGGTGGTGACCAGCTCCAACAAGGTCACCAAAGAGGTCGAGGTGCTGAAAGCGTTGGACTGGCGACCCTTCCTAGGAGCGGGTAGGGCCCATGTCGTCCCCCTGAAGACGAAGGAGGGGGAGGCCATGGAAAAGGACGATGCCATGCCGGTGGACACCGACATGGCACCGAAGGGGCGGAAGCCATAGAGGAGGGTCCTCCTGATGGTGTGTAGGAGGACGGGACCGGGCGCGGACGCGATCACGGGGGCTGGCTCTGTAGCAGCAACCAAAATTGCGTTCGCGCAGATCAACTTACACCACTGCAAAAGTGCCACGGCGGTTCTAGCCAGGCACATGGCAAAGGTGGACACAGGTATCTGCCTAATCCAAGAACCTTGGATTCACGGGGGCAGGATAGCAGGTCTAAATGGCTGTGGAACCCGGATCAGTGGTACAATGAACTCGGTGAGGGCGTGTATCATTGTGAAGGGACTACAGGTAGAAACGGTGCCGAAGCACTGCACAAGGGATCTGGCCACGGCTAGAGTAAAGTATATGGATGACGGGGGGATCAGGAGAGACCTACTCATGGCAGCAGCGTATTTACCCTACGAGGGGGAATGCCCGCCGATGGTAGTAGAGAATTTGATAAGGGAGTGTGAGAGGAACGGAACCGAGCTGGTAATGGGGTGCGACGCGAATGCGCACCACACGGCTTGGGGAAGTTCCGATATCAACACGAGGGGGGAAAGGCTGCTAGGGTTTCTGGCGTCCACGAATTTGGATGTGATGAATGTAGGCAACAAGCCGACTTTTGAGAACTCGATAAGAGAGGAGGTTATTGACATCACTCTGGCATCGAGATCTCTGTGGGCAAGAATAGAGGGTTGGAGGGTTTCGGATAAGGTCACATTGTCGGATCACAATCAAATCGTGTTCCACATTGGCGGTAAAAGCACATTGGCAATCTACGGGAGAAATCCCAGGAAGACCAACTGGCAAGGATACAGGGAGAGCCTAGCAGCAAGAATAGGTGCCTTCCCGAGATCTTATGGGTCGGTGGAGGACATCGAGCACTGCTGCGAGGTTCTCACAGAGATTATCGTGAGCTCGTACGAGGAAAACTGCGAGCTCAGGAGGAAGGCTAAACCCAAGGGAGCTCCCTGGTGGAATAAGTCGCTGGGGAAGCTGCGTAAGGGCGTAACAAGGCTCCGCAATAGATCTAAATGAACTAGGGCGGAGGCGGATATGCAGAGGTTTAGGGAAGCGCGCAAGAACTATAAGAGGGCCATTGAGGAGGCCAGGACTATGGGGTGGAGGAGGGCCTGCAGCGGGTGGACGGAACTTAGGGATACGGCCAGACTGTGCAGGGTCCTCCAACACCCCAAGGGAAACCTGGCTGACCCAATAAGAGTAGGGGCGGACTGGGCGGGGGGTGCGGAAGAAGCTCTTTCTGAGCTACTTAGGAAGCACTTCCCGGACCACCGGGAATGGGAGAGGGAGGAAAGTATTGGACATAGGCCAAGGGGATGTGACTGGCGTATTGCCAGGAAGATCACCGGTAGGGAAAGGATAAAGTGGGCCCTAGACTCCTTCGAGCCCTACAAGGTGGCAGGACTGGACGGAGTCTTCCCAGCTCTTCTACAGCAGGGGGAGACAATGATCGGGACTGCCTTGGAGAAGTTATTCAGGGCCTGTCTGGCTTTTGGGTACACGCCCAAAAAATGGAGGAGGGCGAAGGTGGTGTTCATCCCTAAACCGGGGAAGGTGCAACACTCAGCCGCAGGCGAATATAGACCAATTAGCCTGACAACGTTTCTGTTGAAAGCGCTGGAAAGGCTGGTAGATAGGTATATCAAGGAAGAAAGCCTGGTGACGACACCCCTACATAGTGGGCAGCACGCGTACCAGGCGGGGAAATCGGTAGACACGGCACTAGTTGAGGCCGTCTATCGAATAGAGAAGGGTATGGAAAGGAAGGGTTTTGTGCTAGCGGCCTTCCTGGATGTGGAAGGGGCATTCAACCACACAACCAGGGAAGCCATAGCGGAGGGATTGGAAAGGCATGGCGTCCCCCGGACGGTGCATAACTGGATCTGGGGCATGCTGAGAAGTAGGGTCATTGAAGCGCATTGGGGCGCGAGCACCAGGAGGTGCAGGGTGGAGAAAGGCTGCCCTCAAGGGGGAGTGCTCTCTCCCACCCTGTGGTGCCTGGTGGTGAACGGGTTGCTAAGGAAGTTGGACGATGCGGGCATATATGCACAAGCGTATGCTGACGACATCTTGATCTTGGTTAGGGGTGACGACGTGGACGTGGTGGCGGGAGTCATGCAGTACGCGTTGAGCCTCGTGGAGGAGTGGTGTGAAACGGTAAGGTTAAGTGTGAACCCCAGGAAGGTGGAAGTCATGCTGTGTACAACGAGGTACAAGGCCAAGGCGGTAGAGGGGCTTGTCTTGAATGGCATTCCACTGAAACTGTCAAAGGAGGTCAAACACCTGGGCGTCACGATTGACTCGAAACTCAACTGGGGCAAGCACATAAGGAGCAAATGTAGTAAGGCGGTGAGTACCTTCTGGCTTTGCAGGAGGGCAATAGGAACACACTGGGCACTAGGACCGACACAGGTAAGATGGATCTACGAATCCATCATAAAACCTAGGCTGGCGCACGGGTCCATAGTATGGGCGCACAAATGCGAACAAAAGGGGCATGTAGAGGAGTTTGATCGGATCCAAGGGCTGGTGATGAGAGGAATGGCGGGCTCTATGAGGACAACCCCGAGGGTAGCCCTGGAGCTTCTGCTGGGACTCCCACCGCTGGACAAGGATATCAGGGCCAGGGCCTTTAAGACATGGGCCAGACTCGCTGGGACCAGGTCTTGTGACAGGTTCAGGGACGAGGAGATAATGGCAAGGACCACGGAGGGCGAGAAGTGGGAGGAATTTGATAGGATGGGGGGGAGATTACTCTTCGCCAAATCATATAAGGTCCATTTACCGCAGAGAGCGGAATGGGCAGGGGGCACACACGAACTACTTAAGGTGGGTGAGGTGTGGTTCACGGACGGGTCAAAGACGGATCAGGGAGTTGGAGCGGGAGCGCGGAAGAAAGGTGGCACCGAGGAATTGGTTTGCAGCCTAGATTCATACGCGACCGTATTCCAAGCGGAAATTAGGGCCATTAGGGAATGTGCCGATTGGATAAGGGACAAGGGAACCAACCATGGGTTGATTACCATATGCTCTGACAGTAAGGCGGCACTTCTGGCACTGAACGCAATCCGCATCGACTCGAGAGAGGTGATGAGGTGCAGGCAGTCACTAGAGGAGCTGGCGAGAGGGAAAGAGGTTAGGCTAGTCTGGGTGCCGGGGCACTCGGGCATCATCGGCAATGAAAAAGCAGACCGACTGGCGGGCAGGGGCTCCAGCCTGGTAAGGGCTAAACCCTGCAGGGTGGCGGTACCTGACTGCGTGGTCGACGGAGCGGTAAAATGCTGGCTCCAGAAGGAGCTGCTTAGGAAATAGAGGGAGGCACCTAGAATCAGGCAGGCAAAACGTCTGCTGTGTGACGACCCACCTAAAGAGTGGCTGAGTACCTTAGGGATATCCGACAGGACTAGACTTAGGGTGGTGGTGGGATTTTTGACGGGTCATTGGCGGGTGGGTTACCAACTGACTAAGATGAGGTTAAAACAGAATGCTGGTTGCAGGTGGTGCGGATCGAAGAAGGAGACCACGTTGCACCTCATGGGTAGGTGCCCGGCGTTCGTTGTTACGAGGCACAGGGTGTGGGGGGTACCCTTCGCGGACCCAATTTTTATAAGGTCGCTGGAGCTCCGTTTGGTGCTTAGCATGATGAGGAGTATAGACAGTAGGCTGGGTTAGGTTGAGAGGGGCGTCCTAAGGGATGTTTGACAGTAAATGATGAAAGTACAGGAGGAACGGCATAATGGGCTTGACCTAAGTGTCAGAACCGGCACGTCCCCGGGCAGGGGCCGCCGGTATCACCTCCGGGAACTTACTGATACTGAACTTTATTACAATGTGTGATGTGTCGTCGGATACGACTGTCTCCTTCCGAGACTTACAAGCGAGAGAGAGAATGAGCGCGAGTACAGTATATGCGAGCGCTCTTCTCTATAGTGTGTATCTATATATGTGTGTTTACATACTCGCGTATTCGCGTTTTCGGAGTCGCGCTTGTCTCGATGTACAAAATCATATATATACAAGAGATGGCGCGACCAGTATTAATTCATAGAACAACAAGCAAAGAGTATAATATTTATACAATATTCAACACGCCTCCTTAAATTTATATTCTTTGCTTTTACATTCAGTCTTGTCGCTTTTGCAATTTTCAAGTATATTTAATGCTTTTCAGTGTTTTGTGAACTTTTCTCTATTCAAACTTTTTGTTAATATATCAGCTAGATTTAACTCTGAATTTATTTTTATAATATCGATTATTCCATTTTCATAATATTCATTAATGTAGTAATATTGTACTTCGATGTGCTTTGACTTTTTTGTATAATTTCCAAACTTTGCAATCGCTATTGCACCTGAATTGTCTTCGTATATGTTTATTCTTTCATTGAATTTTTCTTTAAACATTTCACTTAGCAGATTTCTTACAAATATTACTTCGGTTATTGCATCTGACATAACCGTATATTCTGCAAAGGTTGAACATTTCGTTACATTTTTTTTGTTTATTTGTTTTCCAATAAATCAGATTTCCATAATATCTTATAATATATCCAGTTGTGGATTTTCTATCTATATTGTCTCCGGCAAAATCTGAGTCTACCATGCAATCTAGTGTATCACATTTTAAATTATTAAAATACGTTAATTTTAGATCTTTGGTATTCACTAGATATTTTAATACTCTCATAGCATATTTGAAATGAGTTTCATTATAACAACCTTGGAATCTACTCAAGTAGTTTACACTATATGAGATATCTGGTCTCGTACCAGTACTTATGTAAAGTAATTCTCCTATTAAGTTTCTATACTTTATTGACTCATTTTGTTCAGTTGCTTTTTCTAATTTTAGACTCGTCTCCATAGGAGTGTTATACAATTTTGCATTTTCTAGATTATACTTTGCAGCTAAAGATTCAATGTATTTTGTTTGGCTTAGTGTCATTTTGCCTTCATTCTTATTATAATCAATGTTTATTCCTATGTATTGGTTGACTTTTCCTAAGTCTTTCATTTCAAAATTTTCCATTAATTTTGATTTTATTTCATTTATTTTATTTCTATTTTTACAACAGATTAATAAATCATCTACGAAAACTAGTCTGTATATTGAATCTCTGCTTGCATTATTTACATATAAACAATAATCATGTTTGCTTCTCAGGAAATTTAATTTTTCCATGTACTTATGAAAACAATTATACCAAGCTCTTGGGCTTTCTCGTAAACCATATAATGCTTTTTGCAATTTACAGACTTTGTTATTTCCTACTTCATAGCCTTCTGGTTGATTTACATAAACCTCTGATATTACTTCACCGTTCAGAAAAGCTGTTTCTACATCCATTTGATCAATAAACAAATCATTTTTACAACAATATGATAATAATATTTTAAGTGTTTGCATTTTTCCTACGGGTGAGTAAACGTTTTCTATATGTTCTCGTTGTTGAAAGCCGCGAAATACCAATCTGGCTTTATAGGTATTATCGTTTTTTCGTCTAAATACCCATTTGACATCAATGATTTTTTTGTTTAATGGCTTCTCTACTAATTTCCAAGTTTTATTTTTCTTTAAACTTTCGATTTCTGAATTCATTGCAATTTTCCACTGTTTTGATTCGCTCGAATTTATCGCCTCCTCGAATTTATGAGGTACATTTGCATCGATGTTATTAAACTTTAATTTTCAAACTTCGACAACTCTTATGTAGTCGAAATTATAAGTGCTGTATTCTATACAGTTATTTAATTATGGAAATTAAAGATCTTGATAACACTTATATAGACAAAATACTAGTAGCTTTACTGCATACTCTTAAGACGTGTTCATATTATAATCGTCAGATCAACAAATAATATATCTTCTTTCCTCTTATGAATAAGTGATCGAACACAAATACTGGAAGAATATGTGATACTTATAGATCAAGTTGGAAAACAAATAATTATGTTAGGATGAATGTCTTCTTTTACCTATTCAATGAGTTAATCACAATCACTCAAATCATGATGCTTATACATCAAGCTAAAAAATCCGAAACTCGCATGTATGAAAATATGAACGTGTAACCATCTTCGCGTTAAGGGTCTGTTGGACAGATTACCATTTCTTTAGTGTCACGTCTCCTTCGATTATCTATACCTTCGATTTGACATAAATTCTCATTTTAATTTTAAGAAAAGAAAGTTATGATATCAATAAATAAATTGGCAAGTTTTTTGTTATAAAAAGTAATTGTTTTCAAATAAATAAATAACCGATTAAATTGAGGAAGGATTATAAATATATGTGTTCATATAAACACTCAATCAAATTGCAGCATGTGAAAAGGTGGATAGCCTGTGAAAAGATACAGTCGGGTACAATTAAAACTTTGAATAATTGCGACTGCTGCCACGTTCTGTACATGTAATAGAATGGTATGATGTTCTTACATGACATTATCACATGACAAATGTGCCCATAATATGCAGTAATATCATGTTTGTCTAAAATTATTATGTAATTTAACAAAATTGTTTCGCATCATGAAAACTTTTTCATTTATTTATGGAAGCTACGAGCGGATGTACAATCTACTCTACTTAGTAATTCAGTAAATGTATTGCTATCCTTATTTCATTAAAAATCTATGTCCAGGACGACTATATACAATTATATATGAGATTTAAATTCTGTTGATTTACATACATTTAAAAAAACAGGAACAAATTCTATCATGTAGAACGCAATTTTTTGACGGAAAAACTTGCCGCCCCGTCCTATCATAGATAACGATGTATACCATCTTTAAATTATTCAAGGTTAACCAAATTAACTTGTTAATGAAACACCGTTAAAAAATCTCTGAATCGATTTTTCATTCTATATGTATTTATTACTGTCCTTGACCAATTTTTGAATAATTCAAACTTAATCTTGCAATCATTCTAAGCTCAATTTTTGGTTATTTGTATGTATGTTTTACAAACCTCTGTTAGTATTATCGGAAGATGGCAGAAAGTTGATTAAAAATAATTCTTACTATTATTACATATTAAAAAAATGTTATAAAATAAATTTCTATGACTCAAGTTGGAAAATAAATCAAGTTTAAAAATTTTAAATTAATATTTATGTAGTTTACAGCTTTTAGTTCCAAATCTTTACTTAACTAAAATCTTTACTTAATTAAAAAAATCCATTGTTTATTATTATTTGAGGCCATTGGTCTCACAGATTAATATAATGATTTGAGTATTACGCATTATAGGATAATAGGACGATAAATTAACTATATTAAAAATTTTATGATATTGTTAATTACACTGACATTTAGTGGTTCATCGATTATCTATGATAGGACGGGGCGGCAAGTTTTTCCTTCAAAAAATTGCGTTCTACATGATAGAATTTGTTCCTGTTTTTTTAAATGTATGTAAATCAACAGAATTTAAATCTCATATATAATTGTATATAATCGTCCTGGACATAGATTTTTAATGAAATAAGGATAGCAATACATTTACTGAATTACTAAGTAGAGTAGATTGTACATCCGCTCGTAGCTTCCATAAATAAATGAAAAAGTTTTCATGATGCGAAACAATTTTATTAAATTACATAATAATTTTAGACAAACATGATATTACTGCATATTATGGGCACATTTGTCATGTGATAATGTCATGTAAGAACATCATACCATTCTATTACATGTACAGAACGTGGCAGCAGTCGCAATTATTCAAAGTTTTAATTGTACCCGACTGTATCTTTTCACAGGCTATCCACCTTTTCACATGCTGCAATTTGATTGAGTGTTTATATGAACACATATATTTATAATCCTTCCTCAATTTAATCGGTTATTTATTTATTTGAAAACAATTACTTTTTATAACAAAAAACTTGCCAATTTAATTATTGATATCATAACTTTCTTTTCTTAAAATTAAAATGAGAATTTATGTCAAATCGAAGGTATAGATAATCGAAGGAGACGTGACACTAAAGAAATGGTAATCTGTCCAACAGACCCTTAACGCGAAGATGGTTACACGTTCATATTTTCATAAATGCGAGTTTCGGATTTTTTAGCTTGATGTATAAGCATCATGATTTGAGTGATTGTGATTAACTCATTGAATAGGTAAAAGAAGACATTCATCCTAACATAATTATTTGTTTTCCAACTTGATCTATAAGTATCACATATTCTTCCAGTATTTGTGTTCGATCACTTGTTCATAAGAGGAAAGAAGATATATTATTTGTTGATCTGACGATTATAATATCAACACGTCTTAAGAGTATGCAGTAAAGCTACTAGTATTTTGTCTATATAAGTGTTATCAAGATCTTTAATTTCCATAATTAAATAACTGTATAGAATACAGCACTTATAATTTCGTCTACATAAGAGTTGTCGAAGTTTGAAAATTAAAGTTGAATTTTAGAGTAAGCTCTAAGAATTTTTATTTTGTCTGTATGAATGTTAATAAAAGTTTGGTTTTGTCTGCATAAGTGTTATTAAGAGTTTTTTTTACATTAAGGTTGTCAAGAGTTGTAAAATTAATCTTTAATTTTTACATGAAGAAACGACCTTATACTTGCCAGCCTTTTACCTTGAAAAGGTTTGTTTGGGGGGGGGGGGAGAGATTTCACTACTTTTAAAAGGTATATAATAAACTAAAAATAAACTAAATAAGTAATAAATTTAAAATATTAATGTACATTTGCTCATGGATTATTGTAATAATAATAATAATTATTTTTTAGACACTATCTGTAGAGTAAATAGTTTTTTAGATCATTAGTATTCACTAAGAAATCTATCTTTTCCACACCACCCTCGAGGTAAATAGAATAGCGCGTTTTTTTTCCTTTATTGACACTAAATTTTATGATAAGTTCCATAATGATTTGTTTCGCAAATATACATCAAAGAAATCTGTACGTCTAAAATTATTGCTAATTAATTAACTGATAACTTCTTTCTTGAAAGCATTTATACGTTACGTATACTATTGATATAGCATTTTAATATTTATACAAGTTTACATCGTATCCTTCACAATTGTTTAATCTATATTATAGAATAATGAAAATAATATTTAGAATAAAAAGAAGTATATGTAAGTTAATTTCCAATATCCCTATGTTTCTTTATGATAGACGCATTATCATTTTTAATGCTACCCACCTAATTTGGTAAACGTTTAGAAAACTGTAATCGAATTCAAACTTTATGAAAACCTGTAAAAAATAGTGTCAGTAAAGTTGTGGTATCCCCTGTATGACTTTCACATAACTACTTACACGGTTGACATCATAAATTTAGTGTCTAAATTTTCAGGTAGGTCTCCCTGAAAATCATCTAGACCATATTTGAGCTGTTCAATATTGAATACTGTAAAAACTTTCGTCGATACTAAAAAATGAAAATTTGACTGGCTTGTCATGTCAAAAGAATTCTTTCCTTGTAAAATCTGATAGTTGTATGCCTTCATAAGTTCTCGTTACCGTATACTAAACAAAAAAATGCTTTTCCCTTGAGAAAAGCTCGTTACATCTGGAATCTGAGTGTACTTGCTCTCTCCAAATTGCGAACAAATTCTAAACCACTTGTCTTCTGAACTTTGTAATGTGGAATTTTCCCACCCGCACGGGAATCCCAGTTATTTACAAAGTATTTATAAATTTTGCGGCTGACTCTTATCTCTCGGCTCGTGGAAACCTGAAATGGTAGAAAACGGGAAATGTGGTGGCAATCAGGTTGAAAAATGTCAAAACATCAATATATGTTTAAGAACAATCACGAATATATTCTGTTTCCTTCTACACAATTATTCGGTTAACAAACAGATTTGAAATGACTCGACATAAATTCATGGGCACGCGGCCAAATTACCAATTCCAGGGCTGGTCAGGAACACTGAAAAGGGCCGCGAAATAAACCTCTACGCTGATTCTAATTTATGTTGGAAAAACAAGAGGGAGGTCACGAGTCCAAACCTGAAACGCGAAATTTCCTCTACGCGTCGCTCTCGCCTCAATCCTCTATAGAAAACTCCTTCCGCCACAAATATTTATTCATCACCAAAAATGTACTAAAAATATTACCAGTTTCCTCTATGATCTACTCAACCAGAATTCCTCTGCCGCCAATTTTCCTCCACAATAGTTCTCCAACGGAAAAACCTCTTCCAAGCTTCCTCGACAAAATCCACAACACCAAGATGGCTTCCCAAGAGAAAGAGAGGAGCGAAGAAAAACAATTACTGCTGAAAAACGACTTGCTAGTACAATTGCCAGGGACGGAGTGAGAGTGCGGACTACCACCAAGGCGTCCGCCGACAGAGTGACGCGGTCGACGCTTCGTCCGAGGAAGGATGCCGCGTTTTTCCCACCCGGCCTCCTTCTTCACGGAAGCGTCGATCTAATCACCGAATTTTCCAATTGGTACTTTATCTGAAATAAATCCTCTATTGGCCATTAATAGACCACCACTAGTTCATTCCTCTATCCGTGATTTTCCCCAGCGCCCTCTTTTCCAAATCCAATTTTATCATTGGTTAGAAAATCCATTAACGTCCTCTATTATTTCCTTTAATATGCAAATTCGCGCCCCCTTTATGGATATCGATCAATCAATCAATCATGTCGATATCCATTCAGTGGCTCCACCTATAGATAATCCTCAAGGCGTGCGACATTCAAAAATCCTCTATCATCCTCGAGTAAACCATAGCACTACATATGTAGAGTCAGCAAAGATTCCTAACCCAACCTGTATATTCCTCTATACATCTCTATGACGTCCGCGAGTTAACGTAAAGTCAACTCTGAGCGCTCCAAACGCCGTCAACTTCGCGTCGCTATATTCATCTCTTCTCTCTCTCAAGCGTGCACTATCTCTCTCTCTCTATCTCACACACGCTCGACTCCCACTCTCTCGCTCACGCTCACACTCGCGCTCTCCCCTCTACACACCGACGCATGCATGTAACCGCGTGCGCGCGGCCGCCGGCTCGCTTCCTGCCATGCCCCCTCCCGAGCGCCAACGCGCCGCGCAGGTGGGACTCGGGAGCTCACATCCTGCGCTCCGCACGCGGCCGGTCAGAGGCAACTCCTGCGAGCGCCACCGAGCGCTGGCTCCGTTCCAGGAGCTGTCAACTCGCCGAGAGTAAGTCAGCTGGCCGTGCAACAATGATCACGACGCAGCAATAATTATTGCTACGTCGCAACTTATAGAATAATTATAAATAGGAAAACATCCACTGCAAATCTGTAAAAACTTTCAATGATAAATAAATGATGCAAACATAACACTTTCGCTAGCTTGTCACGTAACAAGAAAATTCTGTATAATCTGATAGTTGTATTCCTTCCAGTAAAACCTGAAAAAGTCTCGTTACATCTGGAATCTGAGTGTACTTGCTCTCTCAAAATTGGGTGACAATTCTAAATCACTTGTCTTCTGTACTTGTGCAATAATTATAAATCTTATAAAAATATTTTGCACATTACTAGCTTCTCACAGGAATATAACATGACAGTTGCGTAACTTCTTAATAAAAATAGAAAAACATGTACTACAAACACTAAAAACTTTCTTCGATACTAAAAAATGAAAATTTCACCAGCTTGTCATGTCACAAGAATTCTTTGCTTGTAAAATTGTGCCTTCGCAAGTTCTCTTTATACCGTATACTAATTAAACATGCTTTTTCATTGAGAAAAGTCTCGTTACATCTGGAACCACTTGTCTTCTGAACTTATTGAATAATAACAAAACTTTCAATAATACTTAAAAGAACACAACACTTTCACTAACTTCTCACATACCAAGAAAATTGTTTATAATCTGATAGTTGTATGCCTTCCAGTTAAACCTGAAAAATAAAAGAGAACATTTTAACAAAGAATCAGTTCACAAATCCATTATTTGCATTGTATATTTATATAAATCAAAATAAAACTAAATACTTATCTAATTAAAAAGCACAACACTTTCACTAGCTTGTCACATAACAAGAAAATTATTTATAATCTTATAGTTGAATAATGCCTTTCAGTGAAACTCCAGTGAAACTCCTTCCAGTCAAAAGAATTCTTCCAAAATCATTTTGGAGTTGACAAAAAAAACAGTTTACGATTTTTAATTCTGAAACTATTAGATCTACAGAAATTGTTCAAGAGACCTTTTACTATATTCTTTTAGAGTAGAATCAGCTAGTATTTTTATTATTTATGTAAACTCATTAACAAAAATTTTTGCTTTTGTCGGCCTTTTCATCAAAATTTAAAATTGTTATTCGTAGGGTTAGATAAATAAAAAAAATACTAGCTTATTCTACTCCAAAAGAAAATAACAAAAGGTCTCTTGTACATTTTCTTTAAACCTAATATTTTCTGAATTAAAAATCATTTTGGAGTTGACAAAAAAAACAGTTTATGATTTTTAATTCAGAAACTATTAGATCTACAGAAATTATTCAAGAGACCTTTTGTTATTTTCTTTTGGAGTAGAATCAGCTAGTATTTTTATAATTTATGTAAACTCATTAACAAAAATTTTTGCTTTTGTAGGCCTGTTCGTCAAAATTTAAAATTGTTATTCGTAGGGTTAGATAAATAAAAAAAATACTAGCTTATTCTACTCCAAAAGAAAATAGCAAAAGGTCTCTTGTACATTTTCTTTAAACCTAATAGTTGCTGAATTAAAAATCATGTTGGAGTTGACAAAAAAAACAGTTTATGATTTTTAATTCAGAAACTATTAGATCTACAGAAATTGTTCAAGAGACCTTTTGTTATTTTCTTTTGGAGTAGAATCAGCTAGTATTTTTATAATTTATGTAAACTCATTAACAAAAATTTTTGCTTTTGTTGGCCTGTTCGTCAAAATTTAAAATTGTTATTCGTAGGGTTAGATAAATAAAAAAAATACTAGCTTATTCTACTCCAAAAGAAAATAACAAAAGGTCTCTTGTACATTTTCTTTAAACCTAATAGTTGCTGAATTAAAAATCATTTTGGAGTTGACAAAAAAAACAGTTTATGATTTTTAATTCAGAAACTATTAGATCTACAGAAATTGTTCAAGAGACCTTTTATTATTTTCTTTTGGAGTAGAATCAGCTAGTATTTTTATTATTTATGTAAACTCATTAACCACTTATTTTTACATATAAGACAGTAAAAGGTGCAGGCTGCTAGTCTCGTTACATCTGGAACCACTTGACTTCTGATTATAGAATAATAACAAAACTTTCAATGATACTTAAAAAGCACAACACTTTCACTAGCTTGTCACATAACAAGAAAATTATTTATAATCTTATAGTTGTATAATGCCTTCCAGTGAAACTTGAAAAGGTCTCGTCACATCTGGAATCTGAGTATACTTGCTCTCTCAAAATTGGGAGAAACTTCTAAAAAATCACTTGTCTTCTGAACTTGAGTAATAATTATAAATCTTGAAAAAATCCTTTGCACATCACTAGTTTCTCACAGGAATTCCTTCGCTTTATAACACGACTGTTGCGTAACTTCTTAATAGAGATAGAAAAACATGCACTGCAAACACTAAAAACTTTCTTCGATACTAAAAAATGAAAATTTCACTTGCTTGTCATGTCACAAGAATTCTTCGCTTGTAAAATTGTATGCCATCACAAGTTCTCTTTATAATATACTAAGCAAAACATGCTTTTCCATTAAGAAAAGTCTCGTTACATCTGGAACCACTTGTCTTCTGAACTTATAGAATAATAACAAAACTTTCAATGATACTTAAAAAGCACAACACTTTCACTAGCTTGTCACATAACAAGAAAATTATTTATAATCTTATAGTTGAATAATGCCTTCCAGTGAAACTTGAAAAAGTCTCGTTACATCTGGAATCTGAGTATACTTGCTCTCTCAAAATTGGGAGAAACTTCTAAAAAATCACTTGTCTTCTGAACTTGTGTAATAATTATAAATCTTGAAAAAATCCTGTGCACATCACTAGTTTCTCACAGGAATTCCTTTGCTTTATAACATGAAAAGTTGCGTAACTTCTTAATAGAGATAGAAAAACATGCACTGCAAACACTAAAAACTTTCTTCGATACTAAAAAATGAAAATTTCACTAGCTTGTCATGTCACAAGAATTCTTCGCTTATAAAATTGTGTGCCATCACTAGTTCTCTTTATAACTAAGCAAAATATATAATAAGTTTATTTTTACACTTATAATAAGTTCACTTTTTAACACTTTTTTATGGTACATTCCATCCGATCTGGATAGAGAAAAAGTCTATAATTCACAGCAAGAGGTGGATAGTCCTCCATAAGGAGACGATCCTCCATAAAAAACAATCCTTCACACTAGGAGATGAATTACTTATTATCAAAATAAAAATCTTCCGCTTGCACCAGATATTCTGCTAACTTAATAAATATTCTTACTTCACAGTATAATAAATACTGTAAATCATAAATATTTATAATTCAAACTTTTTTCAATGGCAATATAACCTCCCAAAAGTATCTGAAAAAGAAAAGAGAACATTTAAACAAAGTATCAGTTCACGAAACCTTGATTTATATTGTATATTAATAAATCACAATCATAACACTAAATACTTATCGAATCTAATTATACACTATTAATCATGTCGATCATTATGAACGAAATTGACTTATTTCTCACTGTTTTTAAATGACACTGTTTTAAAATATTAAACTTATGATATATTTCGCACTATCACAATATTTTATAATAATATGTTAAATTATTAATTAAAATATTTACGTTGATTATTATAAACATAAACAATGTTTCACCATGAAACATCGTCTGCATCTGCTCAGCATGTACAAAGTAGATCTATATTGATGCATGGTGTGCTATATATTATTACGGAAATACGTAGGGCTGACGTAACCGGAAGAATTGTTCAGTTTTCATTCTTCTCTCTTGATGAGAATCGAGGGGCTCGAACTTTCACTCTACAATATCTGTTGATAGAAGCATTTTCAGAAAATGTGACCCTGATGTGATTTTGTTAGTTTCGTCTCAAGCTTTCGTTTGAGTATTTCTATGTGACAAATAATACTGTCAAAGTGAAGAAAACCGTAAGTCGAGTTTCCAACAATGCCTATGAGATGTATATAGGGTCTGGCTAGCGCCCGACGGCGGCGTACGTACTCACGTACCTTATACTTGCCATCGTGGCGCTACCGCGCCCCTTGATATAAATAAAATGCGCTATAGGATCACCGTATCTATTTACAGGACTTTTCTTTCTTTTTGACCTTCTCGGTTCTTTCAAATTAATTTCGTTTTCATTTTCACTATTTATATCATTTTCATTGATTTCTGTAATTAAATTATCTCTACTTTTCTCGAGAGAAGAAGTAGGGATAAATAAATTTTTGTTTGTGTTGCTGACAACACTATCATATTCTTCTGAATCGCTTTCAGAATTTTCCGATTCACAACTTTCATGCTTTTCATCTGATTCGTTAAGACAAATTATTTTTGTGTCTTCTTCGACAACCTGTACATGTCTCGTGTTAATAACTTTGTTATTTACTAAAACTCTGTAACCGTTTTCTGTATAACCTACTAATATTCGTACTGTTGCCTTGTCATCCCATTTACTTTGTGTTTTGACCTCTGGGATTCGGACAAAAACTTTACTACCATAAATTTTCAAATGATTAACGTTTGGCTTTGTGCCAAAGAATATTTCGTAAGGAGTTTTATTTTCTACAGTATTTGCTATAGTGCGGTTTTTCAAGTAAGCTACCGTTTTAATAATTTCAGGCCAATATCGCCTATTTATATTTGCTTCTCTTTGTAAGCATCTGCCTATGTCCATTGCTGATCTATTGTATCTTTCCGCTACACCATTCAATTCATGCGTGTACGGTGGACGTGATAATAATTCTATTCCCTTATACTTAATAAAATTGCAAATCTTCTTATTCAAATATTCTTTGCCATTATCGCACTGTATTTTCTTAACCCTTTTGTTAAACTTATTTTCAACTAAATTTACAAATTCTATAAAACAACTTGCAGTTTCAGACTTATGTTTAATACAAAATATTCGCGTGCATTTACTGTAATCATCGACAAAAGTTAAGAAATATTTTTCTCCACCATAACCAGTCGTTTGATGCGGTCCATTTAAATCAGTATGAATTAATTCTAAAATTTCAGAAGTTTTTGTTCGATTATTTTGAAATGGTACATTTGCCATTTTACTTTGAATGCAATTTGCACATTTCATATCAGTGTTTTCAATTTTATCTGGCAATCCCTCAACTAATTTTTCTTTAACTAATTTATTTAAGTATTGAAAATTAACATGACCTAATGCTCTGTGCCATTTTTCTTTCGCGGTTATTTTTACTGCATTTATACATTTTTCTTTCTGTTCATTCACTAGAAAACCTTTTATATAATATAAATTATTTACTTTATTTGCAACTACAATTAATTCTCTATTATTGTTATAAATTTTCGCGCTATCATTTCTAGCTACTATCGTATTACTTGCAGTTATTTTTGAAAAACTTAATATGTTCTGCTTTATGTCTTTTGCAAAATAAACATTGTTTAGATTTACATATTTTTTACTATAATAATTTTCAAAATAAATTTGTGTATTTCCTACTTTTGTAGCTTTGAGCGTTTTACCGTCAGGTAATTTGACATCTATCGGTTTTTTCAAAATAACAGAATTTTCAAAATAATTATCATCGCGTACAATGTGATCGGTACAACCGCTGTCTAATAACCAAAAGATTTTCTTTCGATTTTCGCTACCGTTACAATCACTTTCTAAATTTACCTTATTTGTCTCTGGTGTATATACTTGCGTTGACCATGACTCGCTCGCGTAATCTTCGTGTTGCTCTTTCGTGCTGTGCGATGAATGTTGTCCTCTGCCTCGACCTCTGCCTCTGAAGCCTCTGTTGCTGCCTCTGTGACTACCTCTTCCTCGCTGATTTCGACTTTCATTTCATTTCATATCAATATTTCATTATCGAAAAACAAACTGAAAGGGTTTCTCCATCATTGACAAATACTCCCGGATGGTTAGTCCATTTTTCGACAATAGCGAATGCCTCCGAGGTTACTTCTCGATAGTGAAGAAATCCTCTAAAAGTATTTCTCGTTAATGGAGAATACCTCCGGGATATTTGTCGACTATCTAGTAACGCTCCGGGATTTATCATCAATGGAGTATCCCTACGAGAGTATTTTTCTATAATGACGTATCACTCCATTAGCATTCCTCCTTGAAGGAAAATACCTAAGCGAGCATTTCACTGGGAGGGCTAATAAGTCCAAGAGCATTCCTCCTTGATCAATAATCCCTTCGACAGAATTTTGATTCATAACCGAGAACCCTTCTTAGAGTAGTTCTTGATAACAAAGAATCTCGCTGAGAGTTTATCTTGATATAGGATAAATCATCCGGGAGTATTTCTTGATAATAGAGAATCTCTCCAAAAGTATTTCTCCATAATGGAGAATCCATTCGGGAGCATTTGTCGATGATGAAGAAACCCTCCCAGAGTATTCTGCGATAATGGAGTATTCCTTCGATTGTATTCTTATAGAAAAATTGCCATTATTCAATTATTAATAATATTTAGAATTAATTGCAATCTCATAATTATCAATGCATGCGGTACGTGTGCTTGTTTAATTTCTGCTCTGGAAGATTAAATGAAAGATGCGAAATATTTGGAATACTCGAGAATTCTTATGTGTTGCCAACTTCAAGATGCTCCATTTACTGCTAGCTTCATGAGATGGATTAAGAGCGATCAACATACCCGATTTTATATAATAATGATATAGTGATCCATAGTATTAATTAAATTACTGTATTCAAACTATATATTAAGTATGCGTAAAAGTGAAATAACTGTGTTACTAAAAAGTTCTGAATGACTTATGACAGGGTTAGAATTATGAAAATATCAATTTTTTTTATTGACTTTTCTCATAGTTAATAGTCCGTGGAATATGGAGGGACGCATTTATGGAGGGATTCTTCGTTATCGAAAAATACTCTGTGAGGCCCATTATCGAGAAATACTCTTGGAGGGTTTTTCTACTTTCAAGAAATTCTCTGGCAAGGATTCTTTGTTACCGAAAAATACTCGCTTAGGTATTCTCGCTCAAGGAGGAATGCTAATGTAGTGATACGTCATTATAGAAAAATACTCTCTGAGTGATACTCCACGAAAGACAAATACTCTTGGAAGGTTTCTACATCGTCGAGAAATACTCTCGGAGGAATTCTCCATTGTCGAAAAATAATGGAGAATCACTCCTAAAGAATTTCTCCTTGATGGAAAATTCATACGACATCCTCCATGAAGATGGAGAATCACTCCGACGGTATTCCTACTTGATGCAAAACCTCACTCTGAGAGAATTTCAATTGATAACCAAGAATCCCTCCGGGAGTATTTCTCGACCAAGCAGAATTCCTCCAAAAGTAGTTTTCGATAATGGAGAATGCCTCCGAGAGTACTTCTCGATAGTCGAGAATTGCTCTGAGAGTATTTCTCGACCATGTAGAAACCCTTCGGGAGTATTTATCTTTCATGGATTATCTCACCGAGAGTATTTCTCTATAATGACGTATCACTGCATTAGCATTCCTCCTTGAAGGAAAACACCTAATCGAGCATTTCATGAGGATAGAGAATTACTTGGAGGGCAATCCTCCTTGATCGACAATCCCTTCGACAGAGTTTTGATTCATAACAGAAAATCCTTTTTAGAGTAGTTCTTGATCACAGAAAATACCTCCGGCAGTATTTCACGATAATGGGGAATTCTTCGGAGGTTATTTCTTGATAATAAAGAATCCCTCCGAGAGTATTTCCGAATCAGAGCGGATCCCTCCGAAAGTATATTCCGATAATGGAGAATGCCTCCGAGAGTACTTTTCGATAGTGCAGAAATCCTCGCAGATTGTTTCTCGATAATGGAGAATTCCTCCGGGACTATTTCTCCACGATGGAGAAACCTTCCGAGAGTATTTATCTTTCATGGATTATCCCTCCGAGATTATTTCTTTATATACCGTCGGAGTGATTCTCCATCGTCGTGAACGATCTCGAATGTATTTTCCATCAAGGTGGAATACTATCGCAGTTATCTCCATTATAAAGAATTACTTTGAGAGGAATTCTCCATTATCTAGACATAAAATCGAAGGAATACTACATTATCGAAAAATATTCTGGGAGGGTATCTTCATCATCCACCAATGCTCTCGAAGGGATTCTCCATTAACGAGAAACATTCTGAAATGATTTTTCCACTATCGAGAAGTACTCTCGGAGACATTCTCCATTATCGAAAAATACTTTCGGAGGGATTGTCCGTTATCAATCAAAATTCTTACAGAGGGTTGGGTTTTGCATCAAGGAAGAATACCGTCGGAGTGATTCTCCATCGTCATGCAGCGCTCTCGCATGCGTTTTCCATCAAGGTTGAATACTATTGCAGTGATCTCTATTTTTGAGAAATACTAGGTATTTTCTATCAAGGAGGAATTCTGTAGGAGCGATGTAGAATGGAACACATGGTCTACTAAACTAAAACTGTAGCTTTATTGCTCAGTGGTGAAAAATACAGGTGTGTGTATGTGTGGGAAAAAACTTTCCTTGACTAATTACGTGTGTGTATGTGAGTGTGTGCGCGCGTGTTGTTCGTATACCTGCAGGTATTACGAATGAATAGAAGCGCAAGAGGCATGCTTTTTAATGGCAGCCGGAACAGAGCGAGCCGTCGTTCTAACCACTTGATCCTCCTTTCATCTCGCCGGGAGTCTCTTCTGATTGGTCGGTACCGATGCGCGCGTGATTCAAAACACGCGAACAATATTGCATAGTGATTTGTCGCCACTGCTCACAGAATTACTTTTCAAAACGCATTTATTATGTAGGGTTATGCAAATACACAGTAACCTGTTGCATTGGACTTAGCGAACAGCCATCTGAAGTTGCGCGCTTGACCACTCCAACCTCCACTGAAAAATGTCGCCTTTGATCGTTATTTTCTCAAAATCGATCCATTTGCGCCACTCGGGCCCATAAGGACTTATGTTCAGGAATTCCAGACCTACAATTTGGTTACAGTTACGTACAAATTCACTGGGGCCCACACTCCCATATGATTTCTCCGGGGTCCTTTAAGGGGTTATGACAGGGTTAAAACCTGAAAAAAAAAAGAAAAATGATTAGGGCTGTAAAAAATTAATATATGTAGGTGCTCTAAAAACTACATTTTTCATTTAAAATATAAGTATTATACATCACTTTTATGCATAAAAAATATGCATAAAGTGAGTATAACATTTAAAACCAATTAAAGGTATTTACTTACCAAAAGTCCTGATTTTCATCAATTTTCTTTACTTGCCGCAGGTTTCTGAAGGAACCGTACCTTCAATCCTGGTGAACCAGACTGGAAAATCTTCCTTATAAGTCTGGTCACAAACTGAGCGGAAGGGATTTCTGAAAAACACAAAATCAATATAATTAATTATACATACATTGACAGTATTAGTAATTATAGTGAATGTTACATATGTAAACATACGTAACATTCACTTTTACCTTATCTTTTCCAATTCTGCTCCGCTCAGTTTGTGAGGAAACCTATCCCGAAGGTTTCTCTAAAATTTGAGCTCAATTGGTTCATCCGTTCCTGAGAAAACCTGCGGCAAGTGAATAAAAATCATGAAAAACCTAATTCTGAGTAAATGGCATTTAAAGTTTTACTTAATATTTAATAAAATAATGTATACTTACAAATAATTTTCAACGTCTAGGCCAAATATAATCCAAAAGTAGCTGTCTGGGGATGATGACTGGAGAGACGCGTATTCAAAAAAGCTTCATTATGAAAGCTTATGTCCTCTGAAACACAAAATATGTAATAAGTGAAAAAAGGTTAAAATATTAAATTCAGTAGATGGCATGCGACTCTATCACTCGAAAGTATAGTACATAGAATAAAATGACTCTATCGCTCTACTCGAGTAAAATTGATTTTAGAGTAAACTTGATTTACTCGAGTAGAGCGATAGAGTCATTTTATTCTATGTACTATACTTTCGAGTGATAGAGTCGCATACCATCTAAACTTTGACACTGGCTCTTATAAGTGTCCGCTAGGTGGCGACCTGCCTTTTTCTCTATGCTAGAGTTCTCTCTTGCAAGAGAAAAACGCAGGCCGAGACCACATAAATGCCGCTTCTCTTCGAAGTGGCGGGCGTCTAAGGAAGCTGTCAGAGCCTTACTGAGGAGTCCACTCTGACAGCTGGATGAAACGCCAACAGAGAGAAATTTATATTTCTCTCTTTTCTATTTTTTTGAGGCCTGCCTGCATACAGATCTCCAGTGTGAAAATATGCAGTGCAGAGCCTGTATTCTAAAATCAATTTTACTCGAGTAGAGCGATAGAGTCATTTTATTCTATTAAATTCAGTAGTTTTTAAATTTCTTTTATAATTCAAACTCAAAGTATGCTAAATTTTTGTGAAAAATTATTCAACATACTTTGAGTTAACGTATTCTTAATAAATATTTTATAATAAATTCTAAATATTTCAAAATATACTTACAAATGCTGTTTCTCATCCATGTAGCAAAAGAGCAGAAGAAATGAACACTAGAAGCTAAAAAGGTTTTGTCCAGATGTGATTGATAAAAAGTAGGTCAGAGAATAGCTGATCAGCTGTTGAGCTAACAGCAAGCCAGCAGACTCAAGCAGACTAAACTATCACTAATGTGCATGGTTATGAAAAAAAAAAGAAAACTGGAAAACTGTCAGCTCTGCCCTGACCAAATTTTCATTTTATTTTGTAATGTGTGTATTGTCTACGTTGGATGAAAAGTGATATGAAGCTTGTAGTGAATGCTCGTTTCAGTTTTTGGTTAGGAGTGAGAAGTATAGGGGTTATTTGTGTAAATGTTTAGTGTGCCCCAGCTGAGTAGGAATCATCATCCGGATTATTCCTTTTCCTCTTAGCTTTTCGGGCTTCTAGTGTAGATTCCATTGCTCTCTTGTCTGACCAGAAAAGCCGTTGTTCGTCTGCACTCTTGGCCCAGTCTGCTGCAGAAGATCCCGGATGCACATTGAAATTCTTCATCACCTGAAGTACTCCAGCTTTGCCATCATTGAAGGAAGCAACAGCAATGAAAATTCCAATCTCCAAGACTGTGAGGCCGCTGAAAGTTTCCTTGGGGACGAGTTTCCAGATGGACTGGTTGAAGCTTTCGTTGCTGTTCTGGGTGAAGCCTCCAATGCATCTCTCCAGCAGGTCTGCTTGCGTCAAGTCCTTGTAAATTGGCTTGATTGCCTCCATAATTGCCATAGGAATCGTGTCTCGATGTTGGAAATTCTTCAGTTGTCCCTTGGCTTTGGTTGCATGCCATTTACACCAACTGTCTGATCCCACGGGACAAAGGTGGTGTCTCGGCTCTTGATCCGTTGAAGATTTGTGATGGAATGTTGCCCAGATGGCATTGGACATTTCTTCAACAGAATGATGATGGCTTCGGATGGCATTGCCATAATATGTTGTAAGTTTATCAATTCTTTGAACTGTCAGACCGTTCTTTCCACCTATCCCTGCACCATCAGACAGTTTTTGGCTAGCCAAAGTTTTCTTCAGATTTCTCAGTCTGGTTCCCATTCTCTTCTGCACGTGTCCAACACATTCCTTCTTGATGATGAAAAAATCTTCTCCATATGGCTTGGCATCACAGAGGGCCTTGTATACTTTTGAGTCGCCATCTCCTATGTAGCTCTTGTATTTGATACCGTGTAATGCCTCTGATCTTTTGAACATTTCCACAATACCGTCTACTTCCATTTTTCCAGAACTTCCCTGATGATTGGCGGAGCACTGGTCTTGATGTGCTTCAAACCACTCTCTGTATTCTTCAGTGTCCTCCTCTTGATGTGATTCACAAGCCTTACAAAATGATTGTTTCGGTGCCACATCAATCACTTTGCCATTGTCGTTCCGGATCAACGTTAATACTCCTTGAAGGGAAGAAAATCCTCGTTTCCTCCAAGATCCATCACCAGAAACCATATCACAACAATTCTCCTGAGTTTCATCTGTATTACATTTTTCTTGCATAGCTGCTTTCATTGACTCTGTAGCTACTCTTTGACTCGAAATTTTTAACTCATGATTGATAGTTCCAAAATGACTATGAGCAACTGGTGGTAAAAAATCCATGATTCCACAAAAGGTTTTTAAACCAGTGTGTCCATGGCCCAGAGCTCTCATTGCTAAAACTACTCGCTTATTGATTTCAAAGGCATTACGCTTTTGACCAATTTGCCTACATGAGTCAATGGATTCATCTTTATAGCAATTATTACAAGTCATAGATAGTTTGCTACCCAGGCCTCTGATATCAACTTCATTAAAAGTGATATCTCCGCCACAGTTTTTGCAAGCCAGAAATTCTTGTAATCCGAGCAAAAGTATAGAAATGTCAAAAATTCTATATTGTATAGAACCAGCTTCTACATACTCTGATGTTAATTTCTGTCTTGATCTGGATACTGGAATTTCTGGCTGTGCAAACTGCGTAGCTGCTGTACCTGATGTTGATGGTTGCGTAGTTTTTCTTGTTGGAGATCTTGCACTGGATATCGATGGAAGTGGCATTTCTCTCTCTGGTGGTCCAGGTGCAGTAGATGATGAAGGATGTGCTTCCGATGGTGCTTCATTTCTTGAAGATGGGATGGTTGTTGACGATGGTTCACTTCTGTAGAACCTCCTTTGCCTCCTCTTCTTTCTTCCAAACCTACGCTTTCCTTGTGCAGATGAGCCTGGCTTTCTGTTTCTTGAGCCAGTCAAGTTATTGTTTTTTATAATCTTGATATTTCACAACACAATAATACACTCACAATAACACAATAATAACCTAGATTTTAAACTAAATAAAATACTTGTGCAATTTTCAGTTAAAATTATTAGTTTAAAACTAAAATCTTTACTGAAAAATTGAACTGAATATTATTTAGTTAAACAATCACTGTTTATCATTTAACAGCGAGTTTGACAACCTGCTAGTGCTATGGTAAAACAGGATTCTAGTTAGAGTGCCATTCGCTGTAGATACCATTTACCTCGGCCGATAACCGCCAAATTTAAAATTTTTTCCAATGCGTCGTACAGTGAAAGGCATACACACACACACACACACACACACACACACACACACACACACATACACACACACATATATATATAAATATATATATATATATATATATATTTGATATATGCATAGCATCTTATGTACTTTCTTTTAATAAAACCATTTATAAAACATGAAATGGTACTTATAGTATAAAATATACGATTATCGAAAATCATGATTTTTTTTTTGGTTTTAGCCTATAACTTTTGAAAAAAATTTTGTACCGAAAAGTGGGTTTCGGGAGCTTATTCTACAGTAAATTTCCTACAAAAAACGTTAATAAAAAAAATCGATTTTTTTGAAATTTTAACCCTGTCATAACCCCTTAACTATGGGAATGGTTCTTCTCACGTATCTCTAGTATTATTTTTTACAGCTATCAGATTGTTATGGGAAGGTTTGGCAATTTCAAAAGGAAAAAAAATTAACGTGATTGAAGCAAAACAGGAGTTTTTGTAGCAATTTGTGTTGTCAAAATGAAGATACCAAGATTTTTAAAAACAAGGGTCCCATGTGTTTTATGTTAGTGCATCAATATTTAAAAATTGTATGCAGTTCGTACGTGCCAATTTATCTATGCTATGTAGGGCTAAATAGAATTTAATCAAGTGGAAAAGTGGATGATTCTTGTTAATTAAGTGCTTGCAATTATAAGTGTATAGATTTAATCAAAATAATGTAAAAAGGTGCGATAATGGTTCTGGTTCTTATGTCACACAGCATTTCGTGACAAGTTCTGCTCTTAGTTCCTGACTGAGGAGGCAGCTCGCATACTTTTATTTTTGAAAAGTGTCTGAGTAGATAGGCTGTGGGAGTTCCATCTCCCGCTTCCACTACTTTTTTGACAAGCTGCCTCACCCCATCAATCGCCTAATGTAGGTGAATTTCGCCGCCTATTATAGATGAGTTTCGCAACTCACCTGAGTAGTACAGGTATGCGTGGGAAGCGCTCCTTATAGGTGAGTTTACAGGTGCAAGAAAAGAGCGTTGCCACAGGTGAGTTTATAGGTGCGAGTAAGGAGCGCTCTTCACAGGTATGAATATTCGCGAAGATTCTCGCACGTGCGGTGTTCCCGCACGCATACTCCGGGGAGGCAATGATTCAGTAGCGATCAGGTTACATTTTTGATCAATACTTCGTGAAGATTCTCGCGTGCATTCCGGGGCAACAATGATTCACCATACGCTTATGTGGACAGATAAAATTTTTCATCTGTCAATTGATATTTATGCAGACAAGACAATTGAGGAAGTATAAATTTTGATTCCGCGAACAATATTGTGAATTTATATATATCGATTTCAGTATGACACATGCAGCATGCATGACGGTATTTTATAGATAGAAATCATCGGATTTACAGAATTTTTTATAAATCTTAGAGATATTTTTTACTAGTGTTCGGGTAATGCAGTTTTTTTTGTAGAGGGGGATGTACACTCTTTCTATAAAAACGCAGTCATTTAGCGGAAGCGTTTAGTCTTGAAGTAAATCAATTCTAGAAGTTTTAAACATTTAAATTGGAAACGTTTTTCATTCGAAATGGATTTTCAAGAACTATTGGACAACAGTCATTTCTTCCTACTAAAAAAATCGCCGAATTACAAATTGATTTAAAGTACAAAATTAATAAAATAAAAGAATTTAAGGCTAGATACGGTACTAAAATTTATGTAGAATTAGAAAATAAATTTGGAGTAGTTTTGCCATCAAGAATATCCAAATATTTTGAAGAAAATCGAAAAACTATTTATAATTTAAAGCAGGAATTAAACGAATAAAAGGAAATTGACTGAATACATGCAGGTGGTCGAACAAACAAAATAGAATTTGGTTATTACTCCGTAGAGTCTGCAGAAACTTTGTAAGTCTACATTCGATTTGATCGCACGTGCATACATATGTACCGACAGCTACTACTACTGCTACTGCTACTGCTACTGCTACCACTACTGCTACTGCTATTACTACCGCTACTACTACCTTTAAAAATAATTCGATTCAACGAAACTTAAAATTTTTTCTTTTTCCAGAAAATATCATGAAACAGGAGCAGCTCAAGCAGCCCCGGCATGAACGGCAGTAGCAGCAGGGACGGTAGTACTCAACCGCCCGAATATCATTTCGATTTACCGAGAGTTTGAATTCCGAATGAGTGGATCAATATAAGAATCTGTGAATTAAGCACCCTGGTTATGCCTATTAGCCACTATTCTGAGGAGTTGGATATCTACGTTGTGTTGCGGGGAATAATGACTCGCTTGCTCAAAGTGATGAACATTTTTTCTTTCGAAAATGTTGATGAAGTTGTACCACCGTATTAGTGTCAGTGCTTTTTAAAAAGTGTATTAACAAAAAAATTAAAAATTAAATTTGTGCACTTTATAATGTTAAAATACTAAAAAACAAAAACGAATTAAATTTAATAACGTAGAGCGATTCGGGCAAATAGAGCACATAAAAACAATAAAGTGAAAAAAGTTATTTAACAAGTTCAAAGCAATATTCGATATAATTTAGTAAAATATATGGCATTTTATAATAACGTTGTAATAGTGATAGTTATGTGTTACATTTACTCGAAGCGAATTTTTTAATGATCTTCATCCATCTAATCCTATGCATTTAAGGGGTTATGACAGTGTTAAAACCTGAAAAAAAAAGAAAAATTGTTAGTGTTGAAAAAAATTAATAGATATATAGGTGCTCTAAAACTATATTTTTGCTTTCAAATACAAGTATTATACATCACTTTTATGCATAAATAATATGCATAAAGTGAGTGTAACATTTAAAAACAATTAAAGGTATTTGCTTACCAAAAATCATGATTTTCATCACTTTTATTTACTTGCCGCATGTTTCTGATGGAACCGTACCATCAATCCTGTTGAATCAAAGTGCCAAATCTTCATTATGAGTCTGGTCTCAGACTAAGTGGAACAGATTCCTGAAAAACACAAAATTAATATAATTAATTAAACATATATTGACAATATTAATAATTATAGTGAATGTTACATATGTAAACATACGTAACATTCACTTTGAACTTATTTTTGCCAATTCTGCTCCACTCAGTTTGTGACCGTACTCATTAGGAAGGTTTTCCACTTTGGTTCATCCGGATTGATGTTACGGTTCCTTCAGAAAGCTGCGGCAAGTACATCAAAAGCATGAAAAAACTAAATTTGAGTAAAAGGCATTTAAAGTTTATAATGTAAATCATACAAATGAACTCAGCTATACTTACAGAAAATATCCGGCATACCTTGATTTGCTTTTGGTACTCAAATATACATACAATAAAGTATATTTGATGGTACGCGCTTGTCATGCTGTGTGATAATAGCATTCAGAAGCTGAAAATAAAATAAAAATTATCGTTAGCTATTCATAATCAAGTTATGTTTATGAATTACAGTTACATACAATACTTACCATTATTAAATACACTTCAAGTTCTTAAAAGGTATGCAAAATAATACTTCAGGCAGTCAATATAAGCTCCCATTTTGCTGGCTTGCACCCGTATACCTAAAAGCAAAAAATAAACCAACAAAGAAAAAGCTCATTATGAACACAATTATTAATAATTAGTTTCCAATACTTATCTGAATAATTTTTGTATTCTGCAGAAGCTCTTGCACTTTTACAACACCACTGAGGTTAAAAGCATTGTCACAGCAGCTAGCAGACTAACTGCACTGATCTAGTGTCTTGGATGAAAAACAGCTGTTTGGCTGCTTTCTGCTGCTTTACAGAAAATTCTACTATACCGATCAAACAGAAATCTTCATTCTCGACTAGACGCTGTGAGGCACAACCTATTCGAGTGGCAAATTCAAATTTGTTGAATGCCTTTACTTTAACACATTGAGTTTAGTAACATAAAATCACACATAGAAAAATTAATTTTACAGATTTTATTTATTTTGCGGAAATAATTAAATTAATAACTCTTGAGAAAAAAACGGTTTGTAAAACGGTTTTTAAGTCATATTTTCAGTAAGATTTCTCATGAAATTACTCTGTAAAAAGTGGGTTAGAACAATCCTTTCCACAAGTTTGGCCTAATTAAAATATTTAAAAATCACGATTTTTCAAAAATTTACTTGAAACAGATTTGTTAGTTTTTTGTTAATATCTTCGAGGAAAATTTTTTTAGCCAAAAACGGCTTTCAGGACCATATTCTACAGACTATTAACTATGAAAAAAGTGAATAAAAAAAAAATGGGTATTTTCAAAATTTTAACACTGTCATAACCCCTTAATATTAAATTAGAAAAATAAATATCAAAATATTAAATAAACTGTAGTTTTTAGTTAAAATAAAAATAAATTTGAATTGAAATCTCAAATAATGAAATTTCAACAGAAGGCTTTTTTAAAAGATAAAACTATGTCTGTTTTAAAGTTCAATTCAATTGAATTTTATTTCATAAGTGAATGTTCTATTTTGAATACGCTTTTGATTATTGTGACAAAAATTGTATTTTAAGAGAACATATTTTCCTGTTGATTCAATTTTATTTTACAAAAAATTATATTTTACGAGGACGTATTTATTGTCAGTGATTTTCAAACGAATTTTTTACAATCTTAGTTTTTATTTTAATAGAAAGAGAGAGAAAGAGAGAGAGAGAGGGAGAGAGAGATTGAACCTATACATCGAAATGTTTACATCATTGCTTTCTCCTCTCTCTTTCTCGTTCACATAAGCAGCATCTATCAAACTTTTACAACATTTTGATAGACTCCTCACAATTTAAAAATATTAAGAAGCACCTGGCTTGCTACAGTTTGTGCAGTATAGGAGGTGCTATATCAGTCAATACAGTCTACGGGAAAAGAATACTCAATCAACACCTAAAGCTAATATCTCTCTATAGGTATTCAAACCGCGGCTTTTTTTAAATGATAAAACTATGTCTATCTTAAAATTCAATTCAATTCAATTTTATTGATAAGTGAATACGGTTTTCATTATTGTGACAAAAATTACATTTTACGAGAATATATATTCTACTGTTGATTCAGATTTATTTTACAAACATTTATTTTTTGCGAGAACGTATTTTATTTTTAATGATTTGCAGTTTGGGTATTATAGGAGATGCTATATCAATCAATACAGTCTACGTAGAAGGAATAATCATCACCTATAGCATATCTCTTCCCGTCGGTATTCAAACTACCAAATCACAGCTATAGGAAACGATTTCTTTTAATGCACAGCTATAGGAAACGATTTCTTTTAATCGAAAATCGTTGCAAATATAATATAGATATACATAAAACTGGAGGGGAATATCAAAATAATTTTACCACTGGTATAGTCAAAGAGTGTCGTAGTGTCAAAAGCCATACCATATCGAATGTACCAGCAGTAAGATTGTTTTGATAGTCCCCTCCAGTTCTCGATATCTACATCGTCGCAACAATCGAGATCGTCTTATACGTCTCTTTCATTCTGCAGTGAATCTTCGTACAGAAAGTCACGCGTATAAAATAAAAGAATAAAAATGGACTATAGACTAATAGATATACAATCAAAAATAGAAAAAGCTGAGTCTAAAATACTAGAGTTCAATAATTTCAATTAATTCAGAACATTCTAAAAAGATCTGGAATGAGCGGGAACTCGAAAAAAACAAATTGGAGCAGTTGATTTCAACAACATGCGATGTCAGTAAAAGAAAAACATCATTTCCCGTAAGTCAGCACCCTCCGATTGAGAATGGTGTGACTTGCACTGGATGCAACATCTGTAACGTGGAATTTACTCGCCCGCACGAGAATTCCCGCTAGTGTACAAAGTATTTCTTTTGCGCGGCTTACTTCTTTTACTCCGGCTCATGATGTTCCTGCAATGGTGAAAAGCGGGACAGTGGTGGCAATTAGGGTTAAACAAATATAAAATGCCAATAGTTAAGATTAATAAAACATAGATATATTATCGTATTATATACACGATCGATTATTCAACAATAAAAGATTGAATTTATGTAAAGGCATGGGCACGCGGCCATATAACTAACTCCGGGATTAACTGTTGATAGCTAGAGAAAGGGGCCGAAAAAAATCCTCTACGAGTGGCTCTACTTTAAATTTAACAAAAAACGGGAGGACTGCAATCCGCTGTAAATCGTGAAAGTTTCCTGAATGTTCGAAACTACGAAACCGCCACCTAACTTCTATACATCTCCGCCATAAAAATAATAGTCATCAAATACATTTATGATAAAATGTAACCAAATTCCTCTATAAATGTAGTCGACTCAACTCCTCCAATATTCCTTTCCTCCAAAACGTAAACTCCACCAAAAGAAATAATTAAGGGGACCCACCACTTTTTAAATCTGAAATAAAACAAATTTTCAAATAATTTTTAAATTGTTACAGTCAATTAGAATTGAACTAAAACATTTTTAATCTAAAAGTATATGCAAAATATAGTAAGATTAAAAAAAATAAAATGTATTAAAAAATACTTTCAAAACCATTAGATTTTAAATTTATTGACATATTTTATTTTTTTTCAAATCTTCTACTCATTCAAATTAAAATCCCTTTGTTAATACGGAAACTAATACTATAATAAGCTTGTAAAAAAAAATTTGAACCCATTTCATCCATGCGTACACTTGGAATCTTACAGACAGTGCCAAAAGTCATCGAACAGTGTCTACGCTGACATGAATGTGTATTAGGCTCAAAGTAGGACAATAAAAATTTAATCTTACTATATTTTGCATATACTTTTAGATTAAAAATTTTTTAGTTAAATTCTAATTGACTGTAACAATTTAAAAATTATTTGAAAATTTGTTTTATTTCAGATTTTAAAAGTGGTGGGTCCCATTAAGCAGACGATACAGCACTTCCCAAACTTCTCCAAGGATTCTAACCAACGGACCAAAATGACGTCAGTAGAGAGTAGGACCGTATAGCGAGACAGACCGGGGGATGGTGGTCACGTGGTGTTCCCCCAGACGGCTTCCCCCACCAGTGGCCCTCGTTATACGAGGAGCCGTGACGCGAGAGTGCGCCACGTGACCAAGGCCTCGCTATACGGTCCCGGAAGAGAGAGAGAGAGAGAGAGAGAGAGCCGCTGTAGCTGCGGATAGCGAGAGGGGGTGGTGATGGGGGAGGGAGTACACCACGTGACCTCTCGCCATACGGCCCGGAAGAGAGAGAGCCACTGTGGCTACGGATAGCGAGAGTGGGGGTGGGAGAGGGAGTGCACCACGTGACCTCGCTATACGGTCCTGGAAGAGAGGGTGAGCCGCGGACAGCGAGGGGGTGGCGACGGGGGAGGGAGCGCACCACGTGACCGCGACCTCTCGCCGTACGGTCCCGGCAAGAGAGAGAGAGAGAGAGAGAGAGAGAGAGAGCCACCCACTCGCTATCCGTAGCCTGTGACGTCACTCGCCATCCAGCGCGCTGAAGCGTTATAGCGAGTGTATACGTGTATAGACTTGCGCGTTTGCTATAACACTGCAGAGGGCGGTGGGAGCAAGATGATGGGTGACGTCAGAGACTACGGATAGCGAGAGGGACACATGACTACTGGAACAAATACAAAGATATTTTTAGAATATTTTAAAAACTTTTATTTATTACATATATTTTTCAATCCGAGAGCTCGGTATCGGATACACCGTTTATAGAATGCAAATGTCGCGTTAATTTGATAATCATTCTCCAAATTTCGCGATCCCATGCGCTTTCGTATATAAAACCAGGAGCGCCAAGCTCGCCAGTCTCTTGTATTTCTTCGATGAGAAAGTACAGCCTGTAATTCTAAAAAATACAGATAATTTATTATTTTATATTTATTAACATTAATAATAATATTCATAATAATATTCATAATAAAAAATTTACCCATTTATTGGCTGCATGTGCCTTCAATATTTCGAAGGCTTTACCGATGATTAATATCTGTTGCTCTTCCCGTAATAAAGGAATTAAGCGTTCTAATTTCGATACTGCTTTCTGAAACAATAAATATTACATATTTTATTATTATTATTATTATTTTTAGGGGAAAATGTAAGTATAAAATAAAACCTAACTTACCAATTTTGCGATCCGCCCTGCAGAGATGTCTGTCAGTAAATTTCTGTAATAGATTGCTAAAGGGTCTATGCAACCTATCGCGTTCATCTGAAAATATATTACATGAATATTAATTTATTTTTATTTAGTAATAAATTTAAAAATACTTGGTTAAAAAATTACCTTTGTGAGGATCCTAAGCTACCTCTCAGCGTTGTGTGCTCTCAAGTGTTTTTCCGAAGACTGTGCATGGCTCCCGAAAAATGAGCGACTGAAAAACCGTTGACCTCCCGGTAAAGACTGTCACAGGAAGTGGGTTGTTAATTAAGCCTGAAATAATAATAAAAACTTAGTAACCGACAAATTGATTATTTATTAGTTTAAAAACAGGGTCTACCTTTTTCCAAAAATAAATAAGAGATTTCCTCTGTAAATTGCTGGAAAAATAGAAAATGTTTATTTAAGAAATCGTGTGTTTAGAGAAATAAAAATATTTATGAGTTGCGTACCTTTTTAAGAAAACATCCGGTTCAACTGAAAAATAAAGAGCATGCTAGGACAGGGTATTGCTAGGGTAGACATTTGACGACATAAAGAAATGTTTATTTTTAAAAACAATAATTTCTATTTTTAACATTTTTATGTACAATATATACACATATACAAATATACATCTACTTAAAATTAACTACTACTTCTAAAGCCGATGGAGAGCGAAGTACCATCCTCGAAATAATGGCGCTTGGTTAAAACTACTCTACAAGTTTTTTGCTCGCTCTTAGTAACTACATCAAAAGTCGTTGTCCGACGAATACTTTGGAAGTTTAAGCGAATGTCTATAATTTCTTTGTGAATCTAATTTTTAATACTATTAAAATTAATTTTTTGCTCATTTGCAAAATTGAGTCTAATGCCTTTAACTTTTACACATTCAAAAGTATTTTCGGACAACGACTTTCCGCGATAGCCGTAAAATTTTGGACCACCCGACAAAAAGTGCGTAATGTGTGCACCCGCACCGAGCAATGTTAATTCGTCGGTCATCTAGCCCAAAAAATTACCTAATTCCGGCTCATATTCGTCAGCGATATCGTTGCTGACGAAAATTACAGAGTCGGTATCGCAATACAATAAACGCTTGTCTAGCCGCTCCATATAGCTATACAACACCAAGCGCGCTTGAGCAGTCGTGTAAGCAGCTATAACAACATTAGTATGGTTCGAACCTTCGATAAAATCCTCTTTCTTAATCCAATTGACGCACAATACGTTTTGTCGTCTGTACGTCTTTGTCCTCTGCTGTAATAATGTCGAGTAACTGCTTACGCGTGGTGACAAATTCTGTCATAGGCAGATTGTCACTCTGACCAAATTTGCCCCAAAATGATTTGAGGCATAATTTGGCGACTGCTCGCAGCAGCGGGTTGCTCTTGATTTTATCGTAATCGAGAGAAACACCTTCCTTGTTGAAGTATTCAGCTATATATTCGCGATTTTTTTGCTCATCAGAGTACTCGGCAGGCCAACCCGACGCTTGCTGTTTTAGAGCTGAAAAGGAATTAATATAATCCCCAAACAACCCTTTATCGGTGGAACTCATTTGTGTGATTTGGTATTGCCAAATCACATAAATTTTTAAAAGGCGATAGCCTTTTTCGAGTGCTTTGATGAGCTCGTCGGATACACAAGTACCCGAGAGCGCGCGCATCTCGACATTTTCGTGTGTGCAAGTGTCTAAATTTCCCTCTTCGCAGCATGATCTGCAGAGAGGGAAAATTAACTTACCGTTGATTTTTATAGGCAAAACGGGTAGATATAAATCTCGAGGTGGTAAAATGTAAAATTTTACCACCCTATCAAAATGTTCACCCTATCAAAATGTTCATAACTTGTGTCGGTTATTTCTAGACACTCATCACCCACAAAAATATCAGGATGTCCCAATGGGAACTTTCCTGTCTTACAAATATACGGATATAATGAACATATATCGGTATATTTGATTTTTTGAAAGTCGCTTACCTCAAAGGACGTGACGAAATTTTAGGTACGCCCTCCGAAAAAAGCGTCACGCGGTTCAAGCTTCTCGCCGCTCAGTCGTGGGTGTCCGCGCAAAAAAGTGGAAATTTGAGGCTGCGATTTTTTCAATTTAGAAAAATCGCATTCCCAAATTTCAATTAACTTATAACCTAACGCTCTTATCTTATTATTTTTTTTCCATTGTTTGATTATAACAATCTCGCATCGGTCGGTCGAATGATACGAGATTGTCATAATCTTCCGCGAAACACTTGGGGCACCCGTGAGTGTAACACCCTTGAAATTCAAAGACGATTCCGTTGAATTTCGATGTTCCGGGCACCCCAGCATCTATATGCAAAAACCCATCGACCTTAATCCCCCCAGGAAGCACATACTCGCGAGAACGGGCGGCATGGACAATTTTACGCCCGTGTACGTACTCCTACCACAACAACCATTGCAGGGCTATTCGCGACTGTTTGTCGGCTAGTCGATAGCCCTTGGCGGGAATTAGGCCGATGGTTTGCTCTCGTAAAAATCTACTCCTAAATATTTTCGAGCAGGCTGATGGAATGGTCGACGCTTGTGTAAAAGGGCATATTACGCCTTTAGTTAAAAAGATTTCGCGGAATCTCGTTGACGGAACTGTTTGTAACAGCAGATACGTCAAACCGACTGCTAACGTGCGTGGTAAACACAAATTGTCGTCGTTGTCGATCGTAACAATCGACCGCTTTTTTTTAGCGTCTAAATAGGATAGTGGGCGACGGGTATTTTTCCCACCTACGATACCCCTGACTATATTTAAATCTAAAATTAAATTATTGTTAATGTCTAAATCCGCGTAGCTCTGACCGATTTCGAAGAGTACTATTAAAATATCTTCCGGATCGAAATTTCGTAACCAACCGGGCCCCCTAACAAAGCAATCGCTGGAAATGTAACCGGTGATATAGTCGTGAGGACTATTAGATAAACGAACAATAAAAGTATATAGCTCGTTGACAGCCATCTGGAGCCATTCGTATCGATCGCTGTTATTAGGGGGCTCGGTTAATTTAATAATAAGACGCTCGCTGCGCATTCCGAGCCTCTAGGAATTTGCCGATTCTCGCGAATTCAAAACGAAACCGGGCGTTTCTTCATCTTCTTCTTCTTGTTCTTCGTTTCGAAGACCCTCTCCCACCTGTACGATCTCTACTTCATCCTCAGCATAGGACTCGCGAATCTGATCGAGGCCGCTACGGACAACAGCTATGTAAAAAATACCAAATCCAAATTTTACTCTACGGCTATAATAATAATACTAATAATAATAATAATAAAACACTATCTAAAAAGTATATAATAAAACTAGGCTTCAGGAGGACCGCGACAGCCATCGTGCACACGTTCGAGGATATCCTGCATTTCCTCGTACATCATGTCCGAAAAGAACTCGCGAGCGTTCGAGTCCCGATCTAGCCACATGCTAGCTAGCCAATGACGCTCACGAGCATGTGGTGCATAAAAATGCTCTCCGAAAGCACGCGTTCGGATCTTTCCTCAATGTCGACAATCACTATTCAAAATTTTATAATTAATTAAAATTATCTAGACGCGAGGCATATTATTATTATTAAATATTAAAATACTTACATTGATTTCGAAGGTTGTCGACCGGATTGTGCTGGTCGAACACTGCTGGTGCCAGTTCACCATGTTAATTTTCGACGATTGGATGGTCGACGTCGGGGATGGTCGGTCTGAGGTAAAAGTCGTGCAGGAGGTGTGCCCGTGCTCGATTTTCCACCTCGGTCAAATTATTCGAGTCGTGCGCAAATAGCTCGTCGCGCATAACTGGTGGATCCCATGGTTCCGGAGCGATGTTAATTCTTAACCATGGGCGTTGAGGTACTGTCGAACTATCCATATTCGCCTCAACATCGTCGTCATCCGATGTATCATCATCATCATCATCATCATCCTCCTCCTCCTCCTCCTGTACTTCGTCACCATTGCCACGGACATATGCTAAAACGGCGTCGATTTCTTCAATAGTAATACTGTGGTCCATCGTCGCCCTTTCCTCATCGTCGTCGTCATGATCGTCGTCGCTTGTCCAAAACGGATGAGAGTTTTCGGATGAGGTCGATGAACAGTTGTCGAACGATAATTGCCGTGGAGACGGCAACACAGCTGGTCGTGTTGAAATTCATCCGCTGGTGATTGGTGAATCACGCCATGCCGAACTCGGAATCAGACTCGGCAGTGAAACCGTTGACGCTGATGACGTAGGTGATGGTGGCGGTCGACATAAACCTAACGAACCGGCCTGAGGCTCTGTCGAATTAGAATTCAACGAATCTACACGCGCACTCACTACCTCCTGCACATTCGAGACGTTATTCGGAGCTGTTTCAGCTACTGACACATCTTCTTCTTCTTCTACTCGCGCATAAATATCGGCTAAAACAAATAAAAAACACATTATCGCTTTACAAAACTTGCGCGCACTCACTTTTTTCACTCTTTTTACTTTTTTCACTTTTTTCACTTACCGATTTGCCGTTCATAAGCATTCACGACGCCCGAGAGGGATTTCTCGATGCGTTGCAGTGCTCTACGTTGTACGTACTCGCCGACAACGAAAATCGCATATCGCGAATTGAAAACACCATCGCGATACAACCGTGCGATTTCACTCACTGTTAAGCGACCGAGTCCGTACCTAAATTGGTATTCCAGTTCCTCCTGGTCACTGTTCACTAGACGATAACGGCGTCTATTCAAATCCATTCTTTCGTCGAGCGAAAACCGGTCAGAACATTCCGATTTTTAAAAAATGAGCGTCTCTCGAACACAACGTCGAAGAGCGCTCAATTCGGTTTTATTGATAGCTTGAGCCATTTTTCGAAAAAATAAAAATATTCGTAAAATTCACGAAACGCACCCAACGAAGATTCGAACAAGCGAAAAACTCACGATCGGTTGAAGGTTCGAACGGAGACTGATGAGCTGAGAGGCTTTACCGCGATTTTAAAATCTATCAGCCCTCAGCCCTCGGCCATATCTGCGAACTTGAAAAATACGTGTGAAGCACCCGTTTTCCAGGCAATATCGACCTCAGGGTGCTGGTAGCTGTATTAGAAAGTTTTTTCCAAAGATTCATCTGTACCATATTTACGACGATGCTGAGGGTGCACAGAGAGAGACAGAGAGAGAGAGAGAGAGAGAGAGAGAGAGAGAGAGAGAGAGAGAGAGAGAGCTTTAACACAAATACGAGCGTGTTAATCGTTGAAGGACCAACCAAAAGTCTCTTTCTCTCTCGCTCTCATTCCCCCTCTTCCAAAATTAAAAAATACGTTGATCTTTTGCGAAGTAGGTAGTAGGGGTAGATGACGCATTGTATATGTGTTTTTCTAAAAATGTGTATATGTAGAATTCGTAGTAGAAGGGGTTTTTCTATCTACATGTGTGTGTGTGTAGGGGGTGGAGCTAAGAAGTTAAAAACCCTCGAGAAAAAGCAACAGTCCTTAGAAGATCTTAAATTCTAATTCAGTGTACATCTATTGTTCAATCAAAGAGCGCAATGACTCAAGCGCAAGTAGAGCGGGAATCATCGCAACGTTGTCGAAGAATCAACGCAGTAGCAAAATTACCAAACAGTATTCTAGCAGCGACTTACGCGCTTAATAATTCAAATAGTAAGAGAATCGTAGTTGGTTTCGAGAGGGCACGTGAATGTCTGTGGAACGGTGAATTAAAATACGACTTGGTATTGAAGTTTATAAACATCGGAAGCACCAAATCCGTTCAACGAGAATTAGTTATGGATATCGATTCATGGGAGCAATTGCAAACTCATTTTGACTTCATCAGCACGTATTTCGACGATGAGTATGAATATTACGAAAAATATAATGGACAACGAACGCTAAATCTAAAAAATCACGATTTAACGTTTACCACATCCTACGTTGCCAAATCGTTTTTGTTGGAGCAACGCCATCGTTCGCTTCAGGATGTCGTCATCCACGTTAAAAAATCACCTGATTCAACCGTCACCGACGACATCACCACCACCACCACCACCACCACCATCTCACCGGATAGTGAAAATACTGAACAAGGCGCAAAAAAGAAAATCTACTTACCTTCGATTGTAATGCAGCGAGTTACGTTTGAAGGGCTAAAAATTGTCACTGGCTGTATCAACGCACACATAAAACGGCTTCAAGAACATACTGGTAATATAAATTCGTGTGTAGCACTGATCGAAGAATACATTCGCGATACTATTCAAAAAGAGATTCCTGCCAATGTAGAGATTACAAAAAATATTCTTAGCGAACCACAGGCATTTTTCAATTATGTTAAAGAAAATTGTGCTATCGTCAATTTGATGTATCGCCATGTAAAAGAAACTGTACCAGCCGATTTTAGCGAACGTTACTTTGAGATTGTTTACGAAGAAATTATGGCATTCCAGTTACCCTTTATATACGATAGAATTCGTACAAAAATCTGTGACAAGTAATTATGTATGAAAAAATGTATGTGCGATATAAAAATGTAATTATGTTTTTGATTATATATTAACTACGAATATCAGTAAAAATTTTAAAATGAAAAAAAAGAAATAATGTATGTATTTATCCAAATTTTGTACAGAATCCGCGTGTATATTGCCCCAGTTGGCTAGTACCTTTTCGCAAGGAATTTAGGCACAACCTTCCTCTAACACCTATTAGCAGTCGTATTTAACAAAGATTATGGGGGTCAATATTTTCATCTATTCTCCGTCGCCAAGTATGAGCATACTCGACGACTGAGAATAGATAAAAGTATTGCACTCGATAATCTTTGTTGAATTGGATCGTTATCAGATGTTAGAGTAGAGTCGTGTCTTAATTCCTTGTAAAAAGATACTAGCTGGGTGTTGCGATATATTGAAAATTTAAAAAAGAATACGAGTATACACTAATAAATATTGTAATTTGAATTTGAATATTTGTATTGTAATTTTACAAACCTTTCATCCTTTATCCTGAACATTATAAATTTAAAAAAGATATCGTTTAGCTTGTAAGCGGTCTTGCGGAGGTGGCGCATCAGCTGATTTAGAGCGCCAGACCTCCGCACGCTGATTAGCGGCACGCGCGCGCGCGTATTAGCTGAAATACATGCAAGATGCATCAAGATTGCTAATCAGCGGGCGGTGAAAACACACGCGAAACAAGCTAATTTTGCGCGTGTGTATCCCCGCGTGCGCGCCGCCGCCGCCGCCGCCGCGATGGTCCTAGCAATGCTAGTTGTAAAAGCACAAAGATTTTCAATATTCGGTCAGTAGTAAAATATCTTTCCTTAGTTGAAGAGCGACGCAAAAACAAAAGATAAACATAGAGTGGATGGATGATCATGGATACGAGACTTGTGCATCCTTTCACGATGATCGCTAGCGGGCCCACATCTTGTGGAAAAACATTTTTCATTAGTCGTTTCTTGAAAAATCTCAATCATCTGTGCAATGTGCGATTTGATAGAATAATTGTATATTACGCAGAGTGGCAAGATGCGTACGAACGATTATTCAAACCACCGTACGGTCAACATCGAAATCGTCGGATCGAAAGCGCGCTCAGTCATCGCCCGACCATTTTACGGCCAGCTGTTGTTGCTCTGGAAAAATAAAAATTAATCTACGTAAATACTTTACGAAAAAGTGCATAACATTTTTACACGCGCTCTGCCACGCGGATGTGAAACAACGTACCGTGCTTTTACAGACAGCGGATGAAAATTTAATACATTGCATCTGTGAATGCGCTTTGAATATATTGAAGGGGCGCGTCGGTCTGAAATTCAAAGAGAAAAATAAACTCTCGAGACATAAAAAAGTTTTGAGAAAACTGGTTGAGAAAATAAACACTGTGCAAAGCAAACAAAAGGGTGACGGAAAATCGACGGTTTGTCGTTCATCCGGCGGTTGGAAAAAGAGGAAACGGTTATTGTTACAGAGTGGTGGCGGTTTCTTACCGTTCTTGCTCGCACCAGTCATCAATCATTTTCTGTCCAAATTACTGGAGTAAACACATATCTTTATTATGGAACATGCTCGTAAAATGGTTATAGTTCCCGAAGATTCTATTGGTAGAGTTTACACAAGTGTTGTTGCGCAAGATGGTCAGGGTAATAAAAAAAATATCGCATCGTCGGCACCTGTGTCTAATCTCACAGATGGAGCGCAGATTTCAGAAAGCGTAAAGACACCAGGGGATGAATTTTCCCGCCTTGACGCTGAAATGAGTAAGATTTTAAATTCCGATGATTATCTGGACGATCGTGAAAAATGGAAACATTTTTTTCAAACGTTGCAGAGATATTTATTTGTTTTGAAACAACAGCAAACACATGTTAGACAATCCGACTTTCCAAACACAAATTTTTCTCAAGATGCTACCACGTCAGGTGATGGTGAGCGAAATGATTCAGCATTGAAGGCTGCCGATATCGTATCTACCGTACCAACAAAATTGATGGTTACAGCTAAACATTTTCTAGATTATTTAAAATTGAATACAAATCCAGATCGATTTTTTTGGGATAAAAACGGCACTGTCACAATCAACGGTAAGCAACTTGAAAACTCGAGTATCATAGATTTGATAAACGATGCACTACGGAAGAGAAAAACGTTTCAAGCTGTAGGTCGTGCTGACTTTGCTACACTTTTGAGATCGTTAAATGTACCTCGCGAATACGTAGCAAACAACGAATTTTGGGTAAGCACACCACAAATAAATACCAGTTCAAATCGCGAATCAAACAGTTTGATGGACGACGGTACTGAGACAGGTTCGAATAGGCGAAGCGCACGCAGAAGAAAACGACAAATTTCATCAGATGCGCGAGAAGCCTTTAAAGAAAAGACAAAAAATTTTCGAAAATTTAGTAAGCAGTCACCATTTTCACCAGGTACAAATCAAAAGGGTGGTGGTGAAATTTGGCTGTCCTTGAATATGTAAAATAAAGTCACATCTAATTTAAATAAAGCGTGCTCGCGCGTACGAAAACTATGTATAATAAAAAGTATGAAAAACAATATTACGATCCTGCTCACGAGGCTAGCTTTTCCGGAGCAAGAAAACTTTTACGTATTAATAAAAGTGATCCACCTAGACGTATACAAGACTGGCTCTCTAATCAAGATGCTTATACTTTGCACAAGCCTGTACGAAAAAAATTTCAAAGACTGCACTACAATGTACACATGTTCGATGCCGTCTGGGAAATAGACCTCGCAGACGCTCAGGCGCTAAAATCTCATAATAACGGGTACAACTATCTTCTTGTCACCATCGATGTATTCTCGAAATTTGACTGGGTCGAACCTATTAAGGACAAGACGGGGCCCTCGGTCGTTAACGCGTTCGATACAATCTTGAAGCGTGCCAACGGCCGAGCCCCCGTATACCTGCAGTCGGACCGGGGCAAAGAGTTTTTGTGTACAGCGTATCAAAAGTATCTCAAGAAAAATGGTATATTTTTCAGTACAGCTCCTAATCCCGATGTAAAAGCCGCCGTAGTCGAACGTTTCAACAGAACATTAAAAAAGTGCATGTGGCGCTATTTTACTTCAATTTTATTTACAATCAAATTTAAATCTAAATTTAAATTTAAATCTATTTTAGCTACAATCAAACTTGGCATAGTAGTATAAAATTCATACCTGCAAGTGTAACTATTCATAATGCTGTAAAAGTACGCACTAATCTCGAAAAGTCTTGGCAACGTAACGATAAAAAATACAGACCAATCAAAACGGCGAAATTTAAAGTTGGTGATCATGTACGGATTAGTCGTTCGAAGCATGTCTTTGAAAAAGGTTTCGTTTCAGGCTGGAGCGAGGAGATATTTGTAATCGCACGCGTAAACAAGCACGAAAACCTCTATACATACGAGCTCGAAGACGTGCAGGGAGAAAAAATTGATGGTTTTTTCTACACCGAAGAGTTAACATTGATAGGAGAGCAGCGCGTAAGCGAAAACACTTATAAAATTGAACGCCTTGTAAAGTGGAGAGGTCGTGGTAAACAAAGAGAAGCTCTCGTCAAGTGGGCTGGTTATCCTGATAAGTTCAATTCTTGGATTCTGGAAAGCGATCTCGTTTCCATACGCCATGGCAACTAATAATAATTACGAATTTTATCTCGTATTACCGAGTAACAGTAGCATGAAGTACTTTAAAGATAATACAACTACTTGCTTTACTACACATTTATCGCGTGAGATCAGTCTCAACGGTTCGTGGTGTGTTGGACTTTCCGAAATACATATACCATGTACTATTCCGCACATTGCACGCAGCAGCGACGAAACTGAGTACAAATTTTACATCAGTGATTACGATGTAGACCAAGCGCTTTTCTGAGACGAATTGAACCAAGTACCAGCCGATGAAATACCCTACGGAGTGTTGCGACGTAGCAATAAATATTGCTGCGTCGTGGTTATTTATTTCGGCCAGCTGACTCACTCTCGGCAGATTGACAGGTGCTGGAGTGGAGCCAGCGCTCGGTGGCACTCGCAGGAGTTGCCTCTGACCGGCCGCTCGCGGAGCGCAGGATGTGAGCTCCCGAGTCACACCTGCGCAGCACGTTGGCGCTCGGGAGGGGGCACAGCAGGAAGCGAGACGGCGGCCGCACGCACGCGGTTACATGCACGCCGTGGTGTATGGAGGGGAGCGCGTATGTATGTGTGAGAGAGAGAGAGAGTGAGCATGAGTGCGAGCGCGAGCGAGAGAGAGTGAGGGAATGAGAGTGCGAATAGGAGAGAGAGAGGGAAGGCGACGCACATGTGGTGCGATAGAGAGAATATGCGGCGCGCGCGGTAGCGGGGAGAGGGAAAGCGCTCTCCGTTATCGGCCTCTATAGATCGATCGAGAGGGCGCCTGCTCCCGGGCGATCGATATATGATTTATATGGAGGTTTTCTAGTTACAGGATTATAGGGGGATAGAGGGATAGTGGAATAACGTTTGATTTCCACTATCGGCTCTGATGGAATATTAAGGTTATTTTCCAAACAATTCTTTATGTTTTTCTGTGAATTTCGGAATTAGCGCGGCCGTTTAGTACTATATTGGGGGAGCCACCTTACGGTTATCGACATTGATTGATTGATTGAGATCAATAAAGGGGGCGCGGAATTTGCGTATTGATGGATGATATAGAGGGCGGTAATCGATTTTATAGCCAATGGGAAAATTAGAAATAGAAAAAGAGGGCGCTGGGAAATTTCATAGATAAGTGATGAGTTAGTAGTGGTATTCAAATAGGCCAATTGCGGATTTTGGAAGTTTCTAGGACCAATGAAAATTTGCCAGCCAGGACGACGCTCCTGGGAGGAAGGAGGCGAGGTGGGAAAATTGCGGCTTCTTCCCCGAGCGGAGCGTCGTCCTCGTTCACTCTGTTCCTGGATCTCCGTTGCTGCAGTTCTGCCGTTTCCTTGTTTTTGAGTTTCCCGGCCTTCAACGGATTTTGAGTTTGTGGGTGCACTTTGGCGGCCATTGCGTGGATTCCGTTGGAGATCTTGGTTCGGGATTTTTGTTGGAGGAACTGTAAGGAGCAATTTGGGAATTTCGGAAGGAATATTGGTGAGAGTTATTAAATATAAATTTGGGATATATTTTGTGGTGGTAATTGGGAAATGAGGGAAAGTGGTAGGTAGAGGAAACTTTTCCCATTTCAGCTCCGCGGATCTTTTTCACGTTTTCAGCAGGAGGCGGATTTCCCTTTTATTATTCCTTTTGTGAGTTAAATATCTAGCATCATCGTAGAGGATTTTCGCGGCCCTTTTCCCTGTTTTAGCAACTCCCGATCCAGCTATCAAGGACCTAGTTATTTGGCCGTTGGCCCATGTAGTATTTAAACTCGTAATTATTATGTTTGCGTATACCAGTTGTAATAAGGAAATTACAATATATTTGTTTATGTGTTAATTCTAATTCTTCTTGTGTTAATATTCATTTCTTATTAGCCCTATTGCTACCAAAAATTCCCTGCGTGTACCCGTTTTTCCGTTTTCAGAACTCTGGACTCCGAGAGTGAGAAGCAGCCGTGAAATAAAAATATTTTTGTACACTAACTGGAATCCTCGAGCGGGCGAGGCAAATTCCACGTTACAGTGTACAAAGATCTAGCTCAACTCATCGAGTGCATCCATAAATCAAACAATATAATGGAACAACATATCCGCTTCGTACAAGCGCCGCACGCTCAAGGTCATTATATAGTAGAGCTTATATGCTCTAAAAGCGGAGTGGGCTGTGGACTGACCCATTATTTGGAAATGAGCGAAAAACTCGGCTGTATACTCGGTTTCGATCCTACAACGGATAATCCGTCTACTGATCAACGCACTACAGTGAAACTCGTGCTGGATCGAGAGAACCCTGTCTATACGAGTAATAGGCCGGCCTGCCTAACACGTGCTACACCCGAGCAACTTTTTATTTACTCAGATGTGTGTGAGCCTTGTGCTGTAGGCGATACTCAAGCACCATTCTTGCGTATGGTTTCTTTAAATAATGCGAATTACAAATTTGGTTTCAACTGTTGCAAGAAATTTCGCACCGATAAAGTATATACCGTTGTTGAAAAATAGTTTTCAAAATATTGTCATCGATATAAGAGATGCGACAGGAAGCCCTATAGCATTCGAGTATGGGACTCTGACTCTTACACTTCATTTCAAAAGCGTTTTGTAATCTGCGAAATGAGTCACTATATTCAATATTATGAGAATCAGATTGGCTCCGGCGGAGTGCGCAACGTTTTTACCGGTTCTCGATGGCAACGCGGATCTGGAATCGGCAGTTTCTTCGCAGGCTTGGCCCGATCAATATTACCGCTTTTAACGCGTGGCTTGCGAACAGTTGGAAAAGAAGCATTACGCGGTGGTATCAATGTGCAAGACGATATTGGTAATAATATTAATTTAAAAGAATCTGTGAAAAATCGTTTTGCAGAATCGCGCGATAACTTGGCCGCGAAAGCTAAAAACAAATTAAACGATATGATGATGAGTGGTTCAGGGTATAAATCTGCCGCGCTTAATACAGCTCTGCAGTCTCTAAAACGACGTTCTGTCGGTAGCATCGATCAGTCGCTCGCACCGTTGAAAAAACGACGACGACGAAGAAAAAGAAGTAAAAAGCAGCGTAATACAATTAATAATCGGAAAAAATCTCGTTCGTCACGCAGTAAATCGCTTAACAAAAAGCGTCCAAGCGTCGTAGCGTGACTAAGAAAAAGAAGAAGCAAGTGGCTACGCGTAAGAAGCACAATACTCAACGTAAAAGATCTTCCAACGATATTTTCGGTTAAAAGATAGTTTGTTCACAATGTCTTTCCTACATAGTCCAGTGGTGAGTGTATAAAATCTGAGCTGTCGCTATTCTCATTACCTCAAACGCAAACATCTATAGAATCTAGCGAGATTTTTCATTACAAACCCTGTATCCCTCACTCAACGATAATACACCCTTAGAATTCGTTATATCGAGTAATGGAGAGTATTATCTAGATTTAGCTCACACTATGCTAAGTATACGCGCTAAGATAAATCCGAATAATGCTGCTAACAATGCAAAAGTAGGACCTGTCAACAATATTTTACACTCTATGTTTAATCAAATAGATGTGTACTTTAATCAAAAACTTGGTTTCCCCCGCCAAATAACGCGTATCCCTACAGAGCTTACGTAGAATCTCTGCTTAATTATGGCGTAGGAGCCAAGCGTTCGCATCTCACAACTGCTTTATGGTACAGTGACACGCCCGGTAAAATGGATGCACCAGCTGATGCCGCAGCTGCCAACAAAAACGAGGGTCTCACGACGCGTATGATTCATACGGCAAATGGAAATTGGTTGACTTAATAGGCCATTTACATTTGGACGTGTGCAATCAGGATAGGCATTTATTAAATGGAGTAGAAGTAAGATTACGACTTGTCAGATCCAAGGATACTTTTTGTCTCATGGATAGTACTGAGAACGGCATATTTAACTACACGTTGAAGAAGCAACTTTGCTAGTAAGACGCGTAACGATTAGCCCTAATATATTATTAGCACAACGCAAATGCGCCTCGAAAGCAAACAGCCAAGTAGCCGCTTACACGTGTCGAAGTCAAATCTGTTACCTTACCAGCCGGTATTTTAGGCCACACCCTCGATAATGTTATTCTAGGACAATTACCAAAGAGAATAGTAATCGGCTTTGTCGATAATGGCACGTTTAACGGCGACCGCACGAAAAATCCATTTAATTTTCAACATTTTTCAATAAATTTTTTATCGCTGTATGTTGACGGTATTTGTATACCTAGCAGACCGCTTCAACCATCATTCGGTAACGACTTGCACGTCGATGCTTATCACACGCTCTTCTCAGGTTCTGGAATACACTTTGGTAATGCAG
>JACCIB010000362.1:0-171100 GCA_018906965.1 Philotrypesis tridentata
ATCAAGGACATAAGTTTTAAGAATACCCAGAATTCGTGTGTCGTGCCGCAGCCGAGCCGTCGAGTTGAGATTCAATCTCCTCGAGGAGTGAGACTAGCCGAATAAAATCGATTATCGAGTAGGCGAAATTGCAAAAATACCACATAACCTTGTAGAATAAATCAGGATGGATCTACGAAAATTCTAACGTGTCAAATTAATTTTAAGGAGACTAGAGTGACCGCTAGATTAACCAGCGAATTATACGCACGCGTTAGATCGAAAAGTTTTTTTTCCTGGCCCGTGAATACAAGGACTGTCGTGTAACCGCATACTCGCACCGAGTAATTATTCGTGGTGACCAACTCCGAGCTGCTCTCTGCGACAGTCACGGAAAATACTGCCGAGCCCTGCGCAAAACAATTATGCGCAGATAAAATTATTATTAATCATATTACAGATTATTAATGTGTTACAATATTAATTATATTGACGTGATACCATATAATTAGTCTTTTACATTTATTATTATATTATTTCTATTCAGTTTTAATTTATGTAACCCGCATGATTGGGAAATTTCCTTAACTAAACCATTGTCTGCCTCAGCCAAACCACATTGACGGTTAACAGTCTGCACGTCAAAAGTGGAACTTATATATTTTTTTTCCATACACCCCTTTCACCAGAGTAGACCGGGGATTTAAGTTTTTTTCTCCACACCCTGCCAAGGTCGAGAGCAAAACTCTCCCTCCCCGAATTTACAGTAGTTAGGGATTTGGGAATCAGCTAGAGACAGCCATAGCCAAGGTTGAGAAATTCTCCCTTAACACAGATCAGAGATCAGACGAAGACATAATTTTGAAGATTAGATAATAAATAACCATTCCGAAATAGAAGATACTAGTATTGACGATGGATGAGACGCAGAATCATTATCAAATAATGCAAGAACTGCGCAAAGACAGGCGTGTCAGACACCTACATAGAGACATCGAGAGAATGACACAGACGGATGTTTTCGAACAATTGATGAACGATCGATTGAGCAGTATAGGATCTGTAGAACTTCTCAAAGATAGACTACTACGCTTGAAAATCAGAGAAAGCCAAATAGCCCAAGCCCCATGGTACGAGTGGGATGAATATGGTCGCGTGCCACCGAGTACAATGGAGAACATGTTACTTGCACCAAAAACAGTGCTGCGGAAAAATCAAACACACGCAATACCAGTGCCCATGAGTGACAACAACTACCCTGCCACGGCAAACGTCAGTCTTGGACAAATACAGAACGTCACTGTACGTCAGATCCACAGAGTAACCAGCGTGATGCAGGGGCATGAACAAGGACTCCCGTACAGAGTGCACCAGTCGCATGAAGTACAGCAATTTATGGACGTGCCGGTAAAAACCAACTCATCAGGATCCTTCCAAGACCTGAGACACATACCATGGCAACTCCATCAATTGCAGCAACTCATACAACTCCAAGATCAACGGGAGCAATCCTAAAAATTCCTAGCCTAAACAGCAATTTGCCCGCAGAAGACAACGCCTCAGCAGACGAAACACAATACAGCATATACCAGTGGAATTCACCGAAAGATCATAGGAATAGCACACCGAGACAAATGAATGAGCAGCCAAAGCCGTGCAATGCAGAATCAGAGCGAGCCTCCGAAGAACCGAGACTAAGATCTACCAATTACAACTTCCCAGTCAATAATGAACGACGAGAGAGCGGTCAGAATAACGTGGCGATCGACTGCGGTCAAGAAAAGGATTGGGCAGACCCCGTACGAGATGCTCCTCTCCCGACAAACCCAAGACCTCGCACGAGCCTTCCTACGAACCCAGGCTCACGAACGAGGGGAAACGAATCTAGAAGAGGAGGAAACAGACACGTCCTGGAGCACACCTACCCAAATCCCTACATCACCGAGCGATTTCAACGACAGCCACAAATACAAACACCGCCCACACCTGTATACAGCGTTGACCAAGAGAATCCAGCGACAGTGAAAACGAAAGAGCATCAGCTGGTAAAAGACACAAAAGACAGAATCACACCACAGACAGAAGTCGTAGGAGCGAACGCGGAAGACGCGATCGGCGGAGAGGAAAGAGCTCGAGTAGTTCATCAAGCAGCGAATCATCCGAAACCAGTGACTCAGATTATAGTCCCTCGCCAAGCCGTAGGACACCGAGACGAAGAACCCGTAGTAACCAGAGACGACGCCGAGGAAGTGAAACCAGTAGAAGTCGGGAAGCAGAAAGAGATACAATAAATAACCTTACACAGTATGCCTCCAAACTCAAAATTCTGAAAAACTACGACGTAAAGTTTGCAGCCGAAGCCCGAGACAACGCAGAGGAATATATATATCGAAGCTTACAGATATAAAAACGAGCACAGGACAAAACAGCAAGCAGATGCTAGAAATCATCCCATAAACTCTGACAGGCCGAGCCGCACTGTGGTACAAAACGGAGAAAGAGGATTTCCGTAACTGGCAAGATTTCGAAGAAGCCTTCAGACAAAGATACTGTAAGGCAATGTCGTCGAATGACATAATGGACGAACTATACAAGAGAACACAGGGTAAAGGAGAGAAACTCGATGCATATATTACAAGCTTCAGATATATAGCCGATCATCTAAGAAAACCTCTAAGGACCAGGAAGCAGATCAAACTCCTTATGAAAGGACTGAGACCTGAATATAGAAGGGCACTGAAGAACAAACACATCGAAACGTATCATGATTTGAAGAAATACGGTCGAAGGTATGAAGAGCAAGTAGAGGAAGATATAAGATATACACCATCCCCACCGGTGGAGAAATCTCGTTTTCCTACCGTAGCCTGGACACCGGCACCCAAGCCTAAGGTGGCGGCAGTGGAGGAAGTAGGTGAGGTAGCCTGTGCAGACGCAAGCTCAACGCCACCCAACCAAGGGAAAAAGGGGAAAAAGAACAAAGTGCCGACACAGCAACCATCTCTATCACAAACGGGCCAACCACCCGCGAACACTCCGCCAACGCCACCACAGCTACCGCCAGCAGAACCTGTCTATGCAGCACAGGCAACTTATACAGGAAACTACCAGCAACCTCTACAGCGCACACCACCGCTAATCACAGCGCCACCGACGCAAACGTCCAACGCTAGACCAGGCAACCAAGCCGACTACGTAGGTGCATGTTACACATGCCACCAAACCGGACACCGTGCAGCTAACTGTCACCTAACGCAGTGCTTCTACTGTAAGCAGATGGGACACCAGTTGAAAAACTGTCCGGTAAGGCCAGAGCCGACTTGCCAGGTTTGCGGGAACAAAGGTGCAAGATTCGAAACTTGCCAAACGCCGATGTGCGCTCAAATCAGAAACGGTTTGGGAAACGCGCAGGCGGGAGCAGCACAGGGGCCGCTGACTCCCCCGTCACCACCACAAGCCCCACTTCAGCAACAACCACAATTACAGCGACCCCCACAGGCGCAACAAACCCCACAACCGCAGTCATCAAAACCCCTTTGGAGCCAGCTCCCACGTTAGGGTGTTTGGTGGACGAAAAGACTGACTTTCCTGTCCGCACGTCAGTCTTGGAAGGGGGAGAGAGTGGCATGCGGCCACTAAAACAGAGTCAAGTAGATGCAACACCGAAGAAGCCACAGCCGAGTGTATCAATACCGAGAATTGGAAGTCCTAACCTAAAGTCCTAATCTGAGAAATCCGAGAAATCTAAGTCAAAGAGAAAATCTGAGAAATCCGAGAAATCCGAGCCAGAGAGAAAACCCGAGAAATCAAAAAACTTGAGTGCGAAGGAGTTTGCAAAACTCAACCTGGATGTATGGAGAAAAAGAGTTGAGGAGAAAAACTTAGAGTTGAATCAGAGATACTTGTGTGCACCACCCGCGAGCCTGAGCCGAGCCACATCGCACAAAGAGGAAGAAACACCCGTGAAGGCAGCCACAGATCGCCTGACTTGGGCGATGGATTCAGGGGAAACCCGAAAGAACGCCATGGAAAAAGATGGAGAAATACAAGAGCAGCCGAAGAGAGTATCCGTGTTGGACAATTTCAACGACGATTTCGACATGGACGAGATCGAAATAATCGAGGCTGCGACGTGGCTAGAAGAAGATAGTAGCGATACAGAGGAAGAAAAAGAGTATGAGCAACTGGAAACAATAGAGAGAGCACTAAACTTACTGAGTACCAATAACCCCGAGCCGAAGGACGACACCACCCTTGTCGACGTGCCTAGCTCTATGAAGGAGGATGACGGAGAAATTGCGGGAATCACCGTTGATAATCGGAATTACTTACGAGTTATCCTCGTAGGGGAGCAATACAGGGCGCTCTTCGACCCGGGAGCAGTTGTATCATTGGTAGGACCAGAGATAACTCAGCGTCTCGCTAGTCGGCTTCGCAATGCAACAGCCCACATCCAGACGGTCACGGGAGCCCGAACACCAATCTTAGGATATTTGGATATCCGATTCGACCTAGAAGGAATCCCCAGTACCATATCAGCCAGAGCCGTACAGGAAGTCCAACACCCAATACTGTTGGGGAAAGACTTCAGCGACACGTTTAGAATAGACACAGACCATAGAGGCTGGTGGAGAGCCAATTCAGGGCCGTGGAGGGAGTTTGACCGGCGGAGCGACCAGCCAGTAGCTGCAATCTACGCTGAGTGCGCAGGCATATTAGAGTTAGAAGTAGAAGATCGACAAGAGATAGACAGAATCGTGAAGGATATACTACCAGAGTATTCTCCGGACGTCTTAGGCTTCACCACAAAGACCGAGCACCACATCCAACTCACGGATGAAACGCCGATCCGTCAAAAGTGGATAAGGAAGTCCCCGAAAAAGTTAGCTGCTATACAAGCGGCCGTAGAGGAACTTTGGAAACTAGGCGTCATCGAAAACTCCGCCAGTGACTTTTGCAGTCTACCTGTACTCGTGCCGAAGCCAGATGGTACGGAGAGATTTTGCGTTAATTACATCGCAATCAACGCCGTGACCAAGAAGGACAGTTATCCGCTGCCACCTATGACGATGATCCTCGATCGGTTGCGAAACGCCAAATACCTCAGCAAAATAGATCTCCGGCAGGCGTATTTTCAAGTGGAAATGGAGGAGAATAGCAAGAAGTACACCGCCTTCGCCGTGCCAGGCATGGGGTTGTTCCAATTCACCAGAATGGCGTTCGGCCTTTGCAACGCCCCCGCAACGCTGCAGCGTCTCATGGACGCCCTATTTGGCCCTGCCGTAGCCCCATTTGTGTTTGGGTATCTCGACGATGTCGTCATAGCCACAGAGTCCGTCGAAGAACATAAACATTGGACTAAACACGTGTTGAAAGTACTGTTAGACGCAGGTTTGACGATCAATCCGAAAAAGTGCAACTTCTGTGTAGGAGAAATTAAGTACCTGGGGTACATCCTCGACAAAGAAGGGCTACGCCCTGACCCCGAGAAAATAGCACCGATATTGCAGTACCCTGTGCCTAAAACACCTACACAAGTCCGCCGATTGTTGGGCCTATTTGGATGGTACGACAAGTTTGTGAAAGACGCATCCGACTTAAAAGCGCCTCTCACAGCGTTACTCCATAAAAGCCGAACATGGTCATGGGAAGAGGATCAGCAGGAGGCCTTCCAAAGTATCAAAAATGCCTTAGCCTCAGCCCCGGTATTAGCGAGACCGGATTTCACGAAGCCTTTCTGCATACAGTGCGATGCGAGCAACATCGCGGTTGGGGCCGTTCTCACTCAAGAATTTGACGATGGAGAACACCCAATAGTGTTTGTGAGTCGAATGTTAACCAAGGCGGAGCGAAATTACACCACCACCGAGCGAGAATGTCTAGGTTTGATCTGGGCCATTAAGAAACTGAGACCGTACGTCGAGGGATATCACTTTACGGTAATTACCGACCACAGCGCGCTCAAGTGGCTCAGAAATTTAAAAGAGCCGACGGGGAGGTTAGCCCGATGGGTTGCTGAGAAACAGCAGTGGGACTTCGCGATTGAACACCGCCCGGGGAAAGAACACCAAGTACCCGATGCCCTATCGCGTATGTTTGAAGCCGAGGTAGCCGCCCTGGGAGAGACAGTTGATAGCTGGTATCTCCGCCGTAGAGCCGATGTCCTAGAAAATCCCAAAAGGTTCCCAGAATGGCGGGTGATCGACGGAAGACTTTATCGGTATAAAATAGATCCGATAATAGAGCCTATCACGCGAGTGGAAGATGGATGGAAGCTTGTAGTCCCCGAGGAGGAGAAGGAGAGCGTACTTTCGACTGCCCATGACGCCGCAAACTCTGGGCACATGGGGATCGACAAAACGTACCACCGCCTAGCCCGAGAATATTTCTGGCCAGGTATGTATAGGGACGCATACCGATACGTAAACTCCTGTCTCTCGTGTCAGCAGTATAAAGTTAGCCAACAGGGGCCCCAGGGATTAATGGGGAGAAGGATAGTTGAAGAGCCCTGGACAGTGGTAGCAGCCGACATGATGGAGTTTCCCAGGAGTAAAAGCCAAAACAAATATCTGCTAGTCTTCGAAGATCTCTTCTCGTGGTGGATCGAGGTCAAGCCACAAAAAAAGGCAGATGGAAAAGCCGTATTACAAGCATTCGAAGAACTGATTCTCTTTCGATGGGAAACTCCCGAATACCTCTTGACCGATAATGGGACGGAGTTTGTTAACAAAACCCTCACCCCCGCCTTAGCCGAATACGGGGTCGTGCATATCACGACCTCCCCGTATCACGCCCAAGCCAACCCGGTGGAGAGAATTAATAGAACCCTAAAAACCATGATCGCGATGTACGTAGAGAGTCACCAGGACTGGGACAAGCGGTTACATGAGCTGAGACACGCGATCAACACAGCAAACCAGGCCACGCTTAGAACTTCACCGGCCTTCCTTAATTTCGGTCGCCATTCCACCCCGGTAGGGAGCTTACGACGGAAAAAGGAGATGGAGGGTAGCCCAAGCGTGGATGTAGGAAAGCCAGAAGAGTGGTCGGAAAGGATGAAGAAGTTAGATGCCCTGCGCGAACTCGTAGCCAAGTTTATCGATAGAGAAAGGGAGAGACAGAGCCGAGCGTATAACAAGGGGCGTAAGTTTGCAGAGTTTTCAGAGGGAGACCTCATATTACGGAAAGCGCATCCGCTATCGAATGCAGCAGCGCACTTCGCAGCTAAGCTCGCGCCGAAATACGAGGGCCCCTTTAAAATAATAAAGAAGATATCACCCCTTGTATATGAACTGGAAACGGAGGGCGGAAAGGGGCGGAAGATAGCCAAAGTCCATGTTAGTGATTTACGGAAGTACATCCCACCGCGTCCTGGCTACCTCCCTGTTCCTAACCCGAACCCCCGTGATGTATCCAAAAAGTAGTATTAGCAGGTGCCGTGAGTGCCAGATGTTTATGTGAAGTAACGCATGTAAGTAACAAGGTGATGGAAAACTGTGCTGTCCTAAGAATATCCGCGAACCCGTAATAAAATAAGATTGATTATAGGATGAGTGACTACAACCCCCGTAGTGCAGCCTGCGACGGTGAAATGGAGGAAGAGCAGCGTCTGAGGGAGGAGCTCCTCCGACAGACGAATGCTCGCCGAGCTGCCCGCGAAAGGGAGCCGCCCCAAGAAACCGCCGAGGCCATGGAGGGTGAGGAGGTGCCGGCCACCCGTCCCGCACCCCTAGGGCAGGACGCCTCAGATGATGAGGCAGCCCTTGAGGGACCGGACGACCTGGAGGGAGATCTGCAGTGTTGCGTCTCCCTGGAGGAGGAGGCCGATCTCCTGCGAGAAGCGGAGAACCCCGTCGCTCCGATGACGACCCCCGGGCCGCTGCCAACTGCTAGGGATTACAACCTAGAGGGAGCGAGGCCCAAGGAGCCACGACGAGGCCTCCGCGCCGTCGAGACGCCCCCGCACATCGCCAGCGCTACCCCCTCTACATCGGGTCTGGCACCGGAGACCCCCCCCCTATACGGCCGGAGAGCCTAATCCCGGTACGGGGGACGGTCCCCAACGAGCCAGCTCGGTGTGGGCACGGCTGGGTACGCGCCCTGGCGAGGATACCCGGGAAGGATTCCCGCGAGCGCCCAGACGCAAATGGGACTGGGCGAGTATCCAGCGCGAGGTCGACGAAGGAACGAGGGCGCAGTACAGCCTGCCGGCCGTAGAGTCCAACACCGGCGCAACGAGAGAGGTGAGTCTGCCGGCCGTAGAGCAGAGCTCTGGTGTGATAGGGGAGGTAGGTTCGCCAGCCGTAGAGCGAAGCTCCGGTGTAGAGGGAGAAGGGGAGGTGCGGCCCCAACCGTACGGGCGGTTGGACGAGCCGCGAATTATAGATGTGCCGTTTCGCGAGGAAGACCTCGAGCCGCAGTATCGGTGCCCTTACGCGCCGGTGCAGGTGTTTGAAGGTGGACTAGGGCAGGAGGACTGGGACTTGGAGGACGGCACCCTCACGGTCACCACCTGCCGGCCGGCCGAGCGCCTTCCCCCGCCACCACACGAGCCGGAGAGAGAGAGCCCGCTCCAGGAGGCGCCGAGGACGAGGTCCGGTGCAGTGGACGGCGGAAGACTACTTCCCGGCAGTAGAGGAGCCCCGCCGCCCACGCGAAACCACGCCACCAGGCCCCCCCATCCGGAGCGAACCCCAACCTGCTCCCGTGCGCCCACAGGTGGTGCCCCAGACACCTCCTGACGCCCCCTCATCCCCACCTGCACCGGAGACAGCCGCGGCACCCCAGGAGGGGCAACCACAGCCGCGCCGAGAGAGAAAGCGAGGCAGGAGAAGCCACGTCAAAGTGACGGGGTTAGAGTTCGACGGCCTGCGGGCAGTGCCGTATAACCCGGCCCTCGACCCTCCCCCGTATACGTGCTTCAATTGCTGGCAGAGGGGGCATGGACACCTCGACTGCCCACGGCCCCGGGTCCGCCAGTACTGCGGCAACTGCGGCCGCAACGGGACGGAGGTGGACGAGTGCGTCCGGTGCGCCGATCGCCACCGGGAGATAGCGGCGGAGGTGGGGCGCGAGTTCGAGGAGAGCCGACAACGGCCCTTCGGCACACCCGCACCCACATCCGCGCTCGACCTGACGGTGACTGCCGCCCCGGCCGCCTCGCCAGCCCCAACACCGCCAACACCGGCCCCCAGGACACCGGAAGCGGCGCAGCTGAAGAGGAGGCGAGAGAGCCCCCCCGAGCCACAGCCCATACCGAGGCCCCGCACTCTCACCCCGTCGGCCGGCTCTGAAGCCGTCGGCGAAGCTAGCGCCCGGATTGCGCCCTCGGAAATCCTCCGGATCTTGGAGAGGGTGGCGGACCTGCCCCGACACCTACGGGAGGCCATCCTCGAGAGGGTTTTCATCCCGGAGAGGGCCCCAGACCGTGTGGGAAACCCGGAGGATCCACGAGAGAGCGGAGAGAAGTAAAGGTAAGCGTCTTTGTTCCGTTTTATCCATATCTATTCTGCTCGACATAACCCAGAGAAACTGAGTAAGAGAGACTCGCCGAGCGGAGGAGAGACAACTTCAAAGCGGAAACCAGGAACACCGAGGTAGTTTATTCGTTTCAGCAACACCCGAAGGCAGCAGAGACCCAACACAGGGGAGAGAACAGTTACTAACCACTAACTCACAGTCGGGGAGGATCTCTGCGGGAGAGCGCTCAGCACCCCTAGTCTGGAAAACCTAACAATGCAGGGCATTGAAGGTTTGGAAGGGGGAATGCGACGGAGAATCCGTCGTTGAAAAGCTGAGTGACTCTCCTGCAGGCACCCGAAACCGAGCAGAAGAATATACTCTAATGGCAACGGGTGCTTACAGGAGAAAACAGCTGAGCCGTAGCCAGGCGCCGGCACTGAGCCGCGCCGTAGGAGAGAGAGAGAGAGGGAGAGCGCACGAGAGTAGCAGCCAGCCGAGTCGCCGCCGTGACGTCACGGCCGTCGAGCAGCGAGAGAGCGCGCGAGGAGTGGGAGCGCCGCTGACTACTACACGCGGCCGCGCGCGGCGCGCAGAGCCAGCAGGCGCACCGCTGGGCCGCAGCCGCCGCCATGACACCGCCGAGGAACACGAGGCGACGGCGAACGTAGCCAGCGCATGACGCTACAGCGAGCGGCGCGACGAGCGGCTGAGCCGCATATACTATAGCGAGCGAGCGCGTGCGTATGTGTGTGTGTGAGCGCGCGCAGCACGACGCGTGCCGACGAGTATGTGGGTGCGAGAGAGACGGCACGATGCCGCCGCGGAACACGAAAGAGTGGAGGCTACCGAGCCTCGTGTGTAACGCGAAATGTTATTGGCGGTCGGAGTGGAGGCGCCAGGGCTCTCCACAACGGCAGTAAGCGAGCGAGTGTGCCGAAGCCAGGGTGTGAGTGAGGAGAAAATAAAGACGAGAAATTTGTAAATTGCCGCGGCCGATCACGTGACGACTGTACATTGATGCGAGCGTGTATGTGTGAGATCGCGAGGTAGAGCACCGAGGCAAGTGAGCGAACAGTCAGTACCGAGCCAACCTCCTAGTGAGTAGCCTCGAGCATCCAGAGTTTTTCCAGAGTTTTCCAGAGTTTTTGAGAGTTTTCATTCAGCAGCCTTATTCACCCGCGCACAACCGCGTCTCGCCTGTATTCGTGTCGTCGTTTCACAGAGTACGAGACAACGGCCGTACGCGAGGAAGTCTGCAAGCAGTCAGTGTAGTAAAAGTAATAAAGAAAATTCAATTACAATTTTAAGTGTTCAAATCCTTATATCAAAAATTACCGACTCAAACGACCCGTGAAATAAGGAGTCTTAGCCGAGGCCCGAGCCTGTGAGTGAGCCATCCGTGTCGCGTCAAGGCGCCCGCACCCGGAAAAATAATAGACGCGACCTGTAGCTCGACTCAGGACCGCGGAGGGGAAGGCCCAAGTGCGAGCGCGAAAAACTCCCCGGGAGACGCACCGACGTGCCTCTCTCCTCTCTCCCGCCGCAGCCACCTGCCCCGCCGTGTCACACACTTTACAATATCTGTTGATAGAAGCATTTTCAGAAAATGTGACCTTGATGTGATTTTGTTAGTTTCGTCTCAAGCTTTCGTTTGAGTATTTCTATGTGACAAATAATACTGTCAAAGTGAAGAAAACCGTAAGTCGAGTTTCCAACAATGCCTATGAGCTGTATAATAGGGTCTGGCTAGCGCCCGACGGCGGCGTACGTACTCACGTACCTTATACTTGCCATCGTGGCGCTACCGCGCCCCTTGATTTTTAATATCCTTATTTCTATTAATTCGATCTGTATTGTCAATATTTTGCTTGGATTGGCTATCACGTATGGAATACAAATAAAGTGAAAATTCTTCATACTCTTTAACATACTTGTCGACATCCTTCTCAGATGGAAAAGACATCTTTTTCATAGATGCATCTTCAAATTTTCGTTGTTTGTTTTTGTTGATTACAATACAAAGTTGCATCTTCCTCACGCTTCACAAAATGTTTGTGTGATCGTAGCGAAAATTCAAGAAATGAATCATCACAATCTGCCATGATTGTAACAAAACCGTACCTTCTACAAGATACAGCACAAATGAAAAAAGTTAAAGAACAGGTACTTTTCAAATTTGTTTAATTCCGTGTTGTTCATGGTTGCTGTATTCCACGAGCATTTCATACGTATTCACTGCACAACAAACAAACATTAAGTGTACTCTAACTGCGTTGACCGGCAACGGCGCACACTATGTTGCGGTCTTTCCACGAATTATACAAAATTCGCGCGCATATCTACAAGTTAATTGTACCGAACGTAAAAACGTCGTAACGATTTTATACTGATCCTTTTTAAATTTGTTTTTTTTCTGATTAATTCTCACTCTATTCTACGATTATATCACGCGTGTTCGCTGCGTAACAAACAAATAGTAAATGTACTATTACTACGAGCAGCGGCGGCTGACAACAACGCACGCTAACGTCGAGGAGATTTCCAGAAAATATATACAAAACTCGCGCGGGCATCGTCGAGTTAACAGCCAGAACACATATCAAAACAGCACAAACAAAAACAATTTTAAATTGTTCCTTTTCAAATATTTTTGTTTATATATGTTAAGTCTTATGACGTTATCTATTTGAATTTTTAGCTACAGAATTAATAGTTGGAAGTTGATAATTTGACAATTTGAAAAAATAATAATTCTTTCAAAATCCAAATCACATCGATTGTCAGTTGCATGAGGTTCGATGATTGTCATTCGAGGTTCGATGAACGACTTTCAAAAGTAAGAGTTCAGCTGACGCTGAGCTTGCGAAACGCAGACTAAGCGTTATACTTTTGAAAGATCTCGATATTGTATTGTAGGATTACAAAATGTTCCAGAATTAACATTCAATAATGTTGTAAAATGGTAAACTAATTTTAGTGTTTAAAAGAGACTTGATATCCTAAATGTGGAAAATTACTTGTTTTTGTATTTTATATTTGTATTACTATTTTAAAGTTTTCTTAAAAATAAATATAGTAAATGATATTATATTTTTAATGTGGTGAATAATTTAATTCTGAATCTTAAAATATGTGAATCCTGAAAACCTATACCTTGAAATCTGAAGTAATTCGTTTATATCATTGGATTGTATTTGAAGGCACCTATTAAACAAAAACATTAACTGGACATTCAACAATTCACCTTGAATAATAAAGGATTATCAACGACATTGGTTCAAATAAGGTAAGTTCCGATCATGTTCTCATAGAAAATACATTTATTTGAGAGTATGTGTGAATATGTGTATAACACAATATTCAAAGACTTTATCCCTAGGTGTTTTTTAATATTATATAATATATAATCTATCGATCTCTCCGAGGCAAGTGTTGGGAAAAAGGTAAAAATTAATTTATACCATTTTTCCTTTTGTTTCGACGTTTCAGTGAACACTGTCACCCTCTTCAGGAAACTGTCAATTTATTTCAATAAATGAATAAGCACAATACAATTATAATGTGTGACAAATTATGACTTACATATAGAGGAGCACAACAGCCTATAGATCGAAATGTGTTTCTTCCCCGGCCAATCTCAGGCGGAGGAAGGAGAAGCGAGAAGCAAGGAGACGGACTATTATTGTTCCGGCTTCCTCGACTACTGTTTCAATAATAAGGAAACAATAGGTGTAGCCAAACGCTTTTATATCAGCGAGGAGTCTCGCTAATTTTCGAGCGGTCTGTTTACAAGTGACGTCAATGCTCGCCGCTCTCATGCATGTTTTACAAATTTTTAAATTCGTCTATAATCCGTTTTGTTTTTCAATCGGTGTAATAAGTGTGTGTACACGTTATTGAGTTTCTATGTATCTTCCATTTTATTGATACCATTATCCTGCATTTTTATGTGTAACATTTCTGAAACAAGTCTTTTATTTAAATTACTTTCTTTATCTTTAATATTTATTTTTTCAAAATTGAAACTGTGATTGAATTTACTATTATGTTCGTGTATGACGTTGTTTTTAGATTTTTTATGTCCCTCAATATGTGTACACACACTTCTCTTGGTTTGGCCCACATATGTAGCCGTACAATCATTACATTGCAACTTGTATATAACATTCTTTTCTAATTGTTTTTCTCTTTTGTCTTTGCCTTTAACTATAATATTACACATAAGATTAAGAGTCACAAAGATATTATGTTTACCTTTGCGGACAAGGGTAACACGACGGTTGCAATGTACAAGAACGATTACATCGAAAAAATGGAGACTCTTCTAGCAGATAGGGATACTTACACTACGGTTAAGAAAAAGCCGCTGTTGAAATTACAGGCAAAGGTGAAAAGCTTTCTAAACGTTTGGAATGATAATGATTTTCTTGGGAAAAAATATAGTAGACATAAACTTACTCAAACGGACACGATTTTACCAAAAGCATATGGATTACCAAAAATCCACAAAAAAGATTATCCGTTGCGACCTATTATTTCAACAATAGGATCACCTACATATTTTTTCTCAAAGACATTATTCAATATTCTACAAAGCAATTTAGATAAGCCAAAATCCTATGTAAAAAATAGATATGAATTAATCGAAAAAATAAAACATGTGAATGTTCCGGCGGACCACTGTATTGTAAGTCTTGACGTAAAATCGCTATACACAAATATTGACAAAGCATTAGTAAAAAGTAGTATCGAAAAGAGATACACGCGAATAGCTAGAGGTTCTGACATTCCACTCGATGAAATATTAGCAGCATGTGAGTTACTTATGGAGAATACGTTTTTTCAATTTAACAATAAATTTTACAAAAAACTTTTTGGTACTCCAATGGACTCTCCGATCTCGGGATTATTCGCTGATTTAGTCATGGATGATCTCGAGACGGACTGCATTTCGAAACTTTCGTTTAAACCGATATTTTTTTACCGTTACGTGGATGATATTATTACATGCATCCCGAAAACAAAAATTAATGAAACACTTAATATATTTAATTCATACAATAGCCGGATACAATTTACACACGAAATTGAAATAAATGACTCTATAAGTTTCTTAGACGTTTTGTTGGTAAAGAATACAGGCAAAATAATGACTGATTGGTACACGAAACCCACCTTCTCTGGTAGATTTTTAAATTATCATTCACAACATCCTGAATCTCAAAAAATCGCCATGTTGTACAATCTTATTGATAAAGCTATTAAATTATCGGACAAATGTTTTCATAAGAAAAACATCAATATTGTAAAAAAATTACTAGCTGAAAATAATTATCCTATCAACTTTACCAACAAATATATAAAAAAACGTATTGACAAAATAAATTCAAATGCACAATACCAACGTTGCAATAACGACACAAATTTTAAAAACATTGTTAGTTTACCCTATGTAAAAGGGTTTTACGAACAAATGCAGCATTCTTTAAAAGAAAAATTTATTACGACAGTGCCGAAAATACACAATCATATGTGTAATATTATAGTTAAAGGCAAAGACAAAAGAGGAACACAATTAGAAAAGAATGTTGTATACAAGTTGCAATGTAATGATTGTACGGCTACATATGTGGGCCACACCAAGAGAAGTGTGTGTACACGTATTGAGGAACATAAAAAATCTAAAAACAACGTCATACACGAACATAATAGTAAATTCAATCACAGTTTCAATTTTGAAAAAATAAATATTAAAGATAAAGAAAGTAATTTAAATAAAAGACTTGTTTCAGAAATGTTACACATAAAAATGCAGGATAATGGTTTCAATAAAATGGAAGATACACAGAAACTCAGTAACGTGTACACACACTTATTACACCGATTGAAAAACAAAACGGATTATAGACGAATTTAAAAATTTGTAAAACATGCATGAGAGCGGCGAGCATTGACGTCACTTGTAAACAGACCGCTCGAAAATTAGCGAGACTCCCGCTGATATAAAAGCGTCTGACTACACCTATTGTTTCCTTATTATTGAAACAGTAGTCGAGGAAGCCGGAACAATAATAGTCCGTCTCCTTGCTTCTCGCTTCTCCTTCCCCCGCCTGAGATTGGCCGGGGAAGAAACACATTTCGATCTATAGGCTGTTGTGCTCCTCTATATGTAAGTCATAATTTGTCACACATTATAATTGTATTGTGCTTATTCATTTATTGAAATAAATTGACAGTTTCCTGAAGAGGGTGACAGTGTTCACCGAAACATCGAAACAAAAGGAAAAATGGTATAAATTAATTTTTACCTTTTTCCCAACACTTGCCTCGGAGAGATCGATAGACTCTTTTATATAATATTTATTTGAGAGATTTAGGTACTTATAGTCGCTAGACTTTTATCGCTATAAATAATCCTGACTATAGGCATTAAGTTGAGGTAGTCAGGACTTAACACCTACTTCTCGCTTAATATTTCACAAGCACTTCACAACACATTGAACAAATAGCAAACACACGCAAACTACGACGATCAACAACAACGCACGCTCGAAATCGAGAAACTTTCCTCGAAAAACACGAAACTGGCTTGGGCATCGACGAGTAAACCGGTACACCACACACAGAAACAGCACAAATTGTAACAAATCATTTTAAACTGTAACTTTTCAGAGCTTTTTGTTTCTGCGTACTTCTCGCTCGCTCTATCCCTCAAACACTTCAAACGTCTTCCCTGCACAGCGAACAAATAGTAAATGTGCTCAAGCTACGGCGACTGACAACGACACACGACGAAGTCGAGGAGCTTTCTACACGAAACTCGCGCGGGCATCGAGGGCTTGCAACGAATTCAGCACCGAAGACGGAATGAACTGAGAGCTCAGAGACCGACGGGTCGTATACATACACATGGTGACTCGGTCACTCGACGTGAATATATTCTGTCGTAGTGTCGTAGAATATACTAGGGTATCATTAGCGCGCGCGCGCGTGCTAGAGACTTTCGGGTTACTATTATAAACCATGGAAGGAGGGTCTGCCGTGCAAATAGCATCTTCGTTAATTAAATCACGTCACTTCATATACTACTACTAAATTAGTCGAGTCTCGTTGAAGAAATTGAAAAAGTACAACTGATCGCCAAAAAGTCCCAATAGCAAATCTGAAAACAAAAAAATTAAATACTAATTAAACACAAAACAATGTATTCTGTATTAATTGCTCTGAAAAAACAAATAACAAACAAGGATACTCATCTGATCACTACAGCATCCTTACTGCAAAACTTTATATATAGATTATTTTTTTGCAAGTTACACTTGTGAAAAACAATCCACACAATTTGACAAAACACTTTCTCGCGAGTTTACCGAGTACGGGTTTCGCTCACTTCTGATCAGTTTTCACAATTTTCCAACGCTGGAAAAACTTGTGCCTTCGCGATCACGACGAGAGCGAGGTTAAACACAGTGGCATAGGACTACACCATATAGATATACTAAGTGCAGCCTACGCCGCGTTCGATACTTTCGATCGTTACTCAGACTCGAGCGTCGACAACAAGGTGCTTCTACACTGACACCAACGCGCGGCAGTAAGCGATTGTCTTTAAGAACACGGATCTCACAAACATTGCGCATCGAGGCCTAACCCTAGCTGACGCGATTTTAAGAATATATTTCAATTATTTTTCATATGAACTACAATAATTCAATTGAACCTTCAATTGAATTATTAATTAATAATTAACTATGACTTGATTTTCTTAAAAATAATAACATACGAATGTTTACCGATGCTTCTCTAATAATAGATATTGGTTTGTTGATAATGACGAGCTCCGGGAAACAAAATAACTCGCATACAAATACGCTGGTCGAGAGATTTTAACGCTTTTGTTGTTATTTTTACAATGTTAATTGATGATTTATCCTAAAAACTATACATGAGTCGAAAGCTGATGAACTAGCGATCATGTACGTTACAAATTTATATAGCAAAAGTGCCTCAGAAAATAATATTCGGCATGTGAAATGTCTATTTCGTATATATTTGAGAACTTTGTCGAAAAAGTGAAACATATAATCTCCACTCCGGGGGCAAGCTTAGCCGTGTTTGTCGACTCGATTCTCACGCGCATGCTGTGTTTTTCTCAATCTTGCAACGATGATTTTGGAATGAAAACTAACGAATCGCAACCGGGTTGAGATGTACCTTCAACCGGAGCAAATATGCCAGCTTGCCTGCAGAGTTCGGTAGATTTCTACGCCCCAGATAGCGTACAGGTAGTACCTTGACACCCTCTTACGATCTCGTGTAGATCCTTCTGTAATAATTCAAAGTAGATGGCTAGTCTTCAGTGGCAAGTCGTGATGACGAGATTAGATGCACACCGGTACCTGGTCTGGTCGTGAAAGGCGTTACGCTGATCGAGTCGAGGGTTTATAAAGACTCGACCCCCGATCAATGCAGTAACTAAATGATGGAATTGTGGGGATACCCGCAGCCAATTAGCACTCGCCACCAAAAGAAGGATTACAAAAGTAATACAACGCGGAGACACATATAAGAATGCTGAATTGATCTTAAACCATCCGAAACCCGGCTATACCATTGCTCAACCAGCGCACGAGGCTGGTATATTGCAATATATCTACCGTCAGCGTACTCATACACATACCCACACAAGTCACACGTTATACATGTCGAAACCGATAATTAATAAATCAATCGCGGGACCTTATACTAGGAATAAGCATCAACTTAGCGCATTTAATCGATTATTTATAAAACTTTTTTTGCAAATAGGTTAAATAATAGTATTATTTTTAGAACAAAAAAAATCAATAATCAATATTTAAACGTTACTTTTAACCAACAATTATTATTAATTAATTAATAACGAATTATTATCCATAAAAACTTTCTTTTTAACCTGACTAACGTCGTTCAACTAAAAAGTTTTTTCTCTCAAAAGTTTTGTTTACAAACATTCAAAATTTCAAAATTTTTTTTTGCAAATAGAATTGGAATCTTGTTCATTGTGCGTCATTACTCACAATCACTTTAATAAATAAACATAATAATTAACATTTTAATTGCTATTGGATTGCTAACATTTTATTATTCTTACTTTTTCAAATCCAATTAAACTCAACAAAATTTTTTTTTATCGTTTACTCATGATAAACTCAACACTTAACAACATTACCTTCCGACAACCTGTCGAACAAGATAATTTTTTTTCTATCAAATCTTCCCGAAACTTAGTCATTTTCAAACAAATTAGTAAAAACTTGTGTCGTCGCTCACACAAGCATATATGCTGTCATCATATCAACAATAGCCCAACATTTTTATTAAATTATAATCAAAATTTACAGCATAAGCTTTGAATTATTTATAAGATACTAATTTGAAAGCCTAGCCTAGGCTCAAACATTTTGTTTGACGCGCAATCATTCTTCACATAATTAATATACTAACACTAAGAAATAAGAACTGCGAATCACCCTTTTCTTTCAATCAAATACTGCATAAATTTTACTTTTCTCACAGTATACACCCCCTTCTGTTGCATTAATAGACAACCAACATAAATTTTCTCCTTGATAAATCACGATTTTTGTTTACCAAATAGTAATTCAATAATAAAATAAAAATCACACCCCTTTAAAATCACAAATAACCTGATCAGCGGTTCTCAACTCTCTCGCATTATTAAATTCAAGTCTATTTTATATTTTCGTTTTTCTCGCATTTTGTTTCACTATATTCTCGATTTTATTTCCATCGTTCATTTCGATATTTTTGATTTTCTTGCACATTCGTTAAAAATTTTCGATAATTTTAACATTCTTTAATAAAAATTAAAGGGGTTATGCCTGAGTTAAACCTGAAAAAAACAAATTATTAGTTATTAGGCAAAAAAATTATTTATAAGTAATATTAAAAAAAAGTATACATATTAATTGTAATTTTACATATTTTTAAACAATTATGTATCTATACTTACTATACAAACAATTCCATGTATGAAGTATTAAATTTGATCAGATTTTTCCCTTTGCCGTATGAATTCTAAGCATCCGAGTGATGAATATAGACCAAACTGAATGGACAATCTTCTAAATGTCTTTCTCCACAGCTTGAACGGAAGGGATTACTGAAAAATAAAAATTTTAAATATTGAGAAACACATAAGGTCATAATATTCATAATTATAGTGAATTATGCATATGTTCACATGCGTAACATTCTTTAAACTTACCTTAGCCAATTTCCCCCCGTTCAAGCAGTGACGAAGGATTCCCTGAAGCTCTCCAAAAAATTTCAGCTTGATTGGGCTGATGGTTCCTGAGAAATCCTGCGGCAAGTGATCTAAAATCATAAAAATTCAAAACATGAGAAAAATGCATTTAAAGTTTATGCAAGACACTTATGTATACTTATCGAGTAGTACTTTCATGAACTGCTTGGCATATTTCTTTTATATTTTAACATAAAATACCTATGTATTATGGGATTTATCAAGACCCGGGTGGTGTACATGGTGATGTACCAGTATCAAAAGCTGAAATTGAAATTTAATTTTTTAATACGCATTCACAATCAACATATTTTACATGAATATAATTTTTGTAATTGCTTACCCATTTTTTAACAGGATTGTTAACAATTACAGTAGACTTTGAGCTGCATTGAGACTATCTAACACACAGGCGTGCACATGATATTCATAGTCCGTATACCTAAAAATAAACAATACACTCACAAAGAACCAATTCTTCACAAATAATATGTTATTTATAGTCCAAACACTTGAAGAAAGAAGTCCAAAATTTGAAGATTAGTAAACTCAGAAGTTATCATAACAGCAGAACATCCAGCTTGCACTAAACTACAGACAGCAGACGAAACAGCTGATGTCTGAATGCAAACTCGACTAGGTCGGTAAAATTGAGATTTCCCTTTCCATACGCTGTAAGGTGCCATGTTTTCAGCCGGTAATTTAAATTTGCACGTATGTTTTTTTATCCCAAAGGAGTTTGAAAACGCATTTAATTTTACATTTTCTATGAAAAGGCAATTGTTTTGAATAATCAAAAGTGCTATAAGACAAACATCAATAATACGCAATTTTGAAAAATTATATTTTTTTAGTATTTGGCCTATAACTTTGTAGCGAAATTTTTTCGAGCAAAAAGGACTTTAGCAGCGTATTCTACAGTAAATTTGCCTTAAAAAAATCAAATAAAAAATTCTTTTATTTTTTTGAATTTTAACTCAGGCATAACCCCTTAAACAGTTACTGTTTAAATCATAGTTATTAAACTAGATAATTTTGTACACTAGCATTTCAAAATAAGAATCTTTATAAATAGAGTAACGAGCAATAATGAAAATCATCAACATGACGGGCTCAACGATAAATGAAACTACAGAAGCTTCAGCACATTTAATAACATCAATGGCTGAAAGCTTCACCCTATTGAATTGCATCAATGGCATACCAACTTTTGATGGTAAATACCACGCACTGAGGATAACACTGAGGACAACATTAAAGATCTACGAAATGCTCACGAACTGGTACCGCCAACCTTGCGTCCACAATTCATGAGAAATGTTCTGCAGAAATTAACGAGTGCTGCAAGAAAAAGTATCATCAACAAAAAAGTTGATGGTATCGATGACTCAATTAAACATCTATAACAACTTTTGGGCCCAGGAAGAGATTATAAATACTTGAGCCACAAATTGGAGGATCTAAGAATGAGACAAAAAGCAGTGCTAGCAACGCCCTCAAGGAAGAAAAAGGTGAATAACCATAGCTTTATTAATTTCACGATTAGAAGACGAAGCAGTAGACATTTTCATAAGAGGATTGGCACCAGCATTATCTGTTGCGGTTGATGCCACGAAGCCAAAAACCATCAAAAAAGCATACGAGGAAGCTGTAAGTTTGAAAGTAAGAATGGAAGCTAACTACAACGGCAGAAAAAACAATTACTACAAGAATTATCGACAAAACAACTACTATCAACGCAACGCATATAATAATTACTACACACCAACAAACTCTGGATATGTTGGATACATAGAAAATAAGCCGCCAGAAAATGCAGTAGAAAATCAACAACTTCAACCAAACAATCATGAGGATATTGGACAACAAAATTATCAACGTCCATCATACAACAATCAAAATCAACAAGGCTATTACAGAAATAATCAGAATTACAGAGGAAATTACTAAAGAGGTTACCAAAATAATCAAAATACAAATTGGAAAAATAATAATAACGGGCAACAATTGTTTAATCCGCAGAATGGTCAATTTAGAAATTACTACAACAATAGACCTGATCAACGAGAAAATTGAACAGCTCAACCAAACAACCAAAATCAAGGTAGCAATAATTTAAACTACCATGGAGTTCGTTACGATCATCAAGTAGCCAGTCAAAATCAGAATCAACAATATCAAAGGAATCAGCAAGGATACTAGCAGAATTATCGAAACAATCAATGGAGATAGAATTACCAAAATCCAAGTCATCAACAGAACAACGATCAACAGCAATATCAACAGCAAATGCAACAGATGAATCAAAACAAACAGCAGATGCAGCAACAAACGACACAACAACCAGCTGCGATAACGAAAATACAAGTGGAAAATCCATACCACGAGTATGTTCAGCCAAGTGTAAAAATCCTGAAAAACATGACTGGGAGAACGATGAGCCGACGGTAGTTAGATTAAGACGGTAGTCGAAGGTACCACTAGATCATGGCTTGAATTTATGATTGACAACGGAGCAACAGTAAATATAATAAAACTCAATGTATTACATGATGATCTACCATTCAGCACTGAAGATAATACAGAATTAGGAGGTATCACCATGCAAACTATGCCTACATTAGGATCAGTATATCTACTAAGCAGAAATGCGCCAGTGAAATTTCAAATTGTAAATGATGATTTTCCCATTCAAGTAGACGGAATGCTTGGCAGAAATTACTTAAAAAGGAAGAAGCAGTAATTTCATATTACAAAAATGCACTAATGGTAAACAGTGATGTCATGCACCCAATACTATTTAAAGGGCATGAAGAAGAACATTTACCCAAAAATCAAAAGAAAAGAAAAGTCGACAGTTTATTAAAAGTAGAAGACACAAAGAATATAATTGCACCTGTTGGAGTGGTGGAAAATTAGTGAGGTTGTTTTTAATAATAAGTAACTTTATTACAATGTGTGATGTGTCGTCGGACACGACTGTCTCCTTCCGAGACTTACAAGCGAGAGAGAGAGAGAGCGCGAGTACAGTATATGCGAGCGCTCTTCTCTATAGTGTGTATCTATATATGTGTGTTTACATACTCGCGTATTCGCGTTTTCGGAGTCGCGCTTGTCTCGATGTATAAAATCATATATATACAAGAGATGGCGCGACTAGTATTAATTCATAGAACAACAAGCAAAGAGTATAATATTTATACAATATTCAACAGCACCATACAGTGAAAACACCACTGCATCAAATATCTCTGCAGTAAAGTGCACAATACAAGCTAAAACCCGACAAGTAATGCAAATAAATCTGATTAAAACGGAATTAAAAGAAGGATACATTCCACGTATTGACACTGGAAACCAAGATGTATTCATGGGTGAAGGAATATACATCAACGAAAATAATACGTGTAAAATTTTGACAATAAACACGAGCCAAGAAAACGTCGCAATTGAAGTAAATGCAAAAGAATCAATACCGTTTGACACAGAGCCGAATTTTTTAGAAGAAACTGATAGTGAATTTGACGGCGAAGTAGTTTCCAACATTCCAGAAACAATGGAAAAAGTCAAAGCTGCCATTAGAAGAGATTATCTCAACATTGAAGAAAAGGACATAGTCGATCGAATTATTGGTGATTATTTAGACAGATTTTCGTTGCCTGGACATAAGCTGCCGTGCACAGATATGATAGAGGACAACATAGAGCTAGAAGACAACGAGACTACTAACACGAAACAATATAGACACCCACCCAAACACAAAAACGTTGTGAGGGAAAGTGTGCAAAAGAAATTGAGAGACAGAATAATAACTGACTCGAATTCGCCATACAATGCTCCCATCTGGATTATACCTAAAAAGTCAGACAGTCGAGGCAATCCAAGATGGAGAATGGTGATAGATGTTAGAGAATTAAACAAAAAAACAATTAGAATGCTTACCCACTACCAAATATAGCAAACATAATGGATCAGCTAGGAGATATGGTCTATTTTTCTATATGTGATCTTGCGTCAGGGTTCCAACAGATACCCATGGCACCTGAAGACTGCTATAAAACAGCGTTTATCACAGTAAATGGTCACTATGAATACAAAAGAAAGCCAGAAGGTTTAAAAAATGTCACGGCCACATTTCAGAGCATAAGGGGTTGTGACAGTGTTAAAACCTGAAAAAAAAAGAAAAATTATTAGTGCTGTAAAAAAGTAATATATATAGGTGCTCCAAAAACTAAATTTTTCCTTTCAAATATAAGTATTATACATCACTTTTATGCGTTAAAAATATGCATTAAGTGAGTATAACATTTAACAACAATTAAAGGTATTTACTTACCAAAAAACATCATTTTCATCACTTTTGTTTGCTTGCCGCATGTTTCTGATGGAACCGTACCATCAATCCTGATGAATCAAAGTGCCAAATCTTCCTTATGAGTCTGGTCTCAGACTAAGCGGAACAGATTCCTGAAAAACACAAAATTAATGTAATTGATTAAACATATATTTACAATATTAGTAATTATAGTGAATGTTACATATGTAAACATACGTAACATTCACTTTGAACTTATGTTTGCCAATTCTGCTCCGCTTAGTTTGTGACCATGCTCATAAGGAAGGTTTTCCACTTTGGTTCATCAGGACTGATGATACGGTTCCTTCAGAAAGCTGCGGCAAGTATACAAAAAGCATGAAAAAACTAAATTTGAGTAAAAGGCATTTAAAGTTTATTATGTAAATCATATAAATGAACTCAGCTATACTTACAGAAACTATCTGACATACCTTGATTTGCTTTTGGTACTCAAATATACATACAATTAAGTATATTTGGTGGTATGCGCCTATCATGCTGTGTGATAATAGCATTTAGAAGCTGAAAATAAAATGAAAATTATCGTTAGCTATTCATAATCAAGTAATGTTTATGAATTACAGTTACATGCAATACTTACCATTATTAAATAGACTTCAATGTGTTAAAAAGTATGCCAAATAATACTCCAGACAGTCATTATAAACTCCCATCTTGCTGGCTTGCACCCGTACACCTAAAAGCAAAAAATAAACCAACAAAGAAAAAGCTCATTATGAACACAATTATTACAAATTAGTTTCCAATACTTATCTGAATAATGTTTGTACTCTGCAGAAGCTCTTGCACTTTTACAACACCACTGAGGTTATAAACAGTTATAGCAGCTGGCAGACTAACTGCACCAATCTAGTGTCTTGAATGAAAAACAGCTGTTTCGCTGCTTTCTGCTGTTTTATAGAAAATTCTACTATACCGATCAAACAGTAATCTTCATTCTCGACTGAACGCTGTGAGACAACCTGTTCGAGTGGCAAATTCAAATTTGTTGAATGCCTTTATTTTAACACATTGAGTTTAGTAACATAAAATGACACATAGAAAAATTAATTTTACGGATTTTAATTATTTTACGGAAATAAAGTCATAACTCTTGAGAAAAAAACGGTTTGTAAAACGGTTTTTAAGTCGTATTTTCAGTAAGATTTCTCATGAAATTACGCTGTAAAAAGTGTGGTAGAACAATCCTTTCCACAAGTTTGGCCTAATTAAAATATTTAAAAATCACGATTTTTAAAAAATTTACTTGAAACAGATTTATCAGTTTTTTGTTGATATCTTCGAGGCAAACTTTTTTAGCAAAAAACGGCTTTAAGGTCTATATTCTACGGACTACTAACTGTGAAAAAAGTGAATAAAAAAAAATGGATATTTTCAAATTTTTAACACTGTCATAACCCCTTAATGGAAAAAATCCTGCGCGGCTTGCAAAATATTGAAATGTTAGTATATTTAAATGACATCATCATCTACAGCAAAGATCTCAAACAACAGGAACAACGAATACGAAACCTCATGGAGAGATTAAGACATGACAAACTAGTTCTGCAACTTGACAAAATTGAATTTTTCAGAAAAGAAGTTGCATTTTTGGGACCTATAATCAGTGCCCGAGGCATTGAACCAAACCCAAAGAAAGTCGAAGCAATAGCAAAGCTACCACGACGAAAATGCAAAACAAATATTCAAGAAGACCTAGGAATGTTTGGAAGTTACCGAAAATACATACCAAAATTTTCAGACAAAACAAGACCATTAACTGCATTATTACAAAATAACAAAAAGTTCGAATGGACACATGAATGTGAAGACGCTTTCAACGAATTAAAACAATGTCGCAACAGCGAACAAATTTTGCAATTCCCAGATTTTGACAAGGAATTTACATTTACAACGGATGCGTCAGATAACGCAATCGCCGCGGTCCTAAGCCAAGAAGCAGACGATTTTGAACACCCTGTTCAATTTCTATGGAGATTACTCAGCAAAGCTGAAAGAAACAATAACAGGACTGAAAAAAAGTGTCTAGCAGTACTGTATGCTCTACTAGTCGGGGCCCCATGGGATTTTGATTGGAAGTTCGTGCCACTAGCAATTTTATTGTTGGAACTGGTAATGGTTCAGGTACTGATAACTACCAAAAAGTCTCTACAATGTACCTACCCCGGAACATTGTTATTATTGCAAAATTATGTTCAAAAATGCATTTTTTTTTGGTTTATCGTCTCTAGCTCTTTTATTATTAACTTTACGTGAAAAAGTTGAGAATGTTTTTTGTTCAGAATTAAATTTCCTATAAGGTACATGCGTTCTCGGATGCAAAATTGACTTTCTTCATCGCTAAATTGTTTAAAATAAAAAAAGTTTTTGTAAACTTTTATATTGCAATAGTTTATATAAAAAATACTTTTTTTAATCGAACTCACACTCAAACATATCTCTATAGTTCATACAACATAAAAATTTTAGTCCGACCTCGCTATCTCAAAATGGCGGCTTATTGTAAAATTATTAATCAGTATTTTCCAATTCATTTCAATTTTGCTCTAATTGCAATAAATTGATGGGACCACTTGGAATCGATAGCTTATGTCCTACTTAACAAACGCTTAAAATAACTTTTTTTCAAATTAATATTTAACAACATTTTTAGCAACAAATGTCTTTTTCAATATTGTTATCTCGGTCAATTTTAAAGTTACAGAAATGTGCTAAAGTGCATCGTAAAGTGCATATAAAACCATGAATTTTCATATATTTACTTTTAAGATTGGACCAATAGGAGCCGAGATAAAAAAAATTTTTCAATCGCCGATTGCGCCGAAACTACTTGATATTTTTTGTTGAAATTTAGCACAATGGTTGTTGAAATAATGCTCTAAAAGATGACATTTTATTGAATAGCTCTAGATGGTTTAGTTCGTCTAAAACGACTGACGAACAATGCGAGTTCAGCGCGCGCGGCCGCGCGGCTACTATTGCGCCGGCCAGGGAGGGCGGCGCAGTGGTGGGGGGACTGCCGCGCGACGGCGGACAGAATTCGGACACCTTAGTTGTAATTTGATTATCTTGTTAACCAAAACTGCTATTGCAATAAATTTTTTTTTCATTTAACCTGCTTTTTTCTCAGCTTTAACGCTATGCTAATTAAATTTTCATAGGTACAATACAAACACCCTAAATTACCAATTTTTTCGACAAAAATCTCTTATGGCTATATACAAAGCCTGCATTGCATTACAGAACATTTTTATGATGAATGTAAGTACTTATATAATGATAGTAAAGCAATGCATGCATGTAAAATCTATGAAAATAGGTATAAGAGATTTTTGTCGAAAAAATTGGTAATTTAGGGTGTTTGTATTGTACCCATGAAAATTTAATTAGCATAGCGTTAAAGCTGAGAAAAAAGCAGGTTAAATGAAAAAAAAGTTTATTGCAATAGCAGTTTTGGTTAACGAGATAATCAAATTACAACTAAGGTGTCCGAATTCTGTCCGCCGTCGCGCGGCAGTCCCCCCACCACTGCACCGCCCTCCCTGGCCGGCGCAGGAGTAGCCGCGCGGCCGCGCGCGCTGAACTCACATTGTTCGTCAGTCGTTTTAGACGAACTAAACCATCTAGAGCTATTCGATAAAATGTCATCTTTTAGAGCATTATTTCAACAACCACTGTGCTAAATTTCAACAAAAAATATCAAGTAGTTTCGGCGCAATCGGCGATTGAAAAATTTTTTTTATCTCGGCTCCTATTGGTCCAATCTTAAAAGTAAATATATGAAAATTCATGATTTTTTATGCACTTTACGATTCACTTTAGCACATTTCTGTAACTTTAAAATTGACCGAGATAACAATATTGAAAAAGACATTTGTTGCTAAAAATGTTGTTAAATATTAATTTGAAAAAAAGTTATTTTAAGTATTTGTTAAGTAGGACATAAGCTATCGATTCCAAGTGGTCCCATCAATTTATTGCAATTAGAGCAAAATTGAAATGAATTGGAAAATACTGATTAATAATTTTACAATAAGCCGCCATTTTGAGATAGCGAGGTCGGACTGAAATTTTTATGTTGTATGAACTATAGAGATATGTTTGAGTGTAAGTTCGATTAAAAAATTATTTTTTATATAAACTATTGCAATATAAAAGTTTACAAAAACTTTTTTTGTTTTAAACAATTTAGCGATGAAAAAAGTCAATTTTGCATCCGAGAACACATGTACCTTATAGGAAATTTAATTCTGAACAAAAAACATTCTCAACTTTTTCACGTAAAGTTAATAATAAAAGAGCTAGAGACGATAAACCAAAAAAAAATGCATTTTTGGCCATAATTTTGCAATAATAACAATGTTCCGGGGTAGGTACATTGTAGAGACTTTTTGGTAGTTATCAGTACCTGAACCATTACCAGTTCCAACAATAAAATTGCTAGTGGCACGAACTTCCAATAACTATCCTATACAGTTCCATGGGGCCCCGACTATACACCAATTTCGACCATACTTATTATGCAGAAAATTCACTCTAGAGTGTGATCACGAACCATTAAACTGGCTGCACAGCAGCAAAGATCCAGGTCAAAGATTAATGCATTATCTCGAAATCAACTAACACTCACAGAAGAGGAAATAAATAAAAATCTCTCAAAATTAAAGGTGATGACAATAGATGAACAAAAACCAAGTACATCAAAGGAAAGAAATCCAACTCCAAGATGAAGAGCACAAACTTTAGGAAACGCTGATGCACCCAAAGGCAGAGGAAGACCAGTTGGAGCGAAAACAAATAAAGAAGCTCCGCAACTGGACCACTGTGTAATAGCTCAAAGAACGAGAGCAAAAGCACCTCAAGCCGAAAGCAAAATACGACAATATATTAAACAAGGAACGTATCCAAAATCAAAGCGATTAAAATCAACGAGCAACAGCCAAGAAGCGTCAACGTTAAAAGCACATAATGATGATACTACCACCAGTGACATAGTTACCAATACTTCTGCAAGGACGAACATGTCAAACACTTCATGGATGTCATCGACAGCAGTAGATCGTAGTTCAAGTGACAACCCGCCGCTAGAAGATCCAAGACGCAATGCATTAAGAATAGATGAGTCAGAAATACATAAACAAACGAACGGTGATAATGATGAATTATCATCCAATGACAGCATAGACAAAACAATAAGTAACATAGAAGTAGCAGTAACAGCTAAAAGTAATAAGACACAAACAAATCGTCTGAAGATGAATCAATAGTTGATGCATCGAATGTCACAACATTATCACGAAAAGAAGTTGAAGAAGCTAGCAGAAAATTAGAAGAAAACATAGCAAGATTTGAAGAGTTACGCCCGCAAGACACAGGAATCAACAAAGATTACGACATCGCTGTAACCCACTTTTCTGACGGAGAAGAACAGAGGAAATGAGATTCTGCATGGACAAGTTAAGGGATTATGACAGTGTTAAACGTCTAAAAAAAAACTTTTTTTTGGAATGCTGTCAAAATTATATTATTTAGCTATTGAAATCTTGAAAATATTAATTTTTCATCTCGCTAATCTATTATTAGTAACACATGTTTTTTACTGCAGTTTTTTGTGGTGTGCACGTTTCTAAACGTTTGGGTAAACCAAATAAAAAGTTTAATATCTCATTTTACTCCTTAGAAGCTGCACTAAAAAATGAGTGGAGCACTTTTTTAACCAAACATTTTTATTCTATTTTTTTAAACAAGTTTATGTCATTTTTTTTAAATGATAAAAACGAGTTTGTGTCTCAATTGCCATAGTCGGCAAATTAAAGCAAACGCCTTCAGGCAATTGTCACTTGCTCACAATGCAATGCAATTTAACAAAGTAATTAATTGCCATACCAATAAAAAATCTGAATGCAACCACAGTTCATAACGATATACTCAGAGAAATACGATGATTGCGACAAATTAGCACCATTTGCCACCTTCACGTATAATACAAGTGTTCATGCAGCAACAAATTTCACACAGTTTGAATTGGTACGCGGTAGAACTGCACGTTTTCCAATCAAAACACCATCTGATGAAAAACTTCACAAATACAATGTGTACATCAGAGATCTAATACTCCGTCTAGACGAAATGAAGATATTGGCATTCAAAGGCAAAATAGGCGGTTATGCACGTCTAATCAACGAGCCAAGAATAAGCAAATTCGATGCCTACCGAAATAAACCACTGAACATCATCGAATTTGTTGGTAGAAAGAACGTCATTTTAGAATACCCCAATGGTAAGAGAATCAGGATACACATTGACAAACTTAAAGATGTACACACAAAAACTGAAGAGTCAGAATCAGAAAACAATTTTGATTAGTTTCCATGTGTGTTACAGATGAATCACCGCTCAGTTCAATTCATCTTCGTCATCATCAGCCTACCAGGCTTGATCGCAGAAAAACTATATTCACAAGAATCATTATCGTCAAACCCTGTCATTTATCATACTCTACGTTAAAAAATTAAACATGACCATTCAACATATTAAAAAAGTCATGAAAAACTACTAAACATATTAAGAGAAATAAAAAACGGGAAAATTCACCCAGAAATACTCTCACAAGACATTCTGCAACAAATAAACACAGATGTCAAAAGAGTGAGTACGGACATGTATTTACCAATTCCTTCTGAACACATGAAAACAGAAGAAATAATAAAAATTTCCAAAGTTGATGCATCAAAATGGGAAAACAATAATAATTCTACATTTACCATTAGTAGATCACACAGAATACCAATTATATAAAATGCACCCTATTGCGATACCACAATGGCATAACAATATTAGTTTGGGAATGGCTCATATAAGACCATCTCACACTCACATTACCACAACAATGGATCAAACAAGATACATAAAATTTAATGAAAACAGATTGAATAAATGTTTCAGCACCCAATATGCGCGTCTTTTTGTAAGTGATAGGGTCCTTTGTGTAAGTTATATGTAGTTTATATATGTTTTCAGATTCGGTCAATAGCTCGGATTTGGATTTTAGAGATAACTTAATGATAATCCAATTTCAATTTCGACTCACTGAAGGAACAAAATTATTATAATTATTATCTTATTAAGGGGACTGATACACCTTTAAAATGTTAAAAAATGAAAAATTGAATTTCATTATTTTATAACTTGAAATTGTTTAAATAATGTTTTATACGATGGTATTATCTTATATATCATGTTATAAACATAAACAATGTTTATATATGCCATATTCTAGGTACAACATGTCTTCGAAAGTCAAAATCCATGAATTCTATTTTTTTCATACACCGTAGACTTTAGTTAAATCTGGGCATCGGAGAACACCCTGGCAGGTCCAGATGTGCTTTAAAAACATGTAGTTTCCAGATGAGTGTGGGGATTCCCAAATAATTAATATTCAAAAAAGTTATAAACAATTTCAGAAGAATATTCATAATTTTTTACTTTTTTTAATTAATTTTAGTAATAAATTGTTTATAACTTTTTTGAATCTTAATTATTTGGGAATCCCCACACTCATCTGGAAACTACATGTTTTTAAAGCACATGTGGACCTGCCAGAGTGTTCTCCGATGCCCAGATTTAACTAAAGTCTACGGTGTATGAAAAAAATGGAATTCATAGATTTTGGCTTTCGAAGACATGTTGTACCTAGAATATGGCATATATAAACATTGTTTATGTTTATAACATAATATATAAGTTAATACCATTGTATAAAACATTATTTAAACAATTTCAAGTTATAAAATAATGAAATTCAATTTTTCATTTTTTAACATTTTAAAGGTGTATCAGTCCTCTTAAGTATACATAACATTTTGATGAAGCGTATAGTACTATTCTTTTTTTATATTAGTACAAATTTTTCCACTCAGCTTTTTGTTTTAAAGTAACTGATAATTTTGATTTCCATATTGTGTGACGAGTATCGTCACGCCGCATGCATATTTTATTGTAATACCTATGTTTTTATATACTTGCATGTGAGTTGAGTTTTCAGATGTTCCCGCGCACCAGAGCTGTTCGAGAGCTGATGTATTCACGAACGCGTCGTCTGGTGAGAGCGCGCGAGAGAGAGCAGCTCGTAGCGTCACGTTAGGCTAGGCGAGAGATTCGATCTGTATTTCGAGCGAAAGAGAGCGTCTATTTACCATCACCGATCTATTTAAATTATTTATTGTTGTACAAATTGCGTCTACGCGGGTGCGCATAAGGTGTATTGTACAATTGCGGTTGTGTGGTATTGGATAGGAAGCTGAATCATAGCGAGACCGCATTTCAATCGATCTTCGTGCGAGCGTATTTTGCTGGTTTGTAAGTACCAGCTTTTCTCTCTCACTCTCACCAGCGCGTTTGACATCATTAGCTCTCTCCCGACCGGGATTTTGTGTGCAAAGTAAGCACCAGTGTATATATCTATTGTTTACACGATTACATCCTTTGAGTTCAATATACGCAATAGCCTTTTACCGAACGTCAAGTGTGTTTCATTTAATAGTTTTATGTATTAGCCCTGTTCTCCTTCATCTAAAACCCACGGAGAATTCAAGTAGAAGAAATCTACATTTAACGCGGACAATCCCCGTTACAATTGATGCTTAAAAGTTTGCAGTTCAGTATAGACATTTAAACTAAAACTACGAATGCAATCTATGATTAATTTTTTAAGCAGGTATTTGTTGGTAAAATTATACGTCTTATTCAAATTCAATGTCTAACGAATAAACGTTTTAAAGTTGTGAGGCAATAAAAATTAATTAATCCGTATGATTAATTGAACCAAATACGTTACCTTAATAATGATCATATCTTGTGGCGCAGGTAGCACAAATACTTGCGATAGTAATCTTTTGTAACTGTTTTCATAATTTTGTAATCTTTGAATCAAAATTGAATCAAAATAAGAACACGCTTACTCTAAACCAGTTGTTATATTAAACTTAATAATAAATTTTTCTTGAATAAAAATACTTTTCACTTCACTAGCTTTTCACAGGAATCCCTTTTCTATATAACCTGATAGTTCTGTAACCTCCCAATAGAAATAGGAAAACATCGACTACAAATTCTGGAGAAACTTTCTTCGATACTTAAACGATGAAAATACAACACTTTCACTAACTTGTCACATGGATAAATAGAAATTTTCATTCGTGAAAAATCATTAAATATTCTTAACACTTCACTAGCTAATTGCCCTGCTGTTTATAATGACGTTAAATAACGTTGTAAAATAACGTTATAAAATAACGTCATTCAATGACGTTATGGGTGATGCTTCAAATTGGGACCTTTTGGAACGGTAAATAACGTCATTTACATGCAGAGAAATGAACGGAAACATAAAATGACGTTATTTTCGTATATTTGATACGTAAAATGACGTTATTTTGAAATAACGTGACGTACATGCTGGACAATGAATAGAAACAGGGTAACGTCATTTATTATGATGGTAACGCGAAATGACATTATTTTATCTATTTGAAAATTTGACCATGAAAATGACGTTATTTTTAAATAACGTTATGTACATACAGGGAAATCCCTATTGAAAATAATAACGTCCTTTCATTACGTTTAACAACGTTATGGGTGATGCTTCAAATTCGGACCTTTTATGACGTTATTTTGTATAACGTCATTTTTTGTCATTTCATTTTTTATTTATTTAAATATTAGAAATGTCAATCGTTAGAATTATATTGTTATTGTAATATTTGCGCTTGTCGCTGTAAGTAATAATTAAGAAATTAAAGGAAAAAAAGGAGAAAAAAAAGTCCCCCGAAAGGGGTTCGAACTTGACACCTTTTGATTCATAGTCCTAGACTATACCACTGAGCCACGAACACTTGTTATTTCTGATATTTAAATTTTTGCTCTTATATCTCATTTGCCTATATTTTAGAACTTATATAGTAATTTCAAAGGATTTTTTCTATGATTTATTCATACACGTAAATACGTACATTATTTTTAGTAATATATTTCAAATGATTGTTTTTTTTATAATCTGTAAAATAACGTCATTTTTGTATAATATTTATTTGTCAGAGTCCAGTTTGTTATCTAATGGTTATCGATATCTGTTGGTATCGATATCTAATGGTTATCGATATCTGTATTGCGGAAGGGCCGTTGGGCCGCCGCGAGCCGACCAATGAACGGGCGCGCTGCTCGGCCGCGCGAGAGCGAGCGACTCGGAGAGCCCGCAGCGCGCGAGCGAGCGAGCGTCACTCTCCTGCCCTAGCTGACTCCTAGCGGACGCGACCGAGCCCTCAGAAGGACGACTACCTTTTGTGATTTCTCTGTCTGTGAATCCGGATTTCTGGCAAGGCTATCTGCGGTGTTTCTGGACGGCATTGGAATTGGATTAAGGTCAGTGGTGTTTACTCGGATTTCTGGTTCTTGCGGGCGCAGTTGTTCCACGTGGCGAGCGAGTTACCTCGACTCTTGCGAATGCGTGCCGTCTTTCGGGATATCTGCTTTGGTACTCACTCGCGGAGTAGCTTTAGTAATTCGAACTTAGTCTCCAGTGCGGAAGGAGACTTTCGGGATTTGCGCTATTTAAGGGATAAGTTGGGAGCCCGGATCTGCTGTATAAGTCGCAGGGCGCAGGCGGATCTCAGCTGCGGCGACGCGCAAATGTGGCGGTCGCTCATAGGTAACTCGTAACTGTGACGGTTGAGTATGAGGTTGAGGATCGAGTGTTTGTGCCTTGGGATGCGCGAGAGTCTCGACTCTGCGTTTCTTTTGGGGGTATCTAGCTGAGAGGATACCTCGCGGACTGTGTAGAGAGAAGGGGTTACCTGCATACCATTTGTTGTCTCGGTTATCTGTGATTACCTCGTTGTCTCGTGTACTCTCTCCCGAGTTATCTAGCCGTTCTCGAATAGGTTGCCTGGGTCGAATTAGTTTAAGTAACAGCGAGCGTGTCGGCAGATCGCGAGGCGAGCGACGTTTCCGTAGAACATCGAGTTTTGTATTGAGTTACAAGTGTAAGATAAAGAGTAAGTTTTATAATTAAAAATACCCCTTAATTCAGAGTTGTTGCGTCGTGATTTTCTTCCGAACTACCCCATCTCCCTAGCCGCTGCTGCGGGGCTGAGCAAGCCGAGGCCCACCCTCGCGTTCGTGAGCCGATTTGAAAGGAGTCGCGAGACTCTGGTACTCGCAGAGTACCTGGCGCCACCGGGAATCTGAGGTAAGGCTCAAAAGGAGGCGAGGAAGAGTAACATCGTTGCTGTTCCCTGGATGGCGCGTGGAAGGTGAGAGAGATAAAGGAGGAGTAGCGCGTCGTGAGCAACAAAGGCTGGTACGAGCTAGACACCGTTACACAATATACTGTGGATACTATGGAACTATTCTGTTTTCCAATATTCGCTGCAAGCATATAACCTCCCATAAGAAATAATAACTTATAAAAATCTGAAAATATAAAATAACATTTAAATAAAGTATATGTTCATAAAATTATATTTTGTTCATAAAATTACATTTTGTTCGTGAAATATATATATATTGCTAAATAGTGTTAAATAATAACATAAATACAGATTTTAAAACAGTGCCAAATATAATTAATACTTTTGTGTTTACACGATTATGGGAAAATGAATTACGAGAACACAATCAGATAAATATTCCGTAATAGATATTGTGGCGGTCTACCGTCAGTGGAGGCTCGCCTGGACACCACCGAAGCCGGGTGAAATAATAGCTAAAAGAACGTTACTCATACCCGGTGGTGTTTACAGGTACGAGCAAAATTCCAATAGCCAGAAGTCAGCAGGCGAGAGAAAGGGAGATAATGAGAAACACGGCCAGCGCCGCGCGAGCAGAAGAGAACAGCACGCAGCGCTACACAAGCCTGAGAGAGCGAGAGAGAACGGCACGCAGCGCCGCGCGAGTGAGCGAGAGAGAAGAAGAAGCGGCAGCAGCAGAGAGAGGAAGACACCGCCCGGCAGCGTAGAGAGCGAAGCCACGAGGCGTATGCGCGCGAGTGACCGCCGCCATGTTGGCTGGCGCAGCAAAGATGAATGAGAGCGGAATAGAAAGAGAAAGAAAATAGAGTAATGTGAGCAGAGAGAGTGGAGGCATGCGATGAGCCTTGTGTGTCATTGGCGAAGAGTGGAGGGCTGCCGCTCTGTCCACAACATGCACGCGAGCGAGAAGTATTCTAGCGAGAAAACTATGTCAGAAATACCGAGCGAATGAATTGTACAGCCAGATACGACGACAGCCAGAGAAATTAAATTAATGTATTTGAATCTCGCGCACGCGACGACACATTAGTTAAGAGGGCGCTAGAAGGATATATGTGCTATATCGTACTAACGTGCGACGTCACGTGATTAGACAGAGATAGTTAGGCATCTACATGAGATTAAGAGAGACAGAAAGAGACGCCGCGGCTGAGAAGACACGGAACGCAACAGGTAGTATCAGTATCCAGTGGACAGCAGAATTGACAAGACGTTAGCCAGCACTCAATTCTCTCCGTAATTCTTCAATAAAAGTCTCCAGTAATTCACACTGTTGAGATTCGTTTCGCGAATAGTTTTGCGCCGCGCGACGTTTCAGGGCACGAGACTACGCCGAACGAGAGGAATAGCTGTAAGCCAGATTTCTGCCAGGTAGACAAAATACGTTACGTAAAGTGCGCGTTTCCCCCGCGTCGGCCGGACATTACCGCCAGAGCGTGCTTTCCGCGCACGCTTATTCAATTCGTTTCTTATTTGAATAAACGTCAGGCAATTAATCGGACATTTTTGTGTGTGTTTATTTCGCGAGCTACCCCGCCTATCCTTTTTCCAGTATTCACGGCCATGAGAATTAGTCCGTGTTACCGCTGAGCAGTCGGCAAGCGGATAGTGAACCGGGCGTCCAACACATTTTATACATTTGTTTCTTAAATACGGTTCATCAGGCAACCCGATAAAAGGGTGTCACCACGTTATGGACCTCTCGACGGCATCCCCGAGAGAGAACAAATCCACAACGTCACAATATATATATATATATATATATATATACAAACAAAAACAGCAAAAGATAATTCACGTTGATAAAAAATAACACTGTGTATGAAAACATCGTCTGTCGTCTGTGGAAAAACAACGTATACTAAAGTATATCTATATAGCCTAGAATTACGTAGATTCTACGTTACCGGATATCCGTCGAATAATTGTTCTCCCTTCAGGAGAATTGAGGAGCTCGAACTTTCACTTAACAATATCATTCGATAGAAGCAATTTTACAAAATATGACCCTGATGTTATTTTATTACTTTCGTCGCAAACTTTCATTTAAATGCTCGTATGTCAGAAGCGAAGGTGTCCATACGAAAAAAACCGTACGCCAAGGTTCCAACAGGGCAAATTTAAAGTATAATAGGGTCTGGCTAGTGTCCGACGGCAGCGTACCTACTAAAGTACCTTATACTTGCCATCGTGGCGCTACCGTACCCCTTGATAGACGTAAAAGTTTCCTCCACAGTTCAGTGCGTAAAATATGTATTTAAAAATGGCTATGAAGGTCCTGATGGAACTAATGACTATGACGATGAAATTAAGCAGTTTATAAATACAAGATATGTAAGTCCACCAGAAGCAATGAATCGATTATTAAAATTTTCTATGCATGCTATGTCACGTAATATATAGATTAGGAGTTCATTTAGAAAATCAACAATTTCTTTACTGTATCGAAGGTTGTGAAAATGAATTATTAAACAAAAATTAAAATACAACACTAACAACATGGTTCAAATTAAATAAAACTAATCATTACGTGTTTAATGAGCAATGTAAAGTATGGACGCAATGAAAAATGAAAACTAATCTAGTTTTAAGCCGAACGTCTTTTATCAACCCAAAAGATCGAGAAAAATATTACTTACAACTCTTATTATTGCATGTTAAAGGAGCTCAATTATTTGAAAATTTAAAAACATTAAAAAAAATAACCTACTCAAACTATTATGAAGCAGCTCTAACTAGAAAATTAATAATCAGTTAAATTAATTAATCAGTTAGTTAATTAATTAATCAGTTAATTAATTAATTAATTAACTGATGAAGAATGGAATAAGTGTTTGAAAGAAGCAACTCAGGTTCAATTCCCCATAGCATTGTGCTATGCATTTGCTTCTATTTGTATTTTTTACAATCCACTAAATTGAAGAATTTAGTACAAAAAGCTTAAGGGGTTATGCCTGAGTTAAACATGAAAATCAAGGGGCGCGGTAGCGTCTCGATGGCAAGTATAAGGTACGTCAGTACGTACGCTGCCGTCGGGCGCTAGCCAGACCCTATTTACGTCTCATACAGGCTGTTGGAGATGTGACGTTTGGTTTTCTTCGCATTAAGAGCTTTGTTTCTCACTTATGAGCACTCAAAAGAAAGCTGGCGGGGGAAGGAGGAGCGGGAAGCGACAATACGATGTTTTCATTCCGGCTTCCTCACCTACTGTATCGATAATGAGAATACAATAGGACTAGCCGGCACATTTATATCGGAGAGGAGTCTCGCAAATTTTCGAGCAGTGCGTTTACAATGACGTCACACGTGTCGCTCTCTCGCATATGTATACATCGAACATCTATATTCCGTTTTTGCGGTTCCTTTTCAAACGGTGTAAGGGCCGAATTTGACTTATTCGGGCCGCTTGGGTTCGTACAAATAATTATTTTTATTTGGGAAGCTATCTTTGATCGGGATCTTTAATTGCAAAATTATAATTATAAATAAGTGAATTTAAAAGAGAAGTTGATCCGGTGTCACTTATTCTGGTCCTCTAATGCTTCTTACCTCTATCTATATACGCTAAGTCCGTGAAGGTAGACTTTACCTATATTGATGGACGATATATTAATTCTGCGGACAAGTGTACTAGAAATGCGGAAGCGAGCGGAATCGCGGACTGGCTGTACAGCGTATACGGCTTACTATGCGGACGCGTGTATGTCCGCACTCGCTACTACGTAAGACCAACGTTGGCTGTTTGTCCGCGGACAAAGGCTGGTATATGCGGACGCGAGTGTGTCCGCGTGCGCTACTTCGTATGTCTCTACGTTGGCTAGTAGTCCGCGGACACGATGTTGGAACTGCGGACACTCTGCTGATGGCTGTTGGGCGTTTCGTCAGAGTCCGCGGACGTCTTACCTGCTCACACTTTGTCTTAAACTTTTAAGGGCTTGTTAATAGGTAAAAGGGCGTCTGTTAGTAAATAAATAGTTCGTCTTTATTTTATTTTTAATCTTTGTTATAATCTTTTTTTATTGGGCGTCCAGGCAGAATCATCGGGTTATACAAAAGGGCTCGTTTCAGTTCATAGACGTTTCATTCCAGCCTAAGTTCGTATCTCTCTTGCAATTTACATTCATTCACGCGTTCTTAAAATGTGTTATATCTAACTTACTTTTACACACGCGCCGTTGATTGAAGCTTCCTTCTTTCCCTAGCGAGTGCTTATTACTTATAGTACACGAGCTTGTCGTGGCAAGGGTTTTTACTTAATTAAGCTGCGGCTTCACCCACTCACGCCAGATATGATTGGCGGTCCTTCTGTCGCAGTGTACTTCAGTCGTGATGTACCTTCCACCGGAGCAAATATGCCAGCTTGCCTGCAGAGTTCGGTAGATTTCTAGGCCCCCGATAGCGTACAGGTAGTACCTTGACACCCTCTTACGGTCTCGTGTAAATCCTTCTGAAGTAACTCCAAGTAGTCGGCTAGTCTTCAGCGGCAAGTCGTGATGACGAGGTTAGACGCACACCGGTACCTGGTCTGGTCGTAAAAAGGCGCTGCGCTGATGGAGTCGAGGGTTTATAAAGACTCGACCTCCGATCAGACAGTAGCTTAACAATTTAATTGTGGGGATACCCGCAGCCAATCAACACTCGCCACCGAAAGAAGGATTACAAAAGTATAAACGCGGCGACACATATGAAAATGCTGAGCTGATCTTAAAACGCCCGAAACCCGGTCATACCATTGCTCAACCAGCACACGAGGCTGGTATATTGCAATATAACCACCGTCAGCGTACTCACACACACCCACACAAGTCGTACGTTACCCATGTCGAAATCAATGATTAATCAATCAATCGCGGGACCTTACAACGGTATATCTTCCATTTTATTAATGCCATTTTCTGCATTTGTATGTGCAACATTTCAGAAACTAACCTTTTATTTAAATTGCATTCTTTGTCTTTAATATTTACTTAAATTATGTTTGAATTTATCAATGTGGTCATTAATAACATTACTTTTCGACTTCTTATGTTCCTCAATACGTGTACACACACTCCTCTTAGTTTGTCCCACATATGTGGCCGTACAATCATTGCAATGCAACTTATACACAACATTTTTTTCTAACTGTTTCTCTTTTTTATCTTTTCCTTTGATTATAATACTACACATACGGTTGTATATTTTCGGAACAGTTGTAATGTAATTTTGTTTCAGAGAATGTTGCATTTGCTAGTAAAACCCTTTAATGTAGGGTATCGCATCGATGTTTTTGAAGTTTTCGCCACTATTGCAACGTTGATTTTGTACATTTGATCTTATTTTGTCAATCCGTTTTTGTATGTATCTATTCGTAAAGTCAACAGGATAATTGTTTTCAGCTAGTAATTTTTTAACAATACTTTGCAATTTTTGGCAATTTTTTGTGATTCTGGATGTTGTGAATCATAATTTAAAACTCTGCCAGAAAAAGTAGGTTTGGTGTACCAATCAGTCATTATTTTTCCTATATTCCTTACCAATAGAACGTCTAAGAAACTTTGTAACGTGGAATTTTCCGCCCGCACGGGAATTCCAGTTATTAACAAAGTATTTATTTAACACACGGCTTTCTTCTTTTTCCCTGGCTCGTAGTCTCCCTGCAATGGTGGAAAAACGGGAAGTGTGGTGGCAATCGGGTGAAAATTGTTGAACACAAATAAATTAGTTAATAAAATACGGTTATATTCTATTTTGTCACTACAATCAATTCTTTCGGCAACAATTTTGAACTCGAAATAAATTCATGGGCACTCGGCCAAATTACTAAATCCAAGGCTGCGGCACCGTGCTAGATAGGGAAAGGGCCGCGAAATTTCCTCTACGTTCGCTTCTAAACGAGACAAAGGGAGAACCGCCATCCACTGAAAACACGCGAAATATTTCCTCTATCGGCCGCTCGCGTATTCCTCGACAAATACAAATCTTCCTCTATATATATCCCGTATATTGATTAGTGCTCCAAATTCTCACCAAAAATCCTCTATAACTCCGCAAGACTCCAACAAAAACTTCTCGTCGGCTTTGCGGCTCGAAACTCCTTCCAAAATGCACAACAAGATGGCAACCACAATGAAAATTACTGCTGACAGTACTGCTTCGGAAAAGCTCCAGGCACGGAATGGCCGAGGCCGACGCTCCGATCGAGGAAGGATGCCGCGTTTTCCCACTCGACCTCCTTCTTCACGGAAACGCAAGCCCGGCCTCCAAAATTACATCATTGGTCCCCTTTCCTAGAAAAATCCCCTATTGGCCATTAATAGACCACCACTAATTTATTCCTCTATCCGTGATTTTCCCCAGCGCCCTCTTTTCCAAATCCAATTTAATCATCGGTTAGAAAATCAATTAACATCCTCTATTATTTCCTTTAATATGCAAATTCGCGTCCCCTTTATGGATATCGATCAATCAATTAATCATGTCGATATCCATCCAGTGGCTCCACCTATAGATAATCTGTAAAGCGCGCGACATTCAAAAATTATCCTCCATTATCCTCAAGTAAATCATAGCACAACATATGTCGAGTCAGCAAAGATTCCTAACCCAACCCGTATATTCCTCTATACATCCCATGACGTCCGCAAGTCAACATAAAGTCAACTCTGAGCGCTCCAAACGGCGTCAACTTCGCGCCACTATATTCATCTCTCTCTCTCTCTCTCTCTCTCAAGTTCGCGCTCTCTCTCTCTCTCTCTATCTCGCTCACACTCGATTCCTACTCTTGCCAAATGTCTCTCTCCCGCGCGCGCCGACTCTCTCTCTCTCTCTCTCGCTCACGCTCACACTCGCGCTCTCCCCTCTACACACCGCCGCATGCATGTAACCGCGTGCGCGCGGCCGGCGGCTCGCTTCCTGCCATGCCCCCTCCCGAGCGCCGACGCGCTGCGCAGGTGTGACTCGAGAGCTCACATCCTGCGCTCCGCATGCGGTCGGTCAGAGGTAACTCCTGCGAGCGCCACCGAGCGCTGGCTCCGATGTCCTCAAGATTATTTAAATATTATGTATGTATTAGATTAAGTTCAATTGTTCTTATATGAAACATAAGTACAATATTTTTGTACAACCTAAACCTTTATATGCTCTAAATACGTTCTAAACATACTTCAACATAAATAAACAATTATCTCCTGGAGGGGGGCGATGATCATATGTAACATTTGATATCATCATTGTAAAGTCGTCGTTAGGTAAGTGGCCTAGATGAATGCTCAGCAACCTTGTCCAACCCGGTTCGAATCCGACCTGGAGCCATTTTTTTTGTTTTTTATTTATTTACTGCAGTTATTATTAAGTGAAATATATATTTAAAATTTATAAGAAAGAATGAGATTATACAGTTTGTTTATTTTGAAAATATGTTAATTTAGATTATTCCTAACAAGCTTATCAGAAGTTCTCCTGAAGAATACTACAAAGATTCAAGAATTTAATCTTTAGGGATTGTTACCTGTAAGCATACTGAAAGAGATTACATTGTAAGGTTGAGAATACCTTTATTCGGACTTTTACCAACAAGCCTCCCAGAAGCTATCCTAAAGATTACGATAAAGATTCAATTCGATCTTTCGACAATCTTACCCGAAAGATTACGGGAGCCTATTTCGCAGGCTTCGCTAAACCAATTGGAAATCGCTTCCGGGAAGCAATCAAGATAGATTCTGTAAGGTTCCCAAAATAAGTAAATAAAGTTTCCAGTTCTGCGATTGAGAGAAACACTCCGGATGCTTTTACTACGCGTTCTCGCAAGATTGAATTTAATCTTTGGGGATTGTTACACGCTAGCATACTGAAAGGCTACATCGTAAGGTCGAGAATATCTTCCTTCGGACTTTTACCAACATGCCTCCCAGAAGCTGTCCTAAAAATTACTTAAATATTATATATGTATTAGATTAAGGTCAATTGTTCATATATGAAACACAAGTATAATATTTATGTACAACCTAAACCCTTATATGCTCTTAAATACGTTCTAAACATACCTAAACATAAATAAACAAATTATCCCCTAGAGGGGGGCGATGATCATATGTAACATTTGATATCATCATTGTAAAGTCGTCGTTAGGTAAGTGGCCTAGATGAATGCTGAGTCATCTTGTTCACTTGGGTTCGATTCCGACCTAGAGCAATTTTTTTTTGTTTTTAGTTATTGCCGTTATTAATAAGTGAAATTTTTATTAAAAATTAATAAAAATGAATCAGATTATACATTTGGTTTATTTTGAAAACATGTTAATTTAGATTATTCTAAACAAGCTTATCAGAAGTTCTCCTGAAGATTACTACATAGATTCATACGCAATAATATGTAAATCTTTCCAGAAGGAATGATACATTCAATTCCGTAAGCTTCACTAAATTATTTGAAACTGGCTTCCGGAAAGCAATCAAATTAGTCTCTGTAAGCTTCCCAAATAGACTAAAAAAAGATTCGAATTCTGCGTTTCAAATTAACATTCCGGAAGCTTTCACTACGCTTTCCCGCAAGATTGAATTTAATTTTTGGGGGATGTTACCTGTAAGCATACTCAAAGATTACATCGTATGGTTAAAAACATCTTCATTTGGTTGTTTACCAACAAGCCTCCCAGAAACTCTCTTAAAGATTACGTGAAATATTCAATCTGTTATTTCAAGAATCTTACCCGAAAAAATACCGAAACCTATTCCGTAAGCTTCATTTAATCAATTGGCAGTTGCTTCAGGGAAACAATCAAGTCAGCTACCACAAGCTACTAAACGATATTGTGAAGATTACTTAAATATCGTGTGCATTTATTAAGATCAATCACTCTTATACAAAACATAAATGCAATATATATACACAAACTGAACCCTGACATTTTCAAACACGTTTCACTCTACATAATACATAAATCAACTAATTATCCTCTGGAGGGGGGCGACGATCACATGAAACATTCGATATCATCACCGTAATGATGTTATTGGGTAAGTGGCCTAGTAGTAGTTCTTCTAATTGATTTAAAGAAACTTCCGGAATTGGTTGCTGCATTGTTTCCGGAAACATTCTCGAAAGATCCGCAGGAATCTTTCTAGTAATTGTTGCAGCAGTTTCTGGTAAACTTGCGCGTAATAATTCTAATTAAGAGAGTATCAACCTTACGATGTAATCTTTCGATAATCTTTCTACAAGCTTTCATGCAATATTCCAACGTAACCTTTGCTGAAGTTTTTTTGGAATCTTGTTTCAACGATCCATATAGGTAGCATTGAATACTTAATTGTATGTTTCATATGTAAGCTAGGGGAATTTCCATGCTGTTTGGGTTACGATGTAATCTTTCAGTGGGCTTACAGTAAACAATCTCCAAAGATAAAATTTAATCTTACGGGAAAGCGTAGTCAAGGCTTCCGGAATGGTTCTGTGAATCACAGAAATCGAAACTATTTTTAGTACTTTCGGAAAGCATATGGAAGCTGACTTGACTGCTTCCCGAAAGCGAATTCCATTTGATTGAATGCTGCTTACGGAATAGGTGACGGTATGCTTTCGGGTAAGATTCTCGAAAGATCGGATTGAATCTTGCACTTAATCTTTACGAGAAGGCGTAGTGAAAGCTTCCGGAGTGTTTCTTTCAATCGCAGAACAGGAAACTTTTTTTAATCGTTTCGGGAATCTTACTGGAAACATTTTTTAATTATTTCGTAATTTTTAGGAGAGCTTCTGGGAGGCTTGTTGGTAAAAGTCCGAATGAAGATTTTCTCAATCTTAGCATGTAATCTTTTAGTACGCTTACAGGCAACAGTTCCGAAAGAATAAATTCAATCTTACGGGAAAGCGTAGTGAAGGCTTCCGGAATGTTAATTTGAAACGCAGAATTCGAATCTCTTTTTAGTCTATTTGGGAAGCTTACAGAGACTAATTTGATTGCTTTCCGGAAGCCAGATTCAAATGATTTAGTGAAGCTTACGGAATTGAATGTATCATTCCTTCTGAAAAGATTTACGTATTATTGCGTATGAATCTTTGTAGTAATCTTCAGAAAAACTTCTGATCAGCTTGTTTGGAATAATCTAAAATAACATGTTTTCAAAATAAAACAAATGAAACAAATCTCATTCATTCTTATTTATTTTTAATACAAATTTCACTTCTTAATAACAGCAATAACTAAAAACAAAAAAACGTGTGCGTCACGGGACGTGCGACAGAAGTGATAACTTCAAATTGATTTTAATAGAAACTAGCAAGTGTTGCCTCGCTCGTAATAGAAATTACAATATATCGAAGTAGAGTTAATGGAAAATTGGGATCAGAGGTGCTGTGGGTATGCAAGCACACTAATAGAAAGAAAATCGGCAAACATCTTGCAGCTTCTATATTGTCTACATTCTTTAGTCATGCATCAAACGTTAGTTGCACGCCATCGTCTATCTTCATTGTCGTGGTGTAGGACTATATATATCTGTGTATTGCAGGAAGAACCACTTACGTGACAGTTTGTGAAAATTTTTTTTATGTTGAATTCGAGGTGCTGTTAGTACCCTTTTTCATTGTACAATAGTAGGACTTCAAAATGCACAAATATTTTAATGCTAGCCGATTGCATAATCACTTAACTGTGTCTCTCGTAAAAATGTTACCGCAGAACCACTTAAGTGCGCTCATTTTTTTTATTTTTGTGCGAGATACACCGTGTGGAGTACATTAAAGCTGTATAATATATATTTAATTACCTATACCGATATATTCGTCGGTTTTCTAAAATTTAAAAAAATTTTTTTAATGTTTTTAAATTTTTCAAAAATTGTTAATTTGCAAAAACAAAAAAATTACTAGACTCACTCTGATAAAATTCGTACGTATTCCTTAGCTGATTCTAAGAACTTATTCCTCTTGAAAATTGTTTCCAAAAGTGCGTGTTTTCTGAATAAAAAATTTGTAAAAGTCTTCGTAAAAAATTTTCAATTATATAATATGCGCCAGTTTGACCACACCGAGGTTCAAAATCAACCCCCAAATCACGTATCTTTTAGGTTTGGACATTTATTCCATTGGTTAGAGGGGTTCCAGATACATTGCAAATGAAAACGTTCTTGAAATCTCGAACTAAAAAATAAAAAATTGTGGAACCAAAAACCATGCTCTTTTCCTTTAAGCCGTTTTTTCTCATTGTTCATAACAATTTTCGAAAATTTAAATTACACCATTAGAAAGGACATGAGTTAAACTTTAAAAATATGTCCCTCCCGAATTTTTTAAATTGCAAATTACATTAGTTACGAGCCATCAAAGAGAGTGACCATAAAAAGCACTTATCTGCAAAGTTCCCGCTGAACCGCTTAACACGAGCAATTTGTTTAGCTTGCGTGTCGAGAAAGAAACTATTTACAAATGTAATACTACGGTTGTATTTGTATTAGATACCTAATCAAATGAGCCAATACTTAGATCTATTCTCTGACATTTCGATCTTATGTATTACTCCAAACATTGAAATCGCTTTTTCTCGAAAACACGAAAAAGTCACTTAAGTGATTCTTCCTGTAAGCCACAGATATATATATATATATAAAATCTATGTGTATGTGTGTGTATAAGTATACTCGCAAAGTATACCTATATATGTATAGAGGCAGAGGAGACACAGAAACACACAGTACACCTACACACGCATATATACATATACAGAGGGAAAGCCCTGAACGGTGTATACTGTATACAGCGCCTACAAGGGCCCAGAAGGGCCTAAGAGTGGGGAGTATAGAGAGGGCATACAGTATAGAGAAGCTAGGTCTTGCTCTAAGTCCACTGCATAGAAACTATCGGTAGTGGGGATCGCTGCACTCCCCTCGCTCTCTCTCCTTTTCCCCTCTTTTGCTTTCCACGCTTTCCCTATGCTATATACCTATACATACAATTTTTTTTTGACGGAAAACATGTGGTCGAGGGAACGCTTTTTCGTTACTTTTTAGTTACCCCTCAGATGAGCCATAAGAAGTTATCACTTCAAAAAAATTGCTGCAGGTCGGAATTGAACCCGAGTGAACAAAATTGCTGAGCATTCGTCTAGGCCACTTACCTAACGACGACTTTACAATGATGATATCAAATGTTACATATGATCATCGCCCCCCTCCAGTGGATAAATTGTTTATTTATGTTTAAGTATGTTTAGAACGTATTTAGAGCATATAAGGGTTTAGGTTATACTGTAACGTGGCAAAATATCGCCACGTCACAGCGAGCATCGAGCTGCCGGGGTAGAGCGTCTCAGGCCTGTGTGAATGGGAAAGAGTGTATGAATTAATGGCGTATCGTTTCTTCTGAGTGACGACGCGAGGAGAGGAGAGGCGACTGAGGAAGGAGAAAATAACAGAGGACTTCTCCACTCCCCGCCCAAGGGCGAGAAGCGAAGAAGATGAGCTCTGGCGCAGCAGACACAGCGACAGATTCCTACAGGGCGTTCAATTCCGGCTCATCGTAAGTCGTCGGACGCAGATGAGGCGGGCGGGTTCTTCCTACGTGAGAGCCTTCTGCAGCACGGCCAGCGTGATGGTTGCTTCACCGCGAGAACGTTGGAAGTAATAAAAGGCAGCCTTTGCGCCCTTTGTAACAGGCGTATTCCCGAATCAAGGGCCCAGACAGAAGGAGTCGCTGAGAGTTACATTGTACTTCGTAATTCACGCATAACTTAGGCGTTGCGTGAATTGTCTGTATGAATGACTGGCTGTCTAAATGTCGTGAGCGTTTGAATTTCGCGGTTATCTCTCCAGCATTAGCTATCTTTGTACAGTCGAGCCCGCATGCGCCGCGATCGACGAGGCCTCGTTCGACTCGTGTAGGGTAAGGCGCGGGAGGTGTTGTAGGTCGTGGTTACGCAGACACGCTCTCGGCCAAAAGTAGTTTAGACAGCCACGATTTGCACTAAGTGTGGGCAATCGCGGCTATAGGATTAAAGCGTGAACGAAGAGTCGGCGGACAAAGAGTGAATGTGTAGCCAAGCGGGCATAGTATGTGTGAGGCCTTGAGACGCGCGAGAGTCGGATATCTACGTGGTTATCTGGCATTTTGTTAATTGTAAAGACCCAGCGGTAATTGAATCCTAGTGTTGTGCGGAGTTTATTTCCTTGGCGGTGCGTGCCGAGGTGCGGACGGATACCTTCGCGTATTCATTTTAATTGCGTAGCGTCGCCCGAAGTGGCCGAATACCTCGCGTATTCTTTTATCTTGCGGTGGTTGATTAGCCCGGGTTGTCTTTGGTTGCCTGTGATGTAAGGAGTTTTAGTCGAATAAATGATCATTTACTTTTGTTAATAACCACGCGATATTTCTATCCGAACCGACCTCTCTCCTTACCGCGTTCGCGGGGCTGAGCTAGCTAGCCGGCAAATCCGCCCCATCCTCGAGTTCGTTAAAGGAGTCGCGAGACTCTGGCACTTGAAGGTAAGTGCCTGGCGCCACCGGGTTCAGGGGAACTCGAGGTGACGGGCCGATAATTATAACGTCACGTCATCCACCCGGCCTTCTCGTGCCCAGAACACCAGGACACGAGAAATCCACGTTATAATACATAAATATTGTACTTGTCTTTCATAATCTTTAGGACAACTTCTGGAAGGCTTGTTGGTAAAATTCCGAAGGAAGATATTCTCAATCTTACGATGTAGTCTTTCAGTATGCTTGCAGGTAACAATCTCCAAAGATTAAATTCAATCTTGCGAGAAAGCATAGTGAAAGCTTCCGTAATGATTCTGTGAATCGAAGAACTAGAAATTTTTTTTAGTATTTCCGAGAAGCTTTGATGAAGTTTATTGGAATCTTTCTTGAAGCTTGCGCTTAGCTTGCATTACATGCTTGATTGTATGTTTCATTTGTAAGCTTGCGGAATATTCTATGCTGTGTGGGATGGCTCTGCATTGCCTGCGCTTGTGAGTACTTAATTTCACTGTATTGAGTCCACTATTTTTAAGTACTCGCGCAGAGCAATGTGGACCTATAGTTTTATGTACAGTAAAATTTACACGATGCACACAATGGAATCCGAACCACTGGAGCTCAGATGTATAGACAATTATGTAAACAAAGAGGTGTCCCCAAATCGTCGAGAGTCAGGCTTGAACCCAGGACCTCTGGATTACTAGCCCGACACTCTACCGATTAAGCCATCGTCGCTGTTCAACATGTATTCTTTCAGTATCCTTACAGGTAATAGTCCACAAAGATTACATGTAACCTTACGAGAAAGCGTAGTGAAAGCTTCTGGGATCTTTCTTTGAATCGGAGAACACGTAACTTTTTTTAGTCTGTACGGGAAGCTTGCGCAGACTTATTAGATTGCTTCCTAGAACCAAATTCGAATTGATTTAGTGAAGCTTACAGAATTGGTTGCAGTATTCTTTCGGGAAAGATTGTTGAAAGATTGGATTGAATCTTTCACGTAATCTTTAGGATAGCTTCTAGAAAGCTTGTTGGCAATAGTCGAAATGAACATTCTTTCAACCTTACTATGTATTCTTTCAGTATCCTTACACGTAATAATCCACAAAGATTACATGTAACCTTACCAGAAAGCGTAGTGAAAGCTTCTGGAATCTTTCTATGAATGGGAGAATACGAATCTTTTTTTACTCTGTACGGGAAGCTTGCGGAGACTTATTAGATTGCTTCCTAGAACCAAATTCGAATTGATTTAGTGAAGCTTACAGAATCGGTTGCAGTATTCTTTCGGGAAAGATTGTTGAAAGACTCGTTTGAATCTTTCACGTAATCTTTAGGGTAGCTTCTCGAAAGCTTGTTGGCAACAGTCGAAATGAATACTCTTTCAACCTTACCATGTATTCTTTCAGTATCCTTACATATAATAATCCACAAAGATTACATGTAACCTTACGAGAAAGCGTAGTGAAAGCTTTTGGGATCTTTCTTTGAATCGGAGAGCACGAATCTTTTTTTACTCTGTACGGGAAGCTTGCGGAGACTTATTAGATTGCTTTCTAGAACCAAATTCAAATTGATTTAGTGAAGCTTACAAAATCGGTTGCAGCATTCTTTCGGGAAAGATTCTCGAAAGATTGGATTGAATCAATCACGTAAGCTTTAGGGTAGCTTCTCGACAGCTTGTTAGCAACAGTCGAAATGAACATTCTTTCAACGTTACTATGTATTCTTTCAGTATCCTTACATGTAATAATCCAGAAAGATTACATCGAACCTTACCAGAAAGCGTAGTGAAAGCTTGTGGAATCTTTCTTTGAATCGAAGAACTCGAAACTTTTTTTAGTCTGTACGGGAAGCTTACGGAATCTGACTTGGTAGTTTTCCGAAAGCTACTTCGGATTGCTTTAGAAAAGCTTACAGAATTGGTTGCAGCATTCTTTCGGGAAAGATTCTCGAAAGATTGGATTGATTCTTTCATGTGATCTTTAGAGCAGCTTCCGGTTAGGATGCGTGGAATATTCCTGTTAAACAGAGTGTCAACCTTACTATGTAATCTTTTGCTAATCTTTCTACAGGCTTTCCTGAAATATTCCATCGTAACCTTTAATGATGATTTTCAGAATCTGTCTTGAAGCCTCCGGATAGCTTGCATTGGACGCTTGATTGTATGTTTCATTTGTAAGCTTGCGGAATATTCCATGCTGTGTGGGATATTGTATGAATTGAATGTGTTAATTGTTTCATTGATTTTCGTTTTCGGGATGCATGTAATAATGTCATTCACGTAACGGTAAAAAAATATCGGTTTAAATGAAAGTTTTGAAATGCAATCCGTCTCAAGATCATCCATGACTAAGTCAGCAAATAAACCCGAAATCGGAGAGCCCATCGGGGTGCCAAAAAGTTGCTTATAAAATTTAATATTAAATTGAAAAAACGTATTCTCCTTAAGTAACTCGCATGCTGCTAAAAGTTCATCCAGCGGAATGTCTGAACCTCTAGCAATTCGTGTATATCTTTTTTCGATACTGTTTTTAACCAACACTTTTTCAATATTAGTGTATAAAGATTTTACCGAGAGATTTATTAATTTGTCAGACGCATGTTTTCATAAGTATTGTTAAAAAAATTACTAGCTGAAAACAATTATCCTGTTGACTTTACGAATAGATACATACGAAAATTGATTGTCAAAATAAGATCAAATGTACTAAATCAACGTTGCAATAGTGGCGAAAACTTCAAAAACATCGTTGCGATACCCTACATTAAAGGGTTTTATGAGCAAATACAACATTCTCTGAAACAAAATTACATTACAACTGTTATTAATCAAAGGAAAAGATAAAAAAGAGAAACAGTTAGAAAAAAATGTTGTGTATAAGTTGCATTGCAATGATTGTACGGCCACATATGTGGGACAAACTAAGAGGAGTGTGTGTACACGTATTGAGGAACATAAGAAGTCGAAAAGTAATGTTATTAATGACCACATTGATAAATTCAAACATAATTTTAATTTTCAGAAAGGAAATATTAAAGACAAAGAATGCAATTTAAATAAAAGGTTAGTTTCTGAAATGTTGCACATACAAATGCAGGAAAATGGCATTAATAAAATGGAAGACACACAGAAACTAAATAACGTGTACACACAATTGATATACCATTTGAAAAGGAACCGCAAAAACAGAATATAGATGTTCGATGTATACATATGCGAGAGAGCTACAAGTGTGACGTCATTGTAAACACACTGCTCGAAAATTTGCGAGACTCCTCGCCGATATAAAAGCGCCGGCTAATCCTATTGTATTCTCATTATCGATACAGTAGGTGAGGAAGCCGGAATCAAAACATCGTATTGTCGCTTCCCACTCCTCCTTCCCCCGCCACGACGGGCCGTGGAAGAGAACATTCGATAGATTCATTGTTGTGCGTCTTTTACATGTAAGAATGATTTGTCCATTTGCTTATTGATTTATATTTTGTATTTATTAATTTATTTTTATTTATTAATAAAATTAACAGTTTCCTGAAGAGGGTGACAGTGTTCACCGAAACGTTGAAAAAGGAAAAAATGGTGTAAGTTTTTTTCAATTTTTTCCTACAAAGTTTACCTCGGAGAGATCGACAAAGTTCACAAAACTAATTACTAAAACACCGAGGGATAAAGCCATTTGAATACAGTGTATTACACTTATTCACATATACATTAATCATAAATTTAGTATAATTCATGTGCTAGCGGCCATATTACTAGGTCCATTGACAGAAAACCTAAAATGAAAGGGCCGCGAAAATTTCCTCCACGGTGACTCCATTTCTGTGGGTTAAAAAGAAGGTCAGCAGCTAATCTCCAACTGAAAACGCGAAACTAACAGACGGACCTGTAAAGGACAAGTTGCCGCTACCTAATACTCCCCCAAATTACAAATCACCGGACAAAAATTATATGTAGATTTATATTAATATCTCACCACAATTTCCACCAAGAAAAGAAAAAGGAAAACCAATGTGACTCCAATTTTCCAACTACTCTCCGAACTCCTTTCCAATTCCAAATAACCACCAAGAAACTCGGAAAACCTCCTGAGGAAACTCCTCCAAAGTCCAAGTAAATTTCGAACCAAAATGGCGTCGGGCTTAGCACACGAAAATATTCTTTGTGCTGCGAAGAGATCCTAAGACTCAGAAATCCAGGAATAGAGTGGCCCAGGTCGATGCTCCGCTCGAGGAAGAAGCCGCGATTTCCCCACCTCACCTCCTTCTTCACGGAAACGTCGTCCTGGCTGGCAAATTTCCATTGGTCCTGAAAATCTCCGAAATCCGCAATTGGCCTATTTAAATACTACTACTAACTCTTTATCTATCCATGAATTTCCCAGCGCCCTCTTTTTCTATTTCTAATTTTCCCATTGGCCAGCTAATCAATTATCGCCCTCTATATCATATATCGATACGCAAATTCTGCGTCCCCTTTATTGATCTTTATTAATCAATCGATAAAGATAGCCATAAGGTGGCTCCCCCTACGGATAACTAACCAGGCGGGCGACATTTGAAAAACCTCAATCATCCTAATCAAGTAATGCCTCTATATATCTTTGTAACGAAAGAAAAATTTTCCGTTCTGATCTTGCCCTCTACTACATGGCGACTCGACACAGATCATGAGCGTTAGGCACGTGTTATTTGCCAAAGGCTTAAATATGAACTTGAGTTTTTCCCAAATTCTCGTATCATCTCGCGATGGCATAACAATGCGAGTGGGCGTAGATAACGGGAATAACTAGATTTCATGAGCCACGCGTAGGCATAGTGTTCAAGGATTATGCGTTTATGACAGTCTTTTCTTGGTAACCCCTTCCATGAAAAATCCGTGAAAAACGAGAGACGAACTCCGTATAAATAGGCCAAGTTTTCGCTGGCCTAATCAGTATTCCGCAGAATCGCTACAGTGGTAGCCCGAGTACTCACCGACTCTAACTTCGTACTGCGCCTCAGCATCGAAGAAGAGTACCGCGACCTCGCTATCCGGAAGCGACCGTGAACAACACATCACTCATAGCAGTACTTGAGTATACGCTAGTGATAGTTACATATTCAAAGGGTTCGTCATTGTCCAGGACCAAGCTACGTGTGTAGGAGCCCGAGTCAACGCTGTATAAAATTGTAATTACGAAAAATAAATCGCTTTGAAGGTCAAAGTCCAGCACTTCGATTTATTCCAACCCAGCCACCAAAAGGTAAGCGAGTATACCTCTCTTTTCAAATAGTAAATAAAACACGCGCAGAGCATCTCAAAACTCTGAACCGATTCTCACCCGCCCCGATCGTCAGCCACGCGACCGTCAGTATAATCAATATACACTACGCGCCTCGATCTGTACAAACCGCTCGGTACAGATCGTCTAAAATCTCGCGTCACCCGAACAAAGTGCTTCGCGAATAGAAATCATATTTCCAAACAATTATTCTCTGCGATTTCCTACTCAGGACGTCACATCTTAATGACTTCCGGGAGTCAACATAAAGTCAACTCGACCGCGACACATCTGAATCATGCGTTCACAGTCTCTCTGAGCGCCCCAAGCGTAGTCAACTTCGCGCCGCTATGTTCCTCTCTCTCTCTCTCTCTCTCTCTCTCACTGAAGCGCATTCACTCTCATTCACTCTCTTTCGCACACGCTTGACTCCCACTCTCGCTATATCTTCTCTCTCCCGCGCACCGACTGTCTCTCTCTCTGTCACTCTATTACACGCGCGAACTCCCTCTCTCTCGCACATACACACTCTCGTGCATGTGACCGCGCGCGCTTGCCACTACCTCGCTTCCTGCCGTGCCCCCTCCCGAGCGCCGACGCGCTGCGCAGGGTGACTTGGGATCTCACATCCTGCGCTCCGCACGCGGTCGGTCAGAGGCAACTCCGGCGAGCGCCACCGAGCGCTGGCTCCGCTCCAGGAGCTGTCAACTCGCCGAGAATGAGTCAGCTGGCCATGCAAAAATGTTCACGACGCAGCAATAATTATTGCTACGTCGCAATGTAAATAATTTATAACTTTTCCTTTCATCTCCTGGGAGATAGACTCTCAGGCTGTACGTCGAAAGGGATTCTTATGAATTGATAGTGAAAGTGTTTTATTTTCTTGGTTCAGCAAGTGAAAGGGCTGCTTTCTCATGGTTCAAGAATCGAAGAATTTTCATGCATGATTTGCAGATTATATAATTTTTACAATAATCTGCATGGGTATATTAATGTGAATATTAAATCTAGGATACCTGTACAGCTAAAGCACAAGTAAATTTTTTTAATTTCTTATAAATAAATAATCCACAAGTTTTCCATTCTTTTTTCTTTATTTTTTTTTATGTTTATAGAATAATTTTGCTGTAACTGTATATGTGTTACGTGACAACTTTTCGCAGCTTGCTTCGATCAATAATTAACAAATTACTGCTCGAATCAAGGCTCGAAACAGTTGGCACGCTAGAGCATAGCCGCAGAATTCAAGGACATAGAAGCATCTTGTGTCAAGGATTCTGCGACTATGAGCAACTTCGCCGCCGTCGGCAATGGTCGACACGTGCGCTGCTGACGCTGCGCTCTCTCGACGACGCTGTCGCCAAGGCCCATAGAATCTTATGGGTAAGACAGAGAAAGTCGAGAGAGAGAGAGAGAGAGCGCAGCGAAGGAGAGCGCGTTAATTAAGAGAGGGGAGGCCCCGAAGCGCCTCCGGGAGCGCAATTAGGAGAGTAAAGCGGCACTCCCTAGAGAACGGCCGAGCTGCCTACTTTAGACTTTTGCACAGATTTTCGCAGTTAACACAGATTTCCTTTAGATCTTTTACATAGTTCCACTTAGTAATTCATTGTATATTTTGTGACCATTTGTCACTATTCGCGACCACTGGATATCCACGGATTTAATAAAAAAAGACCAAAACAACCACATAGGTTGAGGGTTTTAATTCACCCCATTGTTTGGTCATATTTTCCGTGTCGCCGGTCCAAAAGACGATTTTGTCCCAAACAATTGGTCATCGTCCATCACTACATTAACCTACTGAAAACAACCCAAGGTAAGAAACCAAAATATAATCTAGTTAAATAATAAAAAGCAAAACGCAAGTAGTAGGCGCAACGTGTCGTGCAAACGACACGCGCGGAGGAACAGTTTGTCTCTTTCCGCGTTGTATACTCGCGCTAATTTCAGTGCATGAATAGATAAATTAGTAGCTTATTTAATAATTTAAATAATAATTACGGAGGAATAAAATCACCCCCCACCCTAATAATTGGACCGTAATAACCCACGCAAATAGCAGAAACAGCACACTAACAACCCCTCCCTACACTAACACCTATCAAATAATAAAATTGTTTTAAAGATACAACAGCAACTAAGATAGAAGAAAACATGGACCCAAACACATCAATATCCATCTTCACCAAAACCATCACACCAATATGGATGGTCATAAAACAATTCGAAATGGTCGGCAATACTCAAACAATAGAAATAGAAGACCATCGCACGGACCCGACAAGCAGGAAAATATCATTGCAATTCAAAACAAAGAAAAAGACCATTGAAGCAACCCACTTAAAATCAGTTCTTATAAAGACCAAAAATTTACAAGAACTCACTGCAAAATTAAAGAAAAACGAGCCCACAACGCCGAAAAGAAATCTGAACACCAGACTACAACCGACAGCATCACCAATAATCAGATCAGAAGTACATGTCGTAACCAACAACGACAACAAACCAACCAGACTGTTTTGCCTCCTACCATGGGATGGCAAAGACAAAGAAAAAGATGAAATGTTCTTCAGACATTTCGTACAATTTGGCGAATTGGTGTACTACAGAACAATCAGAGATAAAAAACGAAGACTCTGCTACGGCTACATAGAATATTTCCACCCACCAAATGCAGAAAAAGGAAGAACCCAAGAATCACACAAAACATCATGGAAACCAAATTCATGATTTAAATAATAATTACGGAGGAATAAAATCACCCCCCCCCCCCACCGTAATAATTGGAGGTCCCATCGAGATCTATCACAAATACACTACTGCTTAGCGTCTTTGCAATTTTTTTTTTCAACTATTTGCAATAGTTTAACACTATAGCGTTAGGGCAAACAAAAAGTTTAGCACCCTCAGTGTTGAAGAGTTAGAATGTAGACTAGGAACAAATTTAATAAATAAATTAACACAAACAGTGAATCTTAACACGAAGTAGCCGAGAAAACACGGCGCGTGATTTGAACAGACGCGACGCGCGCCAAAAGGAAATGGCCGTGCGCGCATGCCATCTTTGTGACATCTTCAAGTCAACTTGAAGACACCCCGAGCGCGCAGTACAATTAACACGGGCTCTGTTAAAACTTTCAAAATAACTACATTCAAGATATCAGCAAAGCAAACAAAAAACACATAATTATATAATTTAAAAGCAAAAAACTTTTCTTTCTTTCTCGCACAAAATATTAATTTTCTAGACATTTTTTTTTAAAAACAAGTTTTAAAACAAAATTTTCTAAAACAGTTAAAATCCATCCCTTTCTCATCACCAATCTCACAAAGAAAATAGAAAACCACCCTTTCGAGTCACATTCACAAAACTGAAAGTCAAATAAAATAACTAATTCTCTCACCACAAATTCAAGCATTTATTGTTCAAGATTCAAAAAACACTGTATCGCACTTTCACGTCAAACCAACGCATTGACCCCTTAGCACATCACAAATCACAACAAGCGTTGGAAGTTTAACAGTCTGCACTTCCAACGACTTTAAACAAAAAATACACACTTCGCGCAATCAAGCATTTAGTTTAGAATAGATTAGCAATAGAATAAAAACTTGCATAACTTGAATTCCAAAATATACCCATAAGAAACGACACACTTGCACAGCCTGTGTGTACAAAATACCGACAACACTGCACATAAATTCAAATTTAAAAAAAAAAAAAATAAAAACACACACTCAACCCAGAAGCATCGCCTATGAAAACAGGAAACGACGAGCTTTGACCATACTTGTTGCATACAAGAATTAACACTTATAACCCGTCAATTGTCAATCCATCAAGTCCAAAAGAGCAATTTGAAAGAGACGACTCTCATTTCAAAAAGTCGAACTCAATCAGATTGGTCTCATTGTTCTCAGTGGTCTCACTAATTGACACAACAAGTAACACACTTTCTTTGACAAAAAGGGTCCCAAATACACTCTTGTAAAAACCAAATAACAAACAATTGTCAAAATTTTTTAAAATAACAGCCGTAGACACCAACACGTAAACGCACGTAAGGAGCAAATGAGCATGCTTCAGTAATAAACCACACACACTACAAACAAATCAACGCAACCTATTAAAATCAATTTACACACACTTTAAAATCAGTTGATTTGTCGCAAACACACACTTGCACAACACTCGTAGTCCGAGTGTTGTACAATTTTTTCAACAGAGTGGTAAAAATTTTTACCAACAATAAAATTTTTGCAGATCATAAAATTATAGAATATTTTTTTTATACCTCTTTCAAATTATCCTCGACCCAATAAAAGTCGAGTTTACCAAACTCAAAACTTATCAAGTTTTGATTTTCGAATCGAACTTATCAAAATCAACCATCAAGTCATTCAAAATAATTTAAACAAATTTGGATTTTTTTTTCTCATAAAACAAAGGTCTCAACGCGGTCTCGACAAGCGTGATATCGACAATAAACAAGATCAACAACAAATCGTTCACTTTAACAATTACATTAAAAGACGACGTTAAATAATAACATAAGCAAATACAAGCAACAGGTAACCTTTTTACTAAATTCCCATAATAATAATATACATATACATGCAATATACAAACATTTATATACAAACAACCCATCATTAACCACAAAAAGACCCACACATATACTTATATATAGAAGCAGTTTGAAGCATTTTCTACAGAAACCCCGTTTCAATAAATTTAAAAAAAAAACAAAATTTTTTTTTAAACGCGATACAATTAAACTCATCTCAAACAATTCAATAAATTCATTTTCTTCAGACCCCATAAAATTAAACTCACTCTCCATCGAAGTTAAGTACCAAGTTTGTCACATCCAAAGTCAACCCTTCTTTTTCCTAAATTTCAAAACCCACCGCCCTGATTTGAAATTTTTCTGCCACGGCTTCACCGTGGTTTTTGGCTATACATATTTAAGAAATTATAGCATCAACACAGAATAGATACAAACAAAACAGGCCATCATCAAGAAACCCAGATAATTTTTCAAGCAACACAGATTATCATTGTCAAACTAGCATCATCAAGAGCCTCAACACACAAAACAACAAACAACATTTAAAGCGTAATCATCGATAAACAACACAATTTTCAAAAGACTCAAGGACAAACTCCAACAAAGGAGACCAACAGCACACACAACAACTGAAGTCCATTATAATTTACACGAGTTTTTCACATACGCAACGATGCCGAGTGACACAGAAGACAACTCAAATGCACGAAACCTGTCCGCAGCGGACAGTACACTCATCAAATCCTTAAGCGATTCATTTGCATTTATGAATTGCATATCGACGATACCCTCGTTCGATGGCAAAACCCCACCATTAAGAGTATATATTCAAGATCTACGCAATGCTAACCAACTAGCACCTCACGGCATCAAGAACCAGTATGGCCAATCAAGAACGATACTATATCAACCAACAGGCAAACAATCAACAACAAACCACAAATCAACAACCAAGTTACCAAAATCATAATGGAAACAAAAACCCGAATTACAAAGGGAAAAGTTACAACAAATACAACAAGAATGGACGAACCGGATAAAATAACACACAAGGCAATAATTGGGCTGCATGGAACAGCCAAGGCAACAGAGGGTATCCGAAAGTCCTATTCAACCCAGTAACAGGTCAATTTTTTCCGCATAATGCGTCAAAACCTGACCAGAGAAACCCACAAACACAACAGAATTGACGTCAAAACAACAGCCAGCTAAACAACAACCAACAACAGCATAATTTAAACTACCAAGCCGCTCGCCAACAACAAACTCTGGCGAGCCAGAACATGCTCCCATATCCATATGGAATGATGACACCCATGATACCAATGCGAACCATGCAAGGAATACAAGGAATACATACATATTTAAATAGTATTAAAATTTTTCTGTAAAGATCTCAGAATTTATTTGTTGAAAGAATAATCAAAGATTTGGGTTTAGTACCTTTTACATATTTTTTTATTCATTTTCATTATGATTTTCTTGATTAGCTACCTCAGCCTCTTCTTCAACTTCGTGCGTTGCCACCCTATTTAGCCATTGAGACCTGCGAGTCATTTCCTTTAGTTTTACTTTTTTATAAATCGAACATAATATAATGAAAGATTTTGTGAACTGATTCATTGTTAAAATGTTCTCTTTTATTTTTCAGGTTTTATTGGAAGGCATACAACTATCAGGTTATAAAGAATTTTCTTGTAATGTGACAAGCTAGTGAAAGTGTTGCATTTTCATCGTCTAAGTATCGAAGAAAGTTTTTATAGAATTTCTAATGGGAGGTTACGCAACTGTCACGTTATAAAGGGAAGGAATTCCTATGACAAGCTAGTGATGTGAAAAACGTTTTTCAAAGATTTCTAATTATTAAGTTCAGAATTATAAGTACAGAAGACAAGTGATTTAGAAGTTTTTCCCAATTTTGAGAGAGCAAGTGCACTCAGTTTTCAGACGTAACGAGACTTTTCCCAAGGGAAAAGCATGTTTTCTTTTATATAAGGTAACGAGAACTTATGAGTTGTCAAGCCAGTCACTCAGAGGGATAGGATAAGAATTTTCAAGTTAATAGGGCCCAGTAAAAATTGAATTTTTTAATTTTGAAATTTCTAATCTATGATTATCTCAATAGTACTCAACTGTACCATCTTAAATGTTCTTATACTATTCCTCTAAGCTGTGGGCTTAACTACTTGTATGGTCTATTTGCTTTTTAGAAAGCAGAACATGTATTTCCATTAAGAAAAGAGACGCTCAACCCATATTCTGGAAACTGCCTGTACTCTGGGCACTCTGAGAATTGAAAATAACTAAGTTTTTCATTAAACATATCAATCAAACGAATATCATGAGAAATTTCACGTTTATCGTATCGATCAATTCCGAAATAATTATCATATAAGGCATTCGAAATTGAACAGCTCAAAATTGGTCTAGACGATTAACTTGAAATTTCTTATGCTATACCTCTGATTGATTTGCGTAATGAAAAATTAGTTATTCTCAATTTTGAGAGAGCAGCATGTTCAGTCAGTTTCCAAATCTTGGATGTAACGAGTATTTTCCCAAGGGAAATGCATGTTTTGCTTTGTAAAAGGTAACGAAAACTTATGAGTTGTCAAGTCTGTCATTCAGAGCGATAGTATGAGAATTTTCAAGTCGAAACGGCTTAGCAAAATAGTTACATACCTGACAATTTAGATCCTAAAGCCATGAAATCAATGTTGTAAGTATATCTACATGAAAATGAAAAATATTAGTTCTTGGATCGAGTGAATTGTATGCATTGTTTTAACATGTTAAAACAAATTTGGGTAACAAATTTCAGCCTTCTAGCTGTAACAGATTTTAAATGAGGTAAAGACCGAAATATTCAAAATGCAGCTTTCACAACTTGTGGATGGTTACTTATTTCAATTATATTCTTTACACTCATTTAATATCTATCATAGCTAGAGGGCTGACATTTTATACATAAGTTTGTTTTAACATATTAAAACAATACCTGTAATTAAGTTCATCTAAAAAGTTATAATTTTGATTTTCATATTGTTACCTAACTGAAAATTTAAACACTAAAGGCATGATGTCAACAGTGTAAGTATTAATGAAAAAGTCAAAATTATATAAGTTTTTATAAAGATAAGTGTATGTATTATTTTGAGTCTCTTATAAGTAAGTAATAAACACAAGTTTTTAGATTCTATTTTTTTACATATACATCTTTTTTTTATAAATATTATTCAAAATATAATATAGACTAAAAATTTGTGAAGGACACGATGTAAACTTGTATCATGGCGCTACTGCGCCCGTTAATAAATACTACAATCCTACATCACGCATGTTATGTATCAATAGTATACGTAACATTTAAATGCTTTCAAGAAAGCAGTTATTAATTAATTAATTAGCAATAATATTATATACGTACAGACTTCTTTTAATGTATATTTGTGATAAAAATAATTATGGAACTTAGGATAAAATTTAGTGTCAATAAAAGAAAAAAAATGCCCTATTCTATTTACCTCTAGGGTTGTGTGGAAAAAATAGATATTTCTTTTTGAATAATAATGATTCAAAAAATATCTATTTGCTCTACAGATGGTGTCGAAAAAATAGTTATTATTACAATAATACATACGATTATGTACATTAATTTTTTAAATTTATAAAATATTTAATTGATTTTAACTATTCTTTATAATTTAGGTATTATATACCTTTTAAAAGTAGCGAAATCTACCCCCCCCCCCCAAAAATCCTTTTGGAGGTAAAAGGCTGTCAAGTATAAGGTCATTTCTTCGTGTAATAATTAAAAATCAATTTATTAACACTTGATTACCTTAATATACCAAAAACCAAAATTTCATTTTAAGTGCTTTATTATTTACGGTTATTTCATTGCATAAATTAAAATAAAATTTTCGATAACAACGTAGAGAATATTCTAGCGGATTTATTGTACACGGTTATTAATTTTTTCCTTCCTACATGTCGATAAGAAATGTATTTATATGAATAAATGAATTTATAAGAAATGTATTTATAAGATAAATGAATCTAATCATCTCTTCGAGCAACTTGGTATTTATTACATCTTAGACTAATTATGACATCGAGCCGAAGGCGAGGGTGGCAAAAACGAGATATGGGCTGTCCGAATTTAGTCCCGTGGTGCGTCATAATGTCGCTTCTATCGCCCGGGTGCGAAAGTAGTACTTTCGGCACAGTGTGGAGAAAAAAGTGTTTATAATCAGTTCAAAAATAATTATGTTAGGATGTATGTCTTTTTTTACCTCGTAAATGAGTGAATCACAAACACTGAAAGGGCATGATGCTTATATAATGAAAATATGAACGCTTAAACATGTTCGGGTCAAGAGTCTGTTGGACAGATTACCATTTCTTTAGTGTTCCTTCTCTATACCTTCGATTTTACATAAATTGCCATTTTATTTTTGGCAAAAGAAAGTTATGATATCAATAAATAAATTGGCAAGTTCTTTTATAAAAAGCAATCGATTTGAAATAAATAAATAAGCGTTAAAGGGGGGGAAGGATTATAAATATATATGTATTTATATAAACACTCGACGAATTTGCAGCATAAGGTGGATAGCCTGTGGAAATGTACAGTCGGGCACAATTAAAACTTTGAGTAATTGCGACCTCTGCCACGTTCTGCGCATTCTAACTGACGTTTGGTGGTACTTCAGGTAAATTGGGCGTTGCGTGACCAGTCACAAACATGCACAGAACGTAGCGCCAATATGCTATTATTCATAGTTTCAATTGTAACCAACTGTACATGTACTACAATCGCATGATGTTCTTACAGGACATTATCACATGACAAATGTGCCCATAATATGTGGTAATATCATGTTTGTCTAAAATTATTATGTAATTTAACAACAGTGTTTCTCATCATAAAAACTTTTTCTTTTATTTACGGAAGCAACGAGCGGATGTACAATCTACTCTACTTAGTAATTCAGTAAATGTGTTGCTATCCTTATTTCATTAAATATCTATGTTCAGGTCGATTATCTACAATTATATATGAGATTTAAATTCTGTTGATAAAACAAATCGATCCTATATTTAAAAAACAACAGGAACAAATTCTATCATGTAGAACGCAATTTTTTTATGGAAAAACTTGCTGCCCGTCCTATTATAGATAACGATGGATACCATCTTCAAATTATGCAAGGTTAACCAAAGTAACTTGTTAATGAAACACAGTTAGAAAATCTCTTAATCGATTTTTCATTTTATATGTATTTACTTCATTCTATGTATTTACTTTATTCATTTTATATGTATTCATTTTATATATATTTAATCATTAATTCTTACAGTAATATTATCAGTCAATAGGCTAAAAAAAATTATTTATAAATCGCAGAAAAAAATCATTTGCCTTGCTACAGTATAGATAACTGTAAATTTACATATTTTGAAAAAATAATATGTCTATACTTACTATGTAAACAATCTTATGTGTGAAGTATTAAATTTCAGCATATTTTTTCCATTGCCGTAAGAATTTTCAGCTTCCAGGTGATGAAATTAGTCCAGACAGGAGGGAATATAATATAAGGTTCTTAAAAACATGCTAAATGTCATTCTTTAAAGTTAATATGAAAGTCTAATCAATCCATTTACCTGTGGATAAACAAAAACACACAAGATACTAAATCTTTATAAATGTGCAAGGTCCCACGATTGATCCATTATTTATCGATTTCGTCATGTACAACATGTTATTTGTGCGAGCATTTGCGAGTACGCTGATGGTATCAAACATTCAAACCATGATGCTTATACATTAACCTAAAAAATCTGAAACTCTCATGTATAAAAATATGAACGTGTAACCATCTTCGCGTTAAGGGTCTGTTGGACAGACTACCATTTCTTTAGTGTCACTTCTCCTTCGATTATCTATACCTTCGATTTTACATAAATTCTCATTTTAATTTTATATCTTTATATTTTATATAATATAAAAAAGAAAGTTATGATATTAATAAATAAATTGGCAAGTTTCGCGTTATAAAACGTAATTGTTTGGAAATAAATAAATAACCGTTTGAATTGAGGAAGGATTATAAATGTATATGTGTTCATATAAACACTCGATCAAATTATAGCATGTGAAAAGTACCTGTAGTAGCCTGTACGCTTAATGGGGTGTCACGTGACTGGTCATAAACAGGCGCATAACGTGGCGCCATTTCGGGATTATTTAAAATTTCAATTGTACCTTCCTGTGCATGTGATCTGTTGTTATTTATGGAAGCAACAAACGGATGTACAATCTACTCTAGTAATTCAGAAAATGAGTTGCTATCTCCTTATTTCATGAAATCTATAGCATATATCCAGGACGATCATTCATAGTAAACCTTGAATTTAAATTTTGTCAAGCTCGGTTCAATAGGAACCAAGATAAAAAGATTCTTTCAGTTTCATTTCTTTCACAATTACGTCGAAATTATTCAATATTTTTACTTGAAATTTGATACAGTGCTTGATGATATTTGGCTATAAAAGATGACATTTTACCCGATAGCTCTAGATGGTTTAGTTTGTCTTAAATGACCGACGAACAATAGGAGTTCAGCGCGCACAGTCGCACAGTTACTCCGGTTGGACGGCGCGGTGGTGGAGGAATCTCAGTTGCAATTTGATTATTTCGATATCCAAAGATGCTCTTGCAATAAACTATTTTTTTCATTGAACGCGTTTCTCATCAGTTTTAACGTCATGCTAATATATATGTCATAGGCGCAACAAAAACACCCTAAATCATCAATTTTTCTGAAAAAAATTCATTTTTAGCTATACACACAACCTTTACATGCACGCATTGCACTGTTATCATCATAAAATTATTTACATTTTTCATAAAAAGGTTTGGTAGCGCAATATACGTATATAAAGGTTGTGTACATAGCCAAAAAAGATTTTTTTCAAAAAAATTGATAATGTTTGAAGTGATCCTATGATAATTAAATTAGCGTGACGTTAAATCTGAGAAAAAATATATTAAATTAAAAAAAAATTTATTGCAAAATCAGCTTTGGTTACCGATATTATTAAATTGCATCTAAGGTATATAAGTCCTCTCCGCTACCCAGCAGCGGTTCCCCCACCACCGCGCCACCCGGTCGGAGTGTTCGTCGGACGTTTGAGACAATCTAAACCATCTAGAGCTATCGGGTAAAATGACATCTTTTATAGCATCATTTCAACAACCACTGTATCAAATTTCAGCTAAAAATATCGAGTAGTTTCAACGTAATCGTCGGTTGAAAACATTTTTTTATCTCGACTCCTATTGGTCCGATCTTGATAAAATTTATATGAATGTTATGTATGAAGGGTGGGTGATTGAAGTGAGTGAGTCCGGTTGATTATTCCTTGGAGCTTTATTGATATCTTAGAGAGAGAGCTCTGCTCTTTCTAGTGGTCGCCGATGTTCTGCCTGCGAAGCCTCCGATGCGACAATTCGGAGGCTGCAGTCTCCAGCACACAGTGCACGCTTGCACTTTGTGCACTTTTTTTTCTACTTATCTGCGTGTATGTGTGCGTGTGTGTGCGCGTGTCCCTAGTAAGCAGCCGCTGCTGCTTTTACAATTGGCGCAGAGCAGGCTATACATGATTTCTTTTTTTTGTATATTCGCGTGCACTTACTTTAGTATAGGTAAAAATTTAAGAAATTATTATTAATATGTAAATTTTATCATTATTGTTCTTAAAATCTAGACGTATCCCTTCGATAGGCCACGCAGCTTGGATTATTCTATTCATTAGCTATACGATTTTTTATTTTACTTCGCTGTGCGTCGTTTGCCGCGAGTCTTGCCTTGCTGCACGTGCAGCGTAAGCACGCTTGGTCCTTATCGCCCTTTGTTTTTCTCAACGCATCCGGTGGCGACGCTCGATCGCTCTTTGCGATCGCATACCGGAGTGCGATAATTATTCTTTTCCCGCGCTGTTCGTCAGTGCACTGTTGTTGGCCCTACGAGTCACACCTCCGCGCAGCCACTTCACGCGACTTTCGCAGCTACCTACCCCGTCTTCCCGACTGTGCGTGTCTGTGCATTTTGTGTAGCTGCTAGTACATCCAGTGAGACAGCGATTATGGCCAACGGAGGGAAAATTAACCCCGGCAGCCAGCCGCGACATCGGGGCGGGCGCCGAAAGACGGCTACCGTGGCGACGGCTGCGCTCGCCATGCAGGACGGGGCCGTCCTGCTGGCCCCTTTGGGGACGAATGGCGAGGATCCCATCCCGGGGTCTTTCTCTTATGGCCATGGATATGCTTGTGCCACGCATGCCATCCCGAGTTCCGAGCTGCGGGGGAGAGTGGGCCAGGGGGTGCTCATCTGTCGGCGTTGTGTCGTGGTAAGTCATTAATTACATTTTTTTTGCTTTTGAGGATTTCTCTCTTTTCTTTCAGTGCGCGTCGTCTATGTGATCGCTCAAGTAAGCGCGCTCGCGCGGACATCACTCGCGGCCGGCTCCGTGCGCAATTTCCCCGTCGCGTCAGTTTTTCTCGCTTTCCTCCTTCTACTACTCTTTATTTGCGATTACAAAATACATACTCTGGATCAATAGCATATCCCTCGATAGTCTCGTGAAATTCGGAAAAGACAATATGAAAATCAAAAATAAACATCTAAATTCGAATGTACAATTATGTGTTTCAATGCTCTGACGTACTTGCCGCTCGCGATAAAATCCGCAGCATGCGGTTAATTATTTGATAAAACATCTGAACTTTGAAGTTGTTCGGTTAGGCGTTAAATTATTAGAAGTTATAGAATTCCTCGATCAAATTGCTAAAGGCCTTTTGGCCATTTTTCTTAATTACCGGTTTTGGAATTGTGCATTAAACATCAATGACACGGAGAAAAAAAGGGAAAATCAGCATTACGTCGACCGTGTCATAAGCTTCACGATGTAAATTTGATCTCGGATATTATCGGTTAATGTCTATTATGTGTCAATACATTCGGGAGAGTCAGAGTCACTTTTTATCATATATTAATCGTTCACGAAAAATAATTAGATATATTATATATTGTGCGTTCGCTTGTGCTAAACGTCATATAGAGTGTATACATACATTCGCGCGATCGTTAATATTTTTCAGAAAAATCGCTGCGCCGAGGCTGCACACCTCGGGCAACTCGTAGGCACATTCCTGCGCCTGCTGGCTCTTGTCTTAGCTGCTAATCCTATTTTATCTCTAATGAATATTGTTATGTAAATATGTATGTGTATATATCGGCTAACCGGATTCTTTCGGACCATCGCCGCAACAGATAAGATAATTTTTATTTCGCCTTAGCCTTTAGACCCATTGCGGCTTGGGCGCTGCTTCGTGAGGCGGCGAGCCTGTTCGAGGGCTACGATCGCCTCTTGCTGTTTAATGATGCGGTCGACTGGGCTATCCCTGCAGCGCCGGTATATTATCAACCCGCCTATCCCGAAAACCAGCATGGTCCCGATTATGCCCGAGATCGACAGCTCAAAGATGGTCGTGCTACTGCTCAAATTGCGCAGCTCGAAGGATGTCGCCCTTCAGCTGGCGATCTCGTTGGCCCTATCTGCGATCTCGTGCAGCGCTGCGCCTGTCTTAAGGCTCTCAGAGTCGCCGCTGTGCTGTCCATCAGCTCGGCTTGCGGCCTCGGCCTCTATTGCTTCCCTTAGTTACTTAGGCTATCGACGACTCGCGTGGTGTCAATTTTCACATTTTCGAATCTTGACTGGTCAACCGTGCATTCGCCGTGTGTGCAGAGCAGCCCGGCCGGAGCTCCACTATATCAATCCCAAAGATAGTGTCCGTGATCTGCTCTGCTCTCACGCACTGAGTACATAGCTCCTCCGGCGCCCGGGTAGCAAATAGCCATGCGTTGGCTTTTACTAATCTCAGCCAAAAGGTGTCGCCGTATGTCGCATGACGCTAGATTGTTGATCCTTTTCCCGGCGGCTATTTTTACTTTGCATGGCGTGTTTTTCTTAATGTCGCGCACCGGCTCTGGATTCACGGCTATACGCAGCTCGTCCAGCTCGCGCTGTTTCGCCACGTCCTCCGGTAATAGCGGCAGGTAAGTCCGATTGGATGCACTTACAGCGGAATAGGGCGATTTCGGCCAGCACTCATTGCATTTGCGGCGACGTTCCGCAAATGCAATGAGTGCTGCATTGCTGGCACCGGCGATGCCCTAAATAGGAAGAAGTCCTATAGGTCGAGCAGCGAGATGGCTACCTGATAGACTAGGTAGCCTTCCGTGTACATGACCGTACTTTTCGACACCTGCATGATTGCTATGGGTGAAAATTTTTCCTCTGCCAGAGGAAATTTGGCGGTCCTGATTGTCTCTTTGACCGTCTTTATGGCTTTGTATAGGGTTTTGGGTGGCATCATGTGCGGATGGATCACCCCTTTCACCGCGAAGAGCGCCGCGTCGGCGATGGTCTCCGTATCCGTTCAAAATTGTTCGATGCGCGTTCAAGGTTGCGATTTCCTTGCTATTGTACGCCGATCTATTCTCTAGGACCGACGTCCCAGCCTCGAGCCTCAACACCCTCGCGCCGAGTCGCGATAACTCGCGTTCCACCACCTCGGTCTGGTTTGCCAGTAGCGGCGCGGCTGTTTCGCGAGAGCTGTTCCTTAAGAACCCAATCGCGGCCTGGATTTCGATCGCGTCGTCCGCGGTAAGCGTGCAATATGAAAAATTTGTGTATTTTTTCGCCGAAAGGGATTATCCCGGACCAACGCTGCTTACGCTTGTGCGTTTCCTCGCGATTGCCGACGGACAGCAGATCTCGCACGTGCTCTGCTTGCCGCGCGGTTCCGCTCGCCTCTCTGATAACTACGTTATTTTCACATTTCTCGCCGCACGCCTCTACAATTCTTCGGTCGTTATCCTCAATTACCTGCCCCATCCTGAAATACGGATTTAGGTCTACTTTTTGGATTATTTTCCATTCCGAACTGGAAGTGGCTAAGGGCGCTCTTCGCTCAGTTATTAGCCCTAGGTTTCCGTCGAGCCTGTGTACTTGGTGAGCGGGTCCTGCAAAACATTTTTCGCGTGCTTATTTGCATTATTTTTTGAATTTTGTTTCGCGGTTCGTACAGCGGTACGGTAAAAAAACGGTAAGAAAACGGTAAAAAAACGGTTAAAAAAACGACGTTCCTTGGGGGACTTCTGTTTCAGAATTCGCGTTTCTTGCTAGCTCGCTGGTGCGCTCGAGCTTATTTGTGTGTACTATTTTGGTTGTATCCTCGTTCGCGATCGTTACGTTGTTTGTTTTTCGTACGTATTCGATTGCGAATTTTCTGTTCTTTGGTTCCTTCAAATGGAAGACCAGCTCACCTTCTCGGAAGTGTTTCGTATTTATTTTGCGGTCGTAATAGTATTTTGACCTATACTTGGCCTGAATTCAATTGAGCGCTGCCGTCGTCTGCAATTGCGTTAAATTGTTCGACATTTCGTCGATGTATTCGTTGTACGACACCGTTTCGTCCGCTCGCGAGAAGCTTGAGGGCGTACGAGGTTTCATGTCGAATACGAGCTTTTGCGGCATATATCGCGTATTTTCGTATACGGTACAATTTTACGCGTGCTGGCATACGGCTGTTCACTCGTCCCAACGGTCAACTTTTTCCACATACTTTCTTAGATATTCCGTTGATGTGTGGTGCATGCGTTCAATTGACCCGTTGGATTCCGGGTGGTAAGCCATAGTCGCGAATTGGTCGATATTAAATATTCGCGCGAGCTCGTCCAGCGTATGGTTTTGGAAGTGTTTTGCCTCGACCGTTACGATTTTTCCCGGCGGCCCGAAAACGCATATTACCTTCTCGATTAGTGCTCGCGCTACTTCCTCCGCAATCGCGAATTCTGTTGGCGTCAGAATTATATATTTAGTCAACATATCTTAGATTAACAAGATATATCTATTGCCTCGTCCCGTCGTTTTAAGCGGGCCGTAAAAATCTAGGGCTATATGCTCGAATGGGAACGTCGGAGTGTTGCTTATTAGCAGGGGTAAACGGATTTTCACTCTGATCAACTTGATAGTTTGGCAGATTCTGCATCCTGCCACGAACTGCTGAACTTTCGTCGCATGTTGCGCCAATAAAAGTCGTGAACGATTTTCGCGTAGGTTTTTGCCATGCTGCGGTGACCCCCCATCGTCGACTCATGGTACTGTTTCAAAATTTTGTATCGGTCTGACGTTGGCAGCACGGGTATATTGTTTGTCAACAACACCGCGCTGATCGGCCTATTCGCGAAGCAGGAGTCGAACAACTCGATAAATGAGTTCCATTTTGCTAGTTTTAAAATCGCGAGGTCGCGAATTACGGCGAAGCTCATAATTTCCAGCCTGGCTATGACTCTTTTTAGCGTTTTGAGACATTTGCATAAATTCGCGCGTAAGGGTTACTCATCGACGTGGTACTTGGCGTACACGCCAATGACCTTAAGTTGCGCATGCACGTAGACGTTAACCTCACCCAGGTTAAACTCCTGGCCGTCGAGCACCTTGAAATCTACATAACCCTGCTCTCGATGCGTAAGCCTCTCCTCTTGCCGATATTGTGGCTTGCGAGGTTTACGCCTAGCTTCTTTACTTTTAACTTATTTTTCCACGGCAATGTTATAACGAGTTCGGGCCTTTCGCTCTGCGCGTTAGCCTTTGGTGGCTCAGGTGGTGGCTCGACTGGCTCGTCTGCCGAACTCGCGCTCCTTATGCTCAACTGAGACGCTATGAACTTGCCGGGGCCTTTCATCGGCAACACAAATGACTGCAGTGGCTCGTGCCCTGCTGCGGTTGCGCCGGATGGTGGGGGTCTCTTGCTGTCCGAGCTATCGCTATCGGTTGAAGGCGTGTATATTTTTGGTGTTTGTCGGCTTCGCAGTGATCGACCCGATCCCTTACCTAGGGGGTCTATGTTCCTCATGAAACGTCAGGCACCCGGCGGCAGTACGATGTCCGTGGGCTGTCCCGAATTGATCGCGGAGTCGTCACCTTGAGTGGTGGTCCTAGTGCAGTGCAGTGTCGTGTTTATAAGAACGCATCGCGTGTCCATTGAGTCAGCGTAAGCGAGTCTATATATTCGGTTACGGTACGTGCGCTCGCGGCTCGCGTGTCTTTTTTGCGACGGCTGCGCTCGCTTCGTCGAATCGGAGTCGGATGACGTTTGTCTTATCTTCGCGGCTCTACTTGCTCCGCGTTTCTTCACCGTGCGTACTCGGAATATTCTTCCCGGTGGAGCTCCAGCGTCCTCGTCGGGGCTCGCGTTAATCTGCTCGTCAGCTAGCTGGTATAGCTTTTCTCGCGGTAGATTCGGATTCACTTTGCCGGGATTGATTACCGGGTTTCGTGAGAACGCGTCCGCGTTAACGTTATTTTTTGCCGGGCCGGTATACTATGTCGAAATCATAGCCGATAAGAGCCGCTTTCAGACGGTTGAATCGCACGTTGGGTTTCCTCGTAGTGTGAATATGCTTGAGAGCCTCGTGGTCCGTTACTACCGTGATTCGCCTGCCGTATAAGTAGCAGCGAGACTGCTCTTTCGCGAATACGATAGCTAGCAGTTCTTTATCGTACGTTCGATATTTTAATTCGCTGCCTTTGAGACTGCGAAAGGCGAACGCGCATGGCTGGTCTTCTCCCAATTTTCCCTGACTCAAGATGGTACCCAAAGCGAAATCGCTACTATCAGTTATCGTACAATCAATCCTGATGAAACAAAGTGGAAAATGTTCCTTATGAGTGTCCTCACAAACTGAGTGGAAGAAATTTCTAAAAAACACAAAATTGATACAATTAGTTATACTTATATTGACAATATTTGTAATTATAGTGAATGTGACATATGTAAACATACGTAACATTCACTTTTGACTTACCTTTGATAATTCTGCTCCACTCAGTTTGTGGAGAAACCTATTCCAAAGAATTCTCCAAAATTTGAGCCCAATTGGTTGACCCTTTCCTGAGAAAACCTGCGGCAAGTGAAAAATAGTCATGAAAAAACTAATTTTGAGTGAAAAGCATTCAAAGTTTTACTTAATATTTAATAAAATAAAATGTACTTACAAATAGTTTTCAGCGTCTAGACCTAATACTATCCAAAAGTAGTCATCTGAGGATGGTGTCTAGAGAGTAGGTCCTTACAAAAAGCTTCTTTATGGAAGCTTATGTCTGCTGAAACAAAAATTGAAAATAGGTTAAAAAATTAAATTTACACATTTTAAATATTTCTATAATTCAAACTCAAAGTATGGAAAATTTATGTAAAAAATTATTCAGCATACTTTGAGTTGAAGTATTTTTAAACTGTTTAAAAAAAAAATTCATATACATGAAAATATACTCACAAATGCCATTGCTCATCCATGTAGTGATGTAGTAAAAAGAGCAGAAGAAATGCACACTAGAAGCTAGAAGGATATTTGTCCAGATGTGATTTGTGAAAAGTAGCTCAGAGAACAGCTGATCAGCTGTTGAGCTAGCAGCAGACTAAACTAGACTTAGATACTCATGTGCATGTGCAAAAAATGCACATAAAAAAAACTAAAAAAGCTGCAGGCTACTCTCTGAACAAATTTTCAGCAAATTTTGTGCAATGTGAGTGTATGTGTTGTTGAAGTGATGTGAAGCTTGTGGTGTTCATGCTAGTTTCAGTGTTTGGTTAGGAGTGTTGTATAGCGTATGTGTGAAAATGTTTGTCAAATCAGTGTGCTCCAGCTGAGTAGAAATCATCATCTGGATTATTTCTTCTTCTCTTAGCTTTACGAGCTTCTAGAGTGGATTTCAGTGCTCTCTTATCTGACCAAAAGAGACGCTATTCATCAGCACTCTTTGCCCAGTCTACTGCAGAAAGTCCTGGATTGACGTTAAAGTCCTGGATTAACCTTCATCACCTAAAGTATTCCAGCTTTTACATCGTTGAAAGAAGCAACTGCGATGTAAATGCCAATCTCCAAGACTGCGAGGCCACTGAAACTTTCCTTGGGCACGAGCTTCCAAATGGATTGGTTGAAGCTTTCATTGCTGTTCTGTGTGAAGCCTCCAACGCATCTCTCCAGTAAATCAGCTTGTGTCAAGTCCTGGTAAATTGGCTTGATTGCGTCCATGATGGGCCCATGCCATTTACACCAACTGTCTGGTCCTGGCGGGCAAAGGTGATGTCTTTGCTCCTTGTCTATTGATCCTTTATGGTAAAATGTCGCCCAGATGGCATTGGACATTTCTTCAACAGAACGATGATGGCCTCTGATGGCATTGCCATAATACTGAGTAAGCTGGTCGACTCTTTGAGCTGTAAGACGGTTCTTCCCACCAATGCCTAGACCATCAGACAGTTTTTGGTCAGCCAAACTCTTCTTCAGATTTCTCAATCTCGTCCCCATCCTCTTCTGCACATGGCCAACACATTCCTTTTTGTTGATGACAAAATCTTCTCCATAAGGCTTGGCATCGCAGAGAGCCTTGAATACTTTCGAGTCACCATCTCCTATGTAGCTCTTATACTTGATTCCATGATTTGCCTCTGATCTTCTGAACATTTCCACTATGCCATCTACTTCCATTTTTCCAGAACTTCCTTGATGATTGGCCGAGCACTGGTCTTGATGTCCTTCAAACCACTCTGTGTACTCTTCAGTGTCCTTCTCTTGATGCGTATCACAAGCCTTGCAAAATGATTGCTTCGGTGCAACATCAGTCACTTTGCCAGTATCGTTGCGGATCAATGCTGATACTCCTTGAAGGGAAGAAAATCCTCGTTTCCTCCAAGATCCGTCAACAGATACAGTATCACAGCCATTCTCTTGAGTCTCACCTGTGCTACTACTGCAACCTTCTTGCACAGCTGCTTTCATAGACTCAATAGCTACTTTTTTACTCGAAATTTTCAATTCATGATTGATGTTTCCAAAATAACTATGAGCAACTGGTGGTAAAAAATCCATGATTCCACAAAAGGTTTTTAAACCAGTGTGTCCATGACCAAGAGCTCGCATTCCTAACACTACTCTTTTATTTATTTCAAAGGCATTTTGTTTAGTACCAATTTGTCTACTCGAGTCTATGAACGCAACTTTATAGCAGTTGGTGCAAGTAATATATAGCTTGCTACCAAGGCCTCTAATATTAACTTCATTGAAAGTAATATCACCGCCACAATTTTTTCAAGCCAGGAATTCCTGTAATCCTGGTAAAAGTAACGAAGTGTCAAATATTCTACACTGAATAGGACCAGCTTGTATATAATTTGATTTTAATTTTTGTCTTGATTTCGAAACAGGAATTTCTGGCTGTGCAATTTCTGGTTGCATAGCTACTGTACCTGATGTTGATAGTTCCAAAAGGATTCTGTTTGGAGGTCTTGTAGTAGATGTTGAAGGAACTGCTTCAGGTGATGCTTCATTTCTTGAAGGGATGGAGGTTGACGATGGTTGATCCCCAAAAAATGTCTGTTGCCTCCTCTTCTTTCTTCCAAATCTGCGCTTTCCATGTGCAGATGAGCCTGGATTACTATTTCTTGAACCACTCATCTTGTTGTTTTTAACAAATCTTGAATTTTTACTAGTACAATTCACGTGCAAAAAACTTTTAAACTAAATAAAATACTAGAGCAATTTTCAGTTAAAATTAATAGGTTTTAACTAAAATCTTAACTGAAGAACCGATCTCAATATTATTTAGTTAAACTCAAATAAAGTCACTGTTTATTATTAAATAAAAACTTCAATAACCTGCAAGTAGAATTGGAAAACAGGATTCTGGCTAAAGTACCATTCACTGTGCATAGGCATTCACCTCCGTCGATAACCGCGAAATTTAAAATCTTCAGAATGCGTCGTACATTGGAATGCACATTTCAAAAGGGCTCTTTTAAAAAGGTGATGATATATATTAAATATTATATACTTTTTCAATAAAAACACTTTCAAAGCATAAAAATTGTATTTATCGAAAAATATGCAATTTTCGAAAATCATGAATTTTTTTTTAGTATTGTGCCTATAATTTTTAAACAAAATTTTGTATCGAAAAACGGCTTTCGGGAGCATATTATAGGTTAAATTTGCTACAAAAAAGCAAATAAAAAAACAACGATTTTTTCGAATTTTTAACACTGTCATCGATCAGATGGTAACCTTGTTTTAAATCCATGAGCGTGATGTAATTCGCGGAGGCGAGGTTCTCGAGAATGTCACTCATGAATGGGAGCGGATGACAGCATCCCTAGGTCTCCTCGTTTAACCGCCGAAAATCCGTCACCAGCCGAAATGGCTTGTTCCCCTGGGCGTCAGGTTTTTTGGGGACGATCCATAAGGCTGAGGAATAGTTGGAGTTTGACGGCTCAACTATTCCCTGTTCGCGCAGCCCGATTGCCATTTGTTCTTTTATCACGGGCGGAAATCGGAAACAAACGCAGTGTATTGATTTGTTCGATTTCAGCACGATTGTATGCCTTAACCCCCCACTAGGGGTTGCCACTTTGACGCGTGCCCTAAGGGGCCAGTGTGAGGGCTCGTCTGGTGGATCCAAGCGGCCGGCCTGGCCTCGGTGTCGGGAGTGTGGCGTCACGAATCGGGTCGGGGGGTGGGGGGGCGTCGCCTCCGGGGACGGGGACAGCGGCCGACCACCCCCCGGGCTGGGGTAGGGTTCACTCAGGCATGGAGGCGAAACCGGACTGATGCGGGTTGGGATACCGCCTCTCGGGTTCGGGGTAGTTTCCCTGGTTTGGGATCCCCGTAAAAACGGCTCTTCCGGCCGGGCCTCCCCCTGGGACTGGGTCTGGGACTCGGGGTTCTCGAGAACGGCCATGCGGGTTCATCAGAGGCTAAGAACAACCGCCCATCGTGCTCGGGAGGAGGCGCGATGGGTATTTGATCCAACCCCTAATCCCAAGGTGTGGCTGTCGTGCTGAGGGGACTGGTTGGTCACCGGGGTCCAGGTGGTCGCGAACAACGCCCAGGGGCTACAGGGTGAAGCCTCTGTGTGTGCACAGAGCTCTCCCAGACAGATGGTAGCCTGGGGCTAAAGGCTGGCCCTCCCCTACTGAGCAAATTGCGGTAGTGCTCGGCTAGGGTACACAATACAGTACAATGACACAGACACACACGAACAAGACAGTACACTGCAGGATCACTCGGATTCCCCGGAGCCGCGACCTCCTTCTGGGCCTCTCCAACGGGAGTCCCCTCCACCTCATCGGAGGGTACAGCGGGAAAACTGGGTTGCGGCGCTCCTTCTTGGGTTGTTAGGTTGGGCCACCGGATAGTTCAGGAGCTCGGGCTGGCCTAACCAACCGGCCTGACCGCCCCATCAGCCGGCGAAAAATCCCGGTAGGCCTGCGGCTGCCGACTGGTGACCGGATAGGGCCGCTGCAGGCTGAACGGGGGGCCCCACCCGGGCCACTAGTGGGGGGAGCCGGCTCCTCAGTGGGAAGGACGGAGGTGGTATTGGAGCCGGGGAGGAAGGGTCTGCCTGCCACTTACACACGTACATATGAGCTCAAATTGAATGGAAATGACAAGTACAGGAGAAAAAATGGTTCCAAAAGCGCCTGCCACCGAAGGGCTTCCTAGCTCAAATAACATAGTAGGATCGCAGGCTGAGGCTGGCAAGCCGGAGGCCGCGGGTAAGGTAAACCCGGAGGTCTTGAGGAATTCCCCGATGACTGAGGGTAGGTCGAAAAGGAAAAAACCTTCGGGTACGAAGAGAAGGAGGAGGGCGTTAGCCAGGAGGGAGGAGGTGGAGGTACCACTGACACCCTCTAAGAGAGCGCACTCTGATAGCTCGACTCCGAGGGATCCAGCACAGCACGGCGGTGGCCACAACTTTTGGGAAAACTGGCAGCAGAGGGGAGCGTTGATCCTCAACTGTAAAGCGGCCGAGGACAAGTCATGGCTGCTAGAAAAGGTAGAGAAGTGGAAGGGCGAGGGACTCCAAGTCAAGGCGGTTGGCATGGGGGAACTAGCCAAGATGACTAGGGCCTTGATCTACTGCCCGAGATCCAAGGATCCTAAGGTGGTGATCAAGAACATAGGGCGATAAAACCCGACCGTCAAGGCTGAAACCTGGGTGGTGACCGGCTCTCAGAAGGCCACCAAAGGGGTCGAGGCCGGGGGAAGGGAGGAGATGGTTGTGAGGATACTTCTGGAAGAGGAGGAGGTCGAGGCGCTGAAGGCCCTAGACTGGCGTCCTTCTCTGGGGAGTAGTAGGGCGCATGTCGTCCCCCTGAACGGAAAGGACGAAGGGCAAGGGGAAAAGAAGGAGGAGAATGCCATGGAGGCGGAAACCACCAGGGCAGAGGAGGGGGCAGCGGCCATAGAGAAGGAAACCCCTAATGACAATTAGGGGGACGAGGCGAGAATGGGGGCTAGCTCTGTAGCAGCAACCACAATTGCGTTCGCGCAGATCAACTTACACCAGTGCAAAAGGGCCACGGCTATTCTAGCGCATGGCAGAGGTAGACACAGGTATCTGTCTAATTCAAGAACCTTGGATTATTAAAGGCAGGGTTACGGGCTTAAACAGCTGCGGAACTCGGATCAGTGGTGCAGGGAACTCTGTAAGAGCGTGTATCATTGTAAAAGGACTGCAAGCTGAGACAGTGCCTAGGCGCTGCACAAAGGTCCTGGCCACCGCAAGGGTGAAGTATAAGGCAGGAGGGGTTACAAAGGACCTACTCGTGGCAGCGGCGTACTTTCCCTACGAGGGGAAATGCCCGCCAGACGAAGTAAAGGCTCTAGTTCGGGAGTGCGAGAGGAACGGAACCGAGCTGGTGATGGGATGCGATGCAAACGCACACCACACGGTGTGGGGAAGTTCTGAACTAAATGAGAGAGGGGAAGGTCTGCAGGGTTTCCTGGCAACTACGAACATGGATGTAATGAACGTAGGCAATAAACCAACGTTTGAGAACTCGATAAGAGAGGAAGTCAACGACATCACTCTCGCAACGAGATCTCTGTGGTCAAAGATAAAGGGATGGAGGGTCTCGGAAGAGGTTACGATGTCGGATCACAATCAGATTGTGTTCAACATTGGTGGCGAAAGTACGTTGGTAACTTATGTAAGAAACCCAAAGAAGACCAACTGGCAAGGCTACAGGGAGCACAAGAAACCCAAAGAAGACCAACTGGCAAAGCTACAGGGAGGGGGCTACAGAGCCTGGCGTCGAGGATAGGTACCTTTCCGAGGTCCTACGGGAGGGCAGAGGATATCGAGGATGGATGCAAGGTTCTTACCGAGTAAGTCGCTGGGGAAGATACGTAAGGGCGTAACACGACTCCGAAATAGGTCCAAGCGAACCAGGACGGAGGAGAATATGTATAGAGTTAGGTTAGCGCGCAGGGAATACAAGAAGGCCATTGAAGAGGCCAGAACCACGGGGTGGAGGAGGGCCTACAGCACGTGGACAGACCTTAAGGACACGGCCAGGTTGTGCAGAATACTTCAGCATCCCAAGGGCACCTTGGCTGACGCTCTCAAGGTAGCAGAGGGTTGGGCGGAAAGTGCGGAGGATGCTCTCTCAGAGCAGCTCAGGAAGCATTTCCCGGACCATCAAGTGAGGAAAGGTGGAAAAAATAGAACACAGGCCTAGAGGATGTAACTGGCGCATAGCCAGGCGCATCACTAGTAGGAGAAGAATAAAATGGGCTTTGGACTCCTTTGAGCCATATAAAGCTACAGGATTGAACGGAATTTTTCCGGCCTTGTTACAGCAGGGGGAGACGATACTCGGGACTGCAATGGAGAAGTTATTTAGGGCGTGCCTGGCATACGGATAAACACAAGGTAAATGGAGAAGGGCGAAAGTGGTGTTTCTCCCTAAACCAGGGAAGGCACAGCATTCGGTCGCAGGGGATTATAGACCTATTATCCTGACTTCGTTTCACTTGAAAGCGCTGGAAAGGCTAGTAGATAGGTATATAAAAGAAGAATGCCTGGAAACGGCACCCCTACATAGTGGACAGCACGCTTACCAGGCGGGGAAATCGGTAGAGACGGCACTAACGGTGACTGTTTTCCGAATAGAGAAGGGTATGGAAAGGAGAGGATTAGTACTGGCAGCTTTCCTGGACGTAGATGGTGCATTTAACCACATTACCAGGGAAACCATGGCGGAGGGACTGTTGGAGCACGGTGACTCCCAGATGGTTTTTAACTGGATATGGGGTATGCTGAGCAGCAGGATGGTGGAGGCGCACTGGGGCGCGAGCTCTAGGAGCTGCAGAGTGGGGAAGGGATGCCCACAAGGAGGAGTACTATCTCTTACTCTGTGGTGTATGGTAGTGGTCGGTTTGTTGAGGAAGCTGGAGGATGTAGGTATATACGCGTCATATAGGGAATGCGGATCGCCTTCGAAATGCGGTATCAAATTTAAGGCTTGTGTAAACTTAGTGAACCTGCACGAGGGGCCGTCTGGGTTCATGTTATCCCAGTAATTGGTTGGTGCTCGGGTCCGCGCGACTGGCACAAGCGCCATAGTTTGGCTCGGCGACGCTGGTGGGTCATATTGATGCGGGGGCGGCAATGGTGGGGGCGAGGGTGAGGGTAAAGGGCCCCGTTGGCGTGGCTCGTTCTGTCGAACCTGCGGCCGTTCGTGTTCGCCTCTGTCGTGAAGATCGCGGCTCCCGCTCTTCCGTCGGCCGCTACGCTTGCCGCGGCTATCGCTTCTTGCGAGGATTCTCTCGGCTGCCGTCGCCTCTCTCGCGCCGTTTACGACGACTTTCACGGCTGCCGTCGCGTCTTTCGCGTCGGCTCTCTTAGCGTGGCGGCCTGTGGCGTGCTGCTCTACAGCATGTACTGGCCGAGCTGCTACTGAAGTCCGAATTGTATAAAGAGTTGGAAAAGAAGCCAGTTTCGGACTCGCCATCGTCCGGATCGCTGCTCGGCTCATCGTCCGGATCGCCTGCGCCTGTTCGAGTATTTCTCGGTGGCATTCGCCCGTTCTTCGGGGTTTTTTCGATCGTTAGGCTCTTTACAGAGCTAGTCGCGAGCCCTTCGCTCGCGCGCGCATTTGCGTTGTCCGTCGGCATCGGCGTTCTTGTTGACCGCGGAGGATCGTCGGCCACGGTCGCTCGCATAATATCGAGGATTTCGTCCTGCGTGCGGTTTAACAGTAGCTGTGCGGGTATTGCCATCGTCTTGGCATCCGCGCTTTCCGAGCTCATGAAGAGCAACCGATTGTAGCTCGCTTGCTCTTTCTTACGCGGATTGTCCTGCGCTGCCTCGCGGCCGGTCACCGAGATTCGGTCGAGCGGTAGTCCCTGTGCACGGTTTATCTCGCGCTGCTACTTCTCGCTCGTCGAGTGACCGCACTTCGGGTGTTATTGGGTCCGATATTTTGACGTTCGCGATGTTTTTAATTTCCAGCAGGTTGCCGACGCTTGCCATACACCGCTTCCCAATTTTGAGCCGCTCGGTTGTTTGAAGAGACTTGCTGAGCGGGCCCCAAACGCTACTCCGGCGCCCCATACCGATGTCCAGCCCGCCGATCCGGCGGCGCAGCTCGGCGATACCTAGCGGGTCTTCGCTGACCGCCTCGGAGCACGTCGCCCCGGCGCTCGTTAGCGACGCTGACGGGACCGCGGGGTCCATGGCCCTTGCTGACTCCCGACTCTCATCCATCGAATGCTCTATGCCATCGTTATCGCGGGGCGTATCGTCGTATCTCGATAGTAAATTCTCGCGCGTCTCCTTTCAGCTGACGGCCATACACGCGTCTCTCCTCCGGCTTTCACTCGACGGGACCGACTGTACACTGACCTTGCTGAGTGTGCGTCGCAGCTTTCGCTTAGTGTCCGGAGACATTCTACTGTACTTCAAGAATATTTTCCACGCTTGCAATAGTTTTTTGCTCGACTCGGGTTCGCTTTCCGTAGCGCTGCGTTTGTCGCGTTTGTTGTTCTTTTTGCTAAGTGCTTCGACCTCGCTGTTCCGGTCTTCCTTAAGGCTTAGCGTGCTCACCGTGGTCTTCACTGACTTAAGCAACCTTAGGCGCGTCATGTTCGCGGTTACTTCTGCACGACGTTTGCGTAACTGGGGGTTTACTGATCGCGATGTCAAATTGTAACACAACCCGGCGGGGGGGGGGGGGGTTGGGAGCGGGGTAAATTCGCGAACCAAGCTGTGTGTACCATCAAAAATGGACTTACAGTGCGATGATAATAATTGATGTTCGCATGATGTCAGATGATGCGCTGGATCGATGTCGACTGCTACGGCGATGTTCGCTGTGATGGCGGCTGGCGGCTCGTGGCTGGTGGCTGGCTTCCTCGGTGGCTCAGGTGAGCTTAGTTGGCTGAAGTCGGCTTCGTTGGCTGAGATCAGCTTCGATATTTTCTTGCACTTTGGTACAACGATACGAGCGGCACGCGTTGTTTGGCGGTGACGTTCGGTGGCATTTCTGCCTCGGTATTTTACTCTTAGTGCTTCCCGATGTCAGGGGAAAAGTTGTTGCACTGGTCGGCACTACTTCGCTGGAGTCACTTGCTTTCGAGGCCCGCCACGTCGTTGTACTTGCTTCTCGGTGCCGACACTCGTGCACCAGGTTCGAGCGCGAGGGCAATAGTCCTGTCCGCGCCTCTTTTTATTTTTTGACTGTCTCTGTGTCCTATTTTTTGAACCCCCGAAAGAAGGAAAAATTTCGGGGCTAGGCACTCTCTGCACTGGCACCAGTAGCGTCGTCCCGCTGCGGTATTGTCCCGGTGTAGATGCCGTGACTGGCGCGAAGTTTCGCCTCACTGCAGCTTGGCGGCACTTGTATCCTGTATGTTGGCACTGACTTTGCACTAGCACGAAATGGTCACTTAAATGCGAATATTCGCTGTCCTTCGATTCAGATGAAAAATGTCTTTCAGCTCGGAAAATTACGAGTAATATTCCGAGCCTCGGTGACCTGCTCTCTTCTTTTGCGGTTGGCGAATGGTGAACGAGAAAAGGAAATAAATAATTTTATTTTCCCTGAAGCGCTGACAATGGTGTGCACTGGTTCACAATTTCACTGTTGATTGGTGTTGTCCCGCCGTAAGAGTTTTTAGCGCGGTCGAGGTCGCGCGCGGGGTTCGCCCAATTCGGTGATAAAATAAAAAAAATTTTGGTTTCTCCTTCTTATTTGGCTTGGACCGACTCAGCGTCCAAGTCCTTGGAGCTTTATTGATATCTTAGAGAGAGAGCTCTGCTCTGTCTAGTGGTTGCCGGTGTTCTGCCTGCGAAGCCTCCGATGCGACAAGTCGGAGGCTGCAGTCTCCGAGAACGCTCCGACTTTCGCACTCTCGCGCGAGGTGCTTATAGGCACCGCCGGATGGTCACCTGAGCTATAGCTCGTACGTGACAGGAAAATTCATGGTTTTTTACGTTCTTTAAGAAGTACTTTCCCCCCACTATTCTCTAACTTAAAAATTGGAAATTTTTTGTTAAAACTGTAGTTAAATATTAATATTAAGAAAATTCCTTTTTATCATTTATTAAGTAGGCCAGGTGCGGTGTCCGTTAGGATGTTCAACAGTAAATGATGAAGGAACAGGAGAAAAGGCATAATGGGCTTGACCTGAATGCCAGATCCGGCACGTCAACGAGCACGAGCCGCCGGTATCACCACCAGAGACTTACTGATACTGATACTGAAGTACGTCATAACCTGTTGATTAAATGTGATTGGATTCAATTATGATTCCAGGATAGGATTTGACAGCAATTTAAATTTTTCGGGTAAATAATTTTGCAAGACGCCATTTTGAGATATCGAGATCGGGCTCCGATTTTTATGTTATCTCTGTTAAAATTCAAGCAATAATAACAGCCGACAGATAACCGGTGACTGCGAGACAGAGCAGAGCTCTCCGAAAGACGCGCAATAAACACCCTCAAACACATCCTCGGACTTGTCTACGTAGACGATCCAAGAGGATTAACGCATCTAAAGACGGCAAGAAGAAAAAACTTCACATTTTTCTCATTTTCGCCCGGACTACACACCTTTGAGGACTAACTGGGAACTCAATGCTGCCAACCACATTGAAGCACACGCCGAAAAGTTTGCCAACTGTTGGCGAATAGCAGAAGTACAGTCAACGCCAAAAAGTTTTCAAATTTTTTTTATGTGTGTTCTGTCAACCCGCAAAGAGAGCTCAAGTCGCGGAGGCTCGGAAAATTTGTCCGAGAACAGCTCGCGCCAGACAAGGAAAATGATTGAATCGTCGCGGCAGTCAAGAACGCTCGGCCAAACAAGGAAAGGAACTCTGCACACCAGCTCGACAACGCTAAATAAAAGTGCAGTGATTTTTTGTGAATTTGTAAAAATCGAACGGAGCTGAGATCATCGAAGCTCGGGCAGTCGTGAAATTTAACACCCCAAATACTGGTGCTCTACCAACATCTTGTGCTGAGGTGTAGAGCCAAAAAAATTTTTTTTTTCCGCACACGCCAGTGAGCCGTGCGATGACCAGCAAAGCCGATCTTGGCTAACCGAGCTCGCCTGAGCCACCAAGGAAGCAATCCAGCCATTGATGCATACGCATAGCAGTCCCCAGTCGCACGCAGCCAACATCGCAGCAGCCCGCAACCCCTAACAGCTAATATCGCAGCAGCCCCCAGCCTAGCGCAGCTGATATAGCAACATCCCCAGCCACAAGCAGTCATCATGGAAGCAGCCGTCATCGTGCCCAGCAACTCAACCAGCGAGCAGACTTCAATCGTCATCCTTTCAATGTAAATCCGCTTTTAAGTGCACGCAGCTTGCTACTGGTAATCCTTCTTTCCTCCCCAGTGTAGTACATAACGAAACGCGAAGGCATCAACGCGAATATTCATCGAAATGACGCGTATAGGGCTGATAAGATCGGTGAAAAGTGCATTAAATGCGGTGAGAAGACTACGGGAAACACTAAAAATTTAACGCCAGAGGACGTGATCCTTAAGCTAAAAAGAGACTGCTGCACACGAAGGGATTATTTTTGAATTATAATCGGTGGCCGAGAGAGTCGTCGCGAGGAGTGCGAGAGACGTGATGGCGGCCGAGAGAGTCCATACAAGAAACGCGAGAGACGCGATGGCAACCGAGAGAGCCGTCGGAGAAGGCGCGACGGCAGCCGAGAATGTTGTTGCGAGGAGTACAAGTCGAGCAAGAACAGTTTTTTTGAAATCTTGACAAAGTTTTCTAAAAGAAGTGTTACATGTTGAAAATGAAAATCTATGAATTTTTAAAAATCAGTAAAAAATGCTAAAAAACCTGTTTTTACCAAATTTGACCCATTGTAACTCAGACATAGTCGATGCAAAAAATCTGAAAAAATTGAGGGAGGGGTATTTCATCAAGTACATGAGATTTAATATGATTAGAAAAAATGTACATTACGACCTCTCTATTTCACAGATAATCACCTCTCACTCATGCATACATATTATGTACACTCGCTACACTCATGCATACATATTATGCATGTATTATAACGCTAGATTTTCGCTCTTGTTCCTACGCGCGTTCAAAGCGCGGCTGCAGGTACGTTACACTTCCTCGTCTCTACGGAACTTACCTTGAAAATTCAGGTGGTGCCAGATACTTCCTGAGTATCAGAATCTCGCGACTATTTGTTCTCCGGTTCAGCACGAGGGCTTGCCGCGGCTGGCTCAGCCCCGTTTAAAGGGCAAGGGAGAGAGGTGGTGTGGGAACTCGATTCACAGAGACTTCGGCGTAAAGAATATTCTTTAATCACCTCCCCTCCTTAATACAGAAATACCTAAGACTATTTACTTAAGATTTAAAAAAATTGAAGACCATGCATTTCGACGTACTTTTTGATGAAAATAGGATGGTGCTAATAAAAAGTTTGCTATTTTATCATTGAGTGCAGGAAAATTTAAAAACTGTGCTGATTTTCGGTTTTTGATTTTTAACATAACCTTGTGATGACCTAGACAGCTCAAAAAAACTATTTTTATACTTTTGAATATGATACATATTTCACAACTTTTTCATGTCATTAGATTACGATGCGGCTGAATGAAAAATCGAAAAATTTAAAATTGACATTGTTATTGTGACACCCCTTCTGAACCTTTTGAGTTAAAATGTTTTTTTGGTATAGAAAATAATGAGCTATTTCCGAATCTTTTTCATACAGGAGCAGATTTTGCATGCTTATTTGGCTATACCTTTTTTGCAGATATTTTTTCGTAAAAAAGAACAATGCCGCTGACATCAGGATTCTGAAACTTCCGTGTACACTTGACAACACGAACGCGATACGCTGTAGTATTTGTTTCCAACGCTCTGCTCCTGGGGAGTGCTCCACCATTACGCTGGTCCTACGGAGATGTGCCCCACGAGGGCTCTGTCGCCTACGATCCAACGCTTTACGGTATGCGTGCCGTTACTTGAACGCCCTGTGATCCGAAGCGCCCCTACTGCCTCGCCGTCAGTGCTGGCTATCTTTTTTCGCTGCCTTCCTCCCTCGCTGCTCGAGTTGACAATTACTGCCATTCTCTTCCCACTCCGTGTGTGCTCCTCGGACTCGCGTCCTTTTCCTCGCCGAAAACACAGAGTAATTAGCCTCATTCATACTTGTAATATTCATACCCTTGTGACGCTCTGTCCTGGCGACTCTCGGCGCTGCCTATCACGTGATGAAATTTCACAAAATTACAGTATATATGCCAGCTAGTTCTTTCACTCGCTGCACGAATATCGACACCATCCACTGACCTTCTTGCTGTGCGATCGTACGGTCTTTTCTTTACTGCAACAGTACATATCGAGTTCTGCTGCCGGATGCGAGACTATTGTAGCTTTGTCTATATGGCAAGACAGCAGTTGCAAATTTTCCTACAGGTATAAACAAGCATTAGGCAATAATATTTCCTAGCTCAGCTGGAGATGTTTGCAATCAGATTCACTTGTATTCTCAGTCCTTTTATACACACAAATAAGCTAACCATGTGTGTATAAAAGACTAAACGTCTCTATAAATAATCAATTATCGAAAAATAAAATTTTTTATGTTTTTAAAGAAACTAAACTAAATTAACCTAGAATATTTTGTTTTCTACATAGGTCTTATATCATATGTTTGAGGCTTATAGTGAAATGGGACATAATGGTATTTCGTACTCCGATATATTATCTGGATTTGCATCGTTTTTTGTCGTAGCTATTGGTGGCACCATTATTGGAGTAATGTGGGGATTTACAACTGGATTTGTTACACGATTTACAAACCAAGTGCGCGTCATAGAACCAATATTTATTTTTGTGATGGCATACTTGGCATATCTGACTGCTGAAATCTTCCACATGTCCGGAATTTTAGCGTGAGTACTCGATTTATTTCATTATATTCAATATATCGTCGCCCTGTATGAAAACTAACACATCTCAGATTTCCATGGAAAAAAATACGGCTTACATTATTAGTAAAGTCTGAAATGGTTCTGACTCTTCCTTAAAAGAGTCCTTAAAAGATCAAGTTTTAAAACTTTCTGCAGAAAGTAGCATAGTTCAGACTTTTCCCGCGTACACTAACATAACACAAATTCCCGTTCTCCGCCCCCCTCCTCAGTAAAGACTAGCCAGTTCAGCCTCCTCATGAATACCATCACTCGATTTAATACTCCATTTCTGCCATAAGCATTCAAAATTAATATTTTCCGTCAAGCTTAGCTTCGCTTACAGTTTTAAAGATGTTCAAGCATAGTAGTCTGACAACATCGTCTCTGCAAAATAATACCACTTGCTCATGAGGCTCCTGCGCACTCAAATTCTCAGAAATTATGATCACCGAATAATTGAAAAAAAACCTTTCTAAAAGGTAAATCTAGGCAAGCATATATTTCTATTTTTTTTTAATAAAATTTGTAAAACATACGCAGGTTATGCGTGTACCAATGAATATATAAATAAATTGTATTGCATTACGAAAATATTAAAAAAGAGATTATGTCAATTTCATAAATTTAATGTATTGAAAGTTGTGAAATCAGAAAAGAATTTCCTAAGTATTTCACAAAAACAAGCGCGAAATAAATGCTAATGAAAGAAGAGAAATCAATAAAACAGGATTAAGTATTCAAATTTAAAGTAGAATAAAGTACAAATTGTACTAAGTAATAGAAAGTTGTCTCAATATTTTAATCGCCATATATTGCACAGTGAAGAGTAATAGTCATTTAAAAAAAATTTTTTACACTTGTAAAATTTGCGTCTCGACTTGCGTAAAATTTTGATTCTGGCACAATATATTTAAATGTACCAAATAATCAATCTAGTTTCGATCGAATTTTTTGAAGCCTCAGCCATAATCTCGCATTTGTTAGTATAGTAATATTTAACACCATCATCATCAAACTATTTTAAACGTTATACCGTAATAAAGTTTAAAAAATATTAGAACATGCAGTTGCTAATTATAATAAACATAATTAGTTAGTTATAGCCGTGATTATAATTCGAAACTTTGAGATAGAGGACTTAAATTTCTGTCATTGTCCATTACAAGTTACAAAACTTATAATGGATTACATTCTGAAACGCCCTCGCCTTCGCGCAATAAAAAAGAAAAAGGCGAGAAATTATAAAAGAAAATTTACTGAAAATTTATTTAGATTTTACATGGTCCAGGATACTGGGCGAATAAATCAAACTACATCGCGAATAAATTAAAGCTTCTCTATTCATAAGACGACGCAATGCGTTTCTTAGTAGATGAGGACTTTAGCTTTGTTCTTTACTAGGACGCAATGCCCAGCAATATACAATCAAGCTGGAAAAGTAAAGTTTTAGTTTTATATTTATTAAACTCCTGTTCCACTCGCGATCATGCATTAGATCACGAGGTACTCGGGAAGGAAACAAAAAGTTTGTGAACGCCTAACTTAAATATACTGTTAAGTGTTAGCTTCTCACTTATTTTCTTGTAAATAAAGTATTTATTTAATTTTTAAATAATACTATTTCCCATCAGAACTACGCATTGAGTTAAGGGGACTCAACACGTTTAAATTCTGAAAAATAAAATTATAAGAAATTATTATTAAATTAAACAACATGTTAGAAAAACATTTCATACTTATAGTATGTTCACTTACCTTCAATTTAAGCCCTTAAAATCCAATTTTGGACCTACCTATTCGACGTCGCACTTCGAAGCCTTCAAAGACTTGTTTTTCACTGTCCGTAGGATTCCAGGTGACCATATACTTCAATTGAGCTCAAATTTTGTGAGTATGCTCGATGTAAGTATAGTTTTCATATGAACAGAGGGATTTTGATTTGAAAGCTTCAAATTTGTTTAAAATAAAAATGTGGCATAAAAAATATTAAAAATGAAAAAATTAACTTTTTTTTTATTAAAATTTTTCTAAGCATTCAAATCAAAATCCATCTGTTCATACGAAAACTACACTTACATAGAACATACTCACAAAATTTGAACTCAATCGAAGCATATGGTCACCTGGAATCTTACGGACAGTGAAAAACAAGTCTTCGAAGGCTTCGAAGTGCGACTTCGAATAGGTAGGTCCAAAATTGGATTTTAAGGGCTTAAATTGAAGGTAAGTGAACATACTATAAGTATGAAATGTTTCTCTAACATATTGTTTAATTTAATTATAATTTCTTATAATTTTATTTTTCAGTATTTAAACGTGTTGGGTCCCCTTAAGAGATATTCCAGTGTATAGCATAATGCGCAAGAGCTTGGCCTGCTTTAATGCAGGGCGTTTGCTTCTTACTATATATGGGTATCGTTGAGAAATGAAAACGTAAATTTTTTATGTTTAAAAAATAATTTTAGAATTATTTAATTTTAAAAGGGTATTGCCAAACAAGGCTTAAAAACAAAAGATTTATTTAGCTGTATATGCGCTTTTAGTAGGATTCCCTACGGGAGACTCAATGCTCCGCATACAGGGCTTTCCGGAGCGCCAGCGCTTCTCTGGGTGCTTCCGCTAGCTAGGAGACGTATTGCTCTTTCTAGCTCCAGCTTCGGTGAAGGAATGAACGTTTTTCCCGGGATCACGCGCTCTTTTATATATGTGATTTACCCCCTCCACTGGTTCGAGCGCCAGTATCGCTATAGATATACTGTTATATGTGAAAAATTGATTTACATGTTATGTCGCTATAAACAATTAATTTTCGCAAAAATAAGAATACAAAATGTTTATCGATGCTTAAATAATAATGAATAATGATTTGTTGCTAATGACAAGTTCCGGGAAACAAATTAATGACTGACATACAAATATGCTGGCCCCGAGACTCTAACGCTTACGTACATTACAAATTTATATGATGAAAATATCCTAGAAAAAATTTTATGGCTTGTAAAATCTATATTTCACAAGTTACAGAACTGAAAAACTCATTTTACCCCATACTTCAATTTATCTTGAGGTCGTGTGGTCCGCCGCAACTGCCGATGGATTGTCAGGCGCGCGCCGTGTATTTCTCTTAACTTTACAATGATATTTTTGTTAAAAGTTAAAATTAAGGTAACGTAATCTAGTTTTAAGCGTTTTACATAGATTTTGGGTCATAGAATCTCATATGGGCATTTATTTTATTGAAATAACATTTTTAATCTAAGATATCCATGTTACAAGTTGATGCTTTTTATACCCATACATTTCATAGGGATGCGTAGCATGCCAACTTGAAACGTTAATAAAAATATAAATAATTTAATAAATATTGAAATAATGTCATACATATAACCATATGCATATTAATTCCATGTATAGGACTTTATTTTATTGAAGAATGGTTAAAATGAAATTTTTATAGGAGGGGATAGAGTCCGTGTACGTTGCAATTCATAGTGCATGCATTTAAAATAAAATCGTAACAATAAGTTCTCTGTTGTAACAATATCTATGGTTAAAATGTATTTTTTTTTGCTATGAGACGACGGGGCAGTAAGTACGCATTACAAAAATAATTTAAAAAATGCAACTTAAGTTAAGACTTTCTATTACTTAGCACAATTTGTTCTTTATTCTATTTTAAATTTTAATATTTGATCATATTTAATGATTTTTCTACTTTCATTAGCATTTATTTCGCACTTGATTTTTTCAAATACTTGACAAATTCTTTTCTTATTTCACAACTTTCAGTAATTTCAATTTGTGAAATTGACATAATATCTTTTTTAGTATTTTTAGTAATGTAATACAATTTATTAATATATTCACTGACACACGCATAACCTGCATATCTTTTACAAATTTTATTATAAAAAATGGAAACTTATAAGTAGTATGGATGCGTTATACCCCGCCGCCCTGCCTAAGGGAGATGGCGCCGGCTGGCGCCAGTGGCGTCACGGCGGGGGGTGCGTTATAAATGTAGAGCAGATGGTCAGCCGGGGCTCAGCGGACCCAGTGCGCGGAAGAGGTTGGCCTCGCGGAAGGGGTTGGCCTCGCGGAAGGGGTTGGCCTCACGGAAGGTGTTGAGCAGCGGTGAGCAGCGAGACTCCGCGCCGCCACCGCCGCCGCCCGGGAGAGAGATGCTGAGAGTATGCGTGGTGTTGAGACGGTGAGAAAGAGAGAGAGTCGAGGGGAGCGAAGCCAGCTGAGGGGGACCGACGCTAGCCGAGGGGGAGCGAAGCTAGCCGAGGGGAACGGCGCTAGCCGAGGGATCGGGGAGCATCGACCCGAGATCTCTAAAAATGATAACGAAGTGTAGGTGTATTTAAAAAGGTGCCGGGCTAATGGATACAAATTAGGAGAATGAGATAAAATGCATTGACTTTGAATAGATCGTGAGTTCATTATCGATTTTTTAAGATAAGCAAAAGGAAAGGTTGTAGATAGGGAAAATTAAAAAATTTCAAATTATTATAAAAATGATTATTTTAAAAAAAGTATATGAGTATAAACAGACAGGCATAATAGTATTTGTAGGATATACTTCGATATAATTAAATATGTATAAGAGCATCCGGCTGAAAAATAAAGATTTTAGTTATTTAAAAATCTATACAATGTTAAAAATAATAATGTGTTACAATTTACAATATTATTGACGCTAACTGCCAAGACTCCTTCTGCGGTCATCGCGCGCTACCTCCTCCGCCTCACGCACTGCCTCACGCTCTTCCTCCTCGCGCTGGCAGGCCTCCTCTCGCTCCCTTTATTCTTCGAGGAAGGCATTGTTATCTTCCTCCTCTTTCTGTCGGATTTCTTCGAATTCCGCGGCGGTGATGATGTATCCACCATCGCCGACTGTTATGCGATTATTGATAGCCTCTTTCAACTCGTCGATGCGTGTCCTGTGTCCGGCGTCGCTTTCCAGACCAAAAACAGTCACATGATTTTCCCGCATTCGCAACTCTACGAGCAGCGCAATGCGCTGTTCTACACCATAAAACTTGTATAGGTCCTCTACGTGGTGGGCTTGCATGGGAAGCAGAGCGATGTGGTCGCTACACAGATACTCGGTTTTTAGCCGTCGTATCCTATCGCGGGAAAAGTTTGGATCTTTCCTACCCATGCTGGTACAAATTGCAGCCTGGCAGCTCCTTATACATTGGAATTTTAGACTGCGGACGCAAAAGTCCACAAACTCGTTCCAATACCCGCACACAACCAAAACAACGGGGATAATGTAAATGTATGCACACCACAAATAAACTACACAAATAAACATCACTACCGTAAGACGCAAGAACTCTATCATAGGGTCCACATGCTCGTGCAATTTCAATATCTTGTAGATACATCGCACTACCGACAAGAACTCCGCAACCCCAGACCGATAATAAAATTTGACGATTTATCCATAACTATACCGCAACTTTATGTCGATCAAACAGTCTAGCATTGAAAGGTAACGTCCTGCCAAAGTCCTAGCCTTACGTATATATTTTGCTGCAATTTTTACAAACTTCACCACCAACTTCACAATCAAATAGAAGTTAACGAATATTTTAGTGAACATTTTGAATCAAAAACAAAACTTGTGCTCACACTGGCGAGGAGACACAAACTTACGCTCCTGCGAATTTTCGTCCTCTCGAGATGTCCTCCGTCATAAAAAAGCAAAGCCGCCTCCGCCGTGCAGATAACTTTCGAGTTCGTGAACCAGGTATCATCGAGGCAGTCCGGTCGACTGGGCGTCGGACGAGGCGAAAAATTATTGTTTAAACAGATTATTTCATTGCAAAAGTTTTTACATAAAAAATAACGACACCATGTTCGTTGAAGAAATTTTTTCAGACGAAATTATAATTAAAAGAAACGGTGGTCTAATTTTTAAACAGCAGTGTACTACAGATAATGCACCAAACACCCCCGCGAATTCAAAAACATACAGCGCATTATTAATTGTTAAGCATTTGTGTGCACAAAAGTCATAATATGTATTTTATTGGTGTGTGAATACATGTAGTTTTTAAAAACTCAATATTTTATTTTCCCGATCCAACAACTCCTCCTTTATTCCCACCCATACACAATTAATTTATTTAAAACGCGTTAAAATTAAAGTTAAACTTTGAAAATTAAATTTTCTTATTCAATTTTATAAAATTTTGAAAACGAATTTTTAAAAAGAATTTTTCTATTAAATAAATAAATCGAGTAACAACATATTTGATTATACCGCTGTGCATAGTAAAAGTTCTACACGCGTAATGGGATATTTCCCCGTTCCAGAATATTGCTAGGTAGTACAATAGTCCAACGTTTTTCTGCGGCAGCGGGCTGAAGGATGTAGGTAACCTTTCGAACACCGTCGCATAAAGCCATACCGACCTTATTAGAGATTCCCCTTCGCTAGGCCTCTCCAGCGCTGGATCGGAAAATGAGCCGTTTATGGCGGTTTCCGCATGACTCTCGACACCCTCGCAGCTGCGACATTCTCACTAAGCACCGAATGAAAATAGGTGTCTCTCAATTAAGGAAAAGGGACACAGGCTACAGAAATAATGCGCAATATTTTTTCTGGTATAAATCTCGTGTTTTATTCAAAGAAATTTTTTACATTCACATTTTGTCGCATAATTTAAGAAGACAATTTTTTACAATTTTTGTATGCATGGTAGTTAATTCAAGATATAAAGTATCGTAGTAGTTTTTTAAAAAATGAGAGTCTTTCGATGCTTCAAAATAGTTTAAAACAGTTCTAATAATAACGTCGCTATTGTTGGCAAAGACATCCGACTTTTTAACAAAAAACGCAAGTTCCTTTGAAATAAAGTCTTTACACTTGTTTGCCAATGGTGCCATACGCTCTAAGCGACGATAGCGCTCATCCACACAAACAACCGCTCTCTTCAAGCCTTCAAAAGTAATTTTTTTGTAGCACTACAGCCGGTGAAAAATTTTTCTTACTCTTGTCCTCAAAATCGATGTTATTTTTTGCAAAGTAAATTGACTTTACGCCATAAGACGTAGTGAAGCGTAGCAACGTCTCATTATCCAACGATATATCTGCGGGGAAGTTGGGAGAATTCGTGTCGAAATACTGCATTATTTTTTCGAGGCTATTTATCAGTACTATCCAGGCGGCCGAGCTTAAAGTCTGACCGTATGAAGATTGGTTGTTGATAAGTTGAATCGTTGGAGTGAATACATCTGCAGCTTCGTTGTAGAATAAGCCAAAACAAATTTTTTTCGTGTCCGAACTGTTTAACGAATACACGGTTGACAGCACATGCACGGGTGATGCTTTACATTCTTTCGGCGCCGCCATCATGTTAAGTTTTGGTTTTTCGTCTCGGGGAAAACCGACTTCCTTTCTTTTCACCAGCATTGCCTGAGCCATTGTTTCGGAAAAACGTTGCTGCACTAGCTGAACACTGAGGGGTGCAGACCAAATTAATAGATACTTATAGCGCGCATCTGCTTTTAGAAAAAAGATGCCGCCTACACCTTCGCACCTCTTATGCACGCACGTTGATACCGATAGGTAAGAGATGACCATATGTGTGTGCTCGCATTAACGGAAAAATATTCTCTAAATACGCACTATGTGTATATGCCTGTTTTACTTCTTTTCTCTAAAAGTTTATGAGAGACATGGGCGACTAATCGAAACGTGAATCGTTTCTTACTAGCACTTGTCCGTAAAAGCTTTTCTCGAAGCATGCACATGTGGTTGCGGAGCCCCCCGAAAACAGAATCTGTATCGACTAGCATTATAAAAGCTTCGCTTGATCCAATCATAGTGTTTAGTCTTTTCCTCAAAGGACGAGCGAACACTTCGTTCTTAGTGAAATTTCTTATGTATAGTGCGTGTGTGTAATTGTGTATCTTATTCAAAAATACCAACTCCCGAGGCAAGAAAGATTGTGGTTACCTTCCAGCATGTGGTCGCGACATGCGCCGCGTTAGCGTGCGTACGGTACACGCGTTTGCGGGTGCGCTGCAACCCCGGGTGGTGGTCGAGATTTTTTGACCTGCCCATATCATCGCTAGTGTTTGAGTATTTTTATATACTCGCATTCATAGATGTAACGGATGTGTTTACGATGTACGACGTGTGTATCAGCCAAAGTGATTTAGCGATTTATCTCGCCGAGCGGTGTCTTACAGCTGATGACATGATCGACGTTGATAATTATGCACAACCTTTTATGCAGCGGTTTTACAAATTGCGTAAGTTTCAAATTTTTAAAGTATTTTTTACACATTTATAATATAAATTTAAAAATAATTCATGTTTTTATAGGACGTCTGCACGCCCTGGACGTCGTTGGCGAAGAAACACGCGAATTTTTGCTCAGCATTATGAGCGAAGCTAGGACTCAGATGGTCGAAATCATGTCGATGATTCAAAACGTGACGAGCTCCGACGACGAAATTAGTGCCGACGATACACTGAGAATGGTACGAAAACGGGCGCAGCTAGCGGCGAATTTGGGTACACAGCAGGATGGCGCACCCTCTGAACACATTGAAAAATGTCGAGAAATGGCTCTCGCGGTCTATCAAGGTAACTAGGCAATTTTATCTTTTTTCCTACATCATTTTCTTATGTCTACGTCTTTTAATCATAGCCTGTGAGAATTTGACAACGACCCAAAGTCATTCCCACCATCGGGGGATGATGTGTACAGTGTTTGAGGCGTACCGGGGCCTGGCCGAGGTTTAATTGTCAGTAATTTTAATTCAAAAATATTTCATCGTAATTCTTAAACTAATTTTTGTTTTTATTAATTTCAGATGGTGTAGCGCAAGAGGACAAGGTGCAAAATCCTACGAAAAAGAAAAGGAGTTTTAATGCTGATGACCGGGGAAAAAATACGAATTGTGAAAAAACTGTGTCAGAGCAGGTGGTTGTCCAGGTAGAGGTGCATAGTGAAGTTTATTGCCGTGGTTCTAACTACGGCAATCAGGACTCGATGTAGCAGGGGGGACCCGTGATTCAAGTCGGAGCTGGCCGAAGCAGACCAACTACCCCGCAGCAATCATTGCTCGAGCTAGATGGTAGGCGTTTAAATGTATTGTATGATAATTCGGAATGTGAGAGAGTGAGCCTGTGCGACAAAACTGTGAACAGTAGCGGGTGGATTGATAATTTCGATACGCAGTGGTTCGATGATTTTGCGGGGAAAAGTAAACTATGTGGAAAAGATTCTAGAAAAACGGAGTATTTTGTCTATAAAAAACAACGACAATTTGTGCCTACCGCGCGCGTTGGCTTGCGTAGAAGTATTTGTTCGTAAAGATGCGAGCCCTGAATGGACTAAGGAATGGCGCGACATAAAAGAAAAACTTGAGCATCAAAAATATTGCGCGTCGCGATTAATGGTAAAATCGGGTTGGGTTGAAATCGCGCCAGATCGCGGATGCGGACTCCGCGAACTCGAAAAGTTTCAAACGATTTTTAGAAAGAGAAAATAGCAATTCGTGTTCACTTTTCCGGAATTTTCGGTAAAAAAAATACACCTCTATTTTTCGACGGTACGCAAAAAGGTCAGTATGAAAAAGTTATTAACGTAATCGCGTATCGTGAGCGCGAACATTTCGATCTAATATTAAATTTATTAGCTGTGCGTAGTGGATTATTTTTTTGTGAACATTGTAATTTTTCGTACAAAAACATAAACCAACATGCATACAGAGCCATATGTGACGCATGTTTTGGTACGCTGAGATGCAGTGTGCCTCGAAATAAAAATACAAATTGCAATGATTGCAGGCGTAGTTTTTACAACGATGCATGTTAGAAAAATCATCGACAAATAGATTCCGCGGTTCGAAATAAAAAAAAACGCTGCAAAACAAAATTTGAGTAGATCGGTATGCTCGAGTTATTTTGTTTGTAAAACTTGCCATCACATCGTTAATAATTTAAAAAAAACACGAATGTATTAAATTTTATTATGAAACATGTCACGGAACTCACTCGTCGAATGATTTGTGTATGATACAAACCGTGACACTTAGACAAAAAACAAAAATGCACCCCGAAAACTGTTTTATTTTTTATGACTTCGAGACGCACGAAGAAAAACAAAATGAAAGCGCAGAAAAATTTTAAAACCAATCTTGCGTGTTGCGCAAGTATGCTGCGACGCATGTTTGTATGCATTTTGTGGGATGCGTGAGCATGTATATACAGGGACAAATTGCCTAGGCATCTTTCTCGATTTCGCGATTCGAGAGAAGAAAATCGGCTTCAACGGGTTTATTTGTATCGAGCATAATGCCAAGGCCTTCGATGGACTATTTATTTTCAAACATTTAGTAGATAACGGTAAAGATCCCGAAGTTATTTTAAATGGACGGAACATAATACGCTTGCAGATCGAAAAAACTATTTTTATTGACTCGTTAAATTATATACCGGCAACGCTTGCATCTTTTCCGAAAACTTTTGGCCTGGCAGAGGATGTTAAGAAAGGATATTTTCCACATCGTTTTAATACTATCGGAAACGAAAATTATAAAGGTATATATCCTCCGGCCGAAACTTATAACCCCGATACCATGAGCGCGCAAGATCGAGAAAATTTTCACGAGTGGTACTCAACGGTCGCCAAGGAATTTGAATTTGATTTAAAAAAAGAGCTACTAGAATATTGCCAGCAAGACGCAGTCATCTTGCGACAAGGTTACATGCGATTTCGACAAATTTTCTTAGATGTAGCAAATGTCGACCCGTTTGCCAAAAGTGTGACTCTCGCAAGTACCTGCTCTCGGGTCTATAGAAAAAAATTCCTAGAGCGAGACACAATAGGTCTTGTACCTGCACAAGGATATTTACGAAGCGGCAACCACTCCCAAAAATGCATAGAGTGGCTTCTGTGGGAAGAGCATAGGGTCACTTGCGATATCGTACACGCCGAGCGTAGTCGAGAATATCGTTTGATCGAGAGGCCGATTGTCGACGGTTCTTTACCTGTACATAATGCTAAAGGTGTAGTTTATCAGTTTCACGAGCGTTACTGGCGCGGATGTCCAAAATGTTATAAAAACGAACGTTCGAGAGCTCTTGTTGATGAAACAACATTCGAGTTGCGTTACGAAAACACAACTATAATGTTTCCCCATAAACAATCGTATGGATACACGCTTATTGAGATGTGGGAATGCGATTTTGAAAAAAACATTGTAATAAACCCAGATTTTCAAAGATTAATCAAGCAACATCCTCTCGCGTAGAAGAACGTGTCGTTGAATCCGGGCGCAGCTTTTTACGGGGGGCGGACTGGTAACGTCGCGACTCTTTATAAAGTAGCTCCCGGGCATCCGAAAATATATATAGGTAGCATGTGTCACGAGCTCGCCGGCGAAAATTTCGAAACGTTTAGTTAGAACGTCGAAGTCCTTGTACAGTGCGAGATTTTACCACCGCGCGATCTGTACCACCCGGTGTTACCGTATCGCATGCACAACCGCTTGCTCTTCCGCCTCAGTCACTCTGTGCTGCATGGATTCGAGACAGGGCGTGTGTTACCACGAAAATGAAAAAGATAGAATTTTGAGCGGCACGTGGGTTGCTCTCGAGATAAAAAAGCGTTCGAGCACGACTACGTATTGAAAAATATAAGTGTCACCTGGCAGTATTCGGTCACGCAGTATAACCGCAATACAAACACTGGCGGCTTATTCACTGGGTACATAAATACATTTTTAAATATTAAACAAGAGAGTTCGGATTTCTCAGTGAACGTCGTGACCGATGCGGAAAAAAAAGCATATATCGAGAGTTACGAGCGCGAAGAAAGCGCTAAACTAGACACAGCAAAAATACAGAAAAATCTAGGGCTTCGGGCTGTAGCCAAGCTATGCTTAAACACGCTTTCGGGAAAGTTCGGACAAAGAGGAAACCTCTCGCAGACTCAGGTAGTTCGAACCCGTGAAGAACTCTCAAAATTTATTACCAACCCCGACATTGTTATCGAGGCCATCGAGCAGGCTAACAAAGATGTTTTCTACATAAATTGGAAGTACATAGACGAGGTAGAGTCAAATTCTCCGTGTACAAATGTCGTTGTTGCTGCATATACAACAGCACAGGTACGATTAACCTTGTATTCATATCTATTTAAATTAGGAACGCGTGTATTGTACTACGATACGGATTCTATTATACGGGGCCGTACCTAGGCCAGCTGACAAACGAATTGGAAGAGTATGGATCTGGAGCTTTGTTTTGTTTCCGGGGGACCAAAATTTTACGCATATCTCGTTCGAAAAGCGGGTGGCACTGTTCACGACACGTGTAAAGTCAAAGGTTTCAGACAAAATTATTAAAATAGCGTAATCATTAACTTTCATAGTGTTGTTAAAATGGTTGAAAAGCGTAATTTAAAAATGTAAATAATACAAATAATACATTAACTGTATCAAACAATGTACTTTGACGAACGGCAATTCACGAAATTGTATCTGTACAAAAAAAATGTTCGATTGTATTGCGAAAAAGATGGTTCAAATCTGCGACACGCTATATGCGCACAAAATAAATTTTGTGTATAATTATTTGTATTGTATTTTATGTTTTGTAATAAAATAAATTTTTATAAAAGAATGTTTACTTTTATTATTTTTCAGATGATACGGATAGTAATGAGAGAAAAGCCTCACGCATTGTAACGAGTATGAAGATGTTAAAACGCGTAATACATTTTAAACTCGAACAGGTCCCGCGCTTCAGCTTTTCGCGAAATTGTCGATTACTTGAAAGAAAACGCACGTAAAGCGACAGATAAAATTAGAATATCTGTAGATTGTTCGGCGTTTGTCGAGGAAAAAATGTGGCTTGCGTTTAGATTTGTACGCGATCTACATTACACAGACATAAGTTCCATTTTCGAACGTATTAAGCAAAGTAGAAGGGAAATTCCGATAGATGAGTCGTTTAAATTTATAGCCACATATATTGAGTTGGATGATAAATAAAAAATAAAAAATTATAATTTTTGTACAATTTTATTTGTTTTAATACTAGTGTTATATTTTATACATTTTATTCACCTAACACACCCATACGATCTCTCGTATACAGGTGCTTGCGCATGCCAGCAGTCAGGCGCCTCTCTCATGCCGTCACTGTTCTCCCTCTCTCTCTCTCCCCACACAGTCTCCATAGTTCACATAGTTGCACACAGTTCAAGCTGTCGCCCGGCTCTCTCATGCCGATGCTACATTCCCTCCTATGCCGAAGCTGTCTCCTCCAATCCCTCTCTCTCTCTCTCTCTCTCTCTCTCTCTCTCTCTCTCTCTCTCTTTCTCTCTCACGCACACAAACCCTCTCACACCTACTCTAGACCGTTCCACGGCTTGTCGCGCGTGAAAATAGACACATACGCTGGCCCCGCATATCGTGCACTGCAACGTTAAGCGTTCCGAGGAGGAGATTCACATGCACAATGGAATTATTTCTACCGACACTTGCTAATAATATGTACGCAGAGTTTGGCAGGTAGCCTTTAAAGGTAAAAACACCGCGAAGCTTATAACCTTCTACAACAGGGTTCAAGTGTTTACATGTATCTTGGGGCCAGCAACCATTATATTCAGTGTGCGTCGATACACAGTCCAATGCACATATAATTGCTCAAGGTGCTAGTAGGAGAAATTACGCTTCTAGATCGTAGATGCCTTGCAGCTCGTGTATTTTTGTAATATTGTAGTGTTCGCCACTGTCCAAACCCAGAAATAAGCGACTATCCTCCTTCACAATGCAGCGCACATATTTCCCCCCACCAGCAAAGATATCATCATTTGGCTACAATTTTAAAATACATTATTTTTATAAAGACAATATCATTTAATAAAAAGGTAATGAATTTTAAAATTACCTGTAATTCGTAAGTTGACAATTTTTTTAAAAGTGATTCCCCGTTTTCTTTCGGTTGCAAGTGCCCCATTTGAGGACACTAATAATACAGCGACGCAATTCTGTAGTGATCGAGTACATTCAGCTAGAGCAGGAGATGCCGCATCCCCCTCAATGAAATGCACATAAAAAGACGATGGTGTATAAAATAAGATAGCCGCAATTCTTTCTCTTGATGCAAGAGAGCTTCGATATTACGCCAACCAATGTTGAGTAACGTGATCAATTCCATTATGACACATTTAGTCTAGATTGCATCTGCTCCTAAACACTTCCGAGTAAATACTGTCACCCCCTGCAGTTTTTCGAGGTGGCCGATGATCAGTTTTCGACTGCAGCACGAGTTCGATGGGTGATTGGTGGGGGAAGAGCGACTGGCACGTGCCACAGGTAAGCATAATTCCGGAGCATTTGAACTGTCGGAAAAGTTAACGGCCGATCTGGCAGGCTCGTCTGCTGCTGCAGAGCAGCGGTGACTAGCGCTGACCCGCGCCGCCGCCGCCTCCGATGATTAAATAAGCTTAATTTTAAAAATTAATTTAGTTGACATTGCGCTGTCACGCTAACATCATGGATGCGCGATGGTTGCATCCTTGGACAAGTATAATATATGAGCCTACGTCGTGCGGAAAATCATGGTTTATGAAACGGTTTTTAAATTCTCTCGACTAGATGGCCGACGTAAAATTCGATCGTATTATATTCTATTCCGTACAGTGGCAAGACGGTTAAAAAATGAAAATATTTTAAACAACGGTAAATCGATCGAGTTTCGCGAGGGTTTACCCAATCCAAAAGATTATTCAAACGATCCGCATTTTAAAAAATTATTAATAATCGACGATTTGATGCGCGAGGCTTCTAATCACGTTATCGTCGACCTCTTTACGAAAGGCTCTCATCACAAAAATATTTCAGTATTTTTTATAACGCAAAATTTATTTCACAAAGGAATGTATGTTCAAGATAAAAGGCTGGCAAGTATAAGGTCGTTTCTTCATGTAAAAATTAAAGATTAATTTTACAACTCTTGATAACCTTAATGTAAAAAAAACTCTTAATAACACTTATGCAGACAAAACCAAACTTTTATTAACATTCATACAGACAAAATAAAAATTCTTAGAGCTTACTCTAAAATTCAACTTTAATTTTCAAACTTCGACAACTCTTATGTAGTCGAAATTATAAATACTGTATTCTATACAGTTATTTAATTATGGAAATTAAAGATCTTGATAACACTTATATAGACAAAATACTAGTAGCTTTACTGCATACTCTTAAGACGTGTTGATATTATAATCGTCAGATCAACAAATAATATATCTTCTTTCCTCTTGTGAATATGTGATCGAACACAAATACTGGAAGAATATGTGATACTTATAGATCAAGTTGGAAAACAAATAATTATGTTAGGATGAATGTCTTCTTTTACCTCTGCAATGAGTTAATCACAATCACTCAAATCATGATGCTTATACATTAAGCTAAAAAATCCGAAACTCTCATGTATGAAAATATGAACGTGTAACCATCTTCGCGTTAAGGGTCTGTTGGGCAGATTACCATTTCTTTAGTGTCACTTCTCCTTCGATTATCTATACCTTCGATTTGACATAAATTCTCATTTTAATTTTAAGAAAAGAAAGTTATGATATCAATAAATAAATTCTATCATGTAGAACGCAATTTTTTGACGGAAAAACTTGCCGCCCCGTCCTATCGTAGATAACGATGTATACCATCTTTAAATTATGCAAGGTTAACCAAATTAACTTGTTAATGAAACACCGTTAAAAAATCTCTGAATCGATTTTTCATTCTATATGTATTTATTACTGTCCTTGACCAATTGTTGAAGAATTCAAACTTAATCTTGCAATCATTCTAAGCTCATTTTTGGTTATTTGTATGTATGTTTTACAAACCTCTGTTAGTATTATCGGAAGATTGCAGGAAGTTGATTAAAAATAATTGTAACTATTATTACATATTAAAAAAATGTTATAAAATAAATTTCTATGACTCTAGTTGGAAAATAAATCAAGTTTAAAAGTTTTAAATTAATATTTATGTAGTTTACAGCTTTTAGTTTCAAATCTTTACTTAATTAAAATCTTTACTTAATTAAAAAATTCCATTGTTTTTTATTATTTGAGGCTATTGGTCTCACAGTTTAATATAATGATTTGAGTATTACGCATTATAGGATAATAGGACGATAAATTAACTATATTAAAAATTTTATGATATTGATAATTACACTGACATTTAGTGGTTCATCGATTATCTATGATAGGACGGGGCGGCAAGTTTTTCCGTCAAAAAATTGCGTTCTACATGATAGAATTTGTTCCTGTTTTTTTTAAATGTATGTAAATCAACAGAATTTAAATCTCATATATAATTGTATATAATCGTCCTGGACATAGATTTTGAATGAAATAAGGATAGCAATACATTTACTGAATTACTAAGTAGAGTAGATTGTACATCCGCTCTCAGCTTCCATAAATAAATGAAAAAGTTTTCATGATGCGAAACAATCTTGTTAAATTACATAATAATTTTAGACAAACATGATATTACTACATATTATGGGCACATTTGTCATGTGATAATGTCATGTAAGAACATCATACCATTCTATTACATGTACAGAACGTGGCAGCAGTCGCAATTATTCAAAGTTTTAATTGTACCCGACTGTACCTTTTCACAGGCTATCCACCTTTTCACATGCTGCAATTGGATTGAGTGTTTATATGAACACATATATTTATAATCCTTCCTCAATTTAATCGGTTATTTATTTATTTGAAAACAATTATTTTTTATAGCAAAAAACTTGCCAATTTATTTATTGATATCATAACTTTCTTTTCTTAAAATTAAAATGAGAATTTATGTCAAATCGAAGGTATAGATAATCGAAGGAGAAGTGACACTAAAGAAATGGTAATCTGTCCAACAGACCCTTAACGCGAAGATGGTTACACGTTCATATTTTCATACATGAGAGTTTCGGATTTTTTAGCTTAATGTATAAGCATCATGATTTGAGTGATTGTGATTAACTCATTGCAGAGGTAAAAGAAGACATTCATCCTAACATAATTATTTGTTTTCCCACTTGATCTATAAGTATCACATATTCTTCCAGTATTTGTGTTCGATCACATATTCACAAGAGGAAAGAAGATATATTATTTGTTGATCTGACGATTATAATATCAACACGTCTTAAGAGTATGCAGTAAAGCTACTAGTATTTTGTCTATATAAGTGTTATCAAGATCTTTAATTTCCATAATTAAATAACTGTATAGAATACAGTATTTATAATTTCGACTACATAAGAGTTGTCGAAGTTTGAAAATTAAAGTTGAATTTTAGAGTAAGCTCTAAGAATTTTTATTTTGTCTGTATGAATGTTAATAAAAGTTTGGTTTTGTCTGCATAAGTGTTATTAAGAGTTTTTTTTACATTAAGGTTATCAAGAGTTGTAAAATTAATCTTTAATTTTTACATGAAGAAACGACCTTCTACTTGCCAGCCTTTTACCTTGAAAAGGTTTGTTTGGGGGGGGGGAGAGATTTCACTACTTTTAAAAGGTATATAATATGTAAATTACAAAGAATAGTTAACATCAACTAAATAAGTAATAAATTTAAAATATTAATGTACATTTGCTCATGGATTGTTGTAATAATAATAATAATTATTTTTTAGACACTATCTGTAGAGTAAATAGTTTTTTTAGATCATTATTATTTACCAAGAAATCTATCTTTTTCACACCACCCTCCAGGTAAATAGAATAGCGCGTTTTTTTCCTTTATTGACACTAAATTTTATGTTAAGTTCCATAATGATTTGTTTCGCAAATATACATCAAAGAAATCTGTACGTCTAAAATTATTGCTAATTAATTAACTGATAACTGCTTTCTCGAAAGCATTTGTACGTTACGTATACTATTGTCATGCAGACCATGAGTGATATAGCATTTTAATATTTATACAAGTTTATATCGTATCCTTTACAATTGTTCAATCTATATTATGGAATAATGAAAATAATATTTAGAATAAAAAGAAGTATATGTAAGTTAATTTCCAATATCCCTATGATTCTTTATGATAGATGTATTATCATTTTTAATGCAACCCACCTAATTCGGTAAACGTTTAGAAAACTGTAATCGAATTCAAACTTTATGAAAACCTGTAAAAAATAGTGTCAGTAAAGTTGTGGTATCCCCTGTATGACTTTCACATAAATACTTACACGGTTGACATCATAAATTTAGTGTCAATATTGAATAGTGTCATTTAGCAAACAAATTATAGTTTATTAAATATATTCTAAATTGAGTTCTATTGAGTTCTATTGAGTTCTATTCTAAATTGAATTGAGTCATTTAGCAAACAAGTTATAGTTTATTAAATATATTCTAAATTTATAGCTTTTAAGGTAAGATGTATTTAAAGCAATCAGCTACTAACGTAGTGTTTATTTATGAACTACAATATATACACTAGAGTGACCTAACCAGGCATGGCAAAAAAATTCCATTCCGTTATGATCTGTTGAATGTATATAGATAATATAAATTGTCAAGCCAGTCACATAGAGGGATAATCTAAAAATTTTCCAGTTGATACGGCTCAGCAGTTTTGAATTATTGAATTTTGAAATTTCTAATCTCTGATTATCTCAATACTGCTAAACTATACCATCTTCAAAATTCTTATACTATCCCTCTAAGTAGTGGGCTTGAAAACTTGTATGATCTTTTTACCTTTTAGGAAAAGAGACGCTCAACCCACATTCTGGAAACTGCCTGAACTCTGGCATTCTGAAAATTAAAAATAACTATTTTTGAATTGAGCAAATCAATCAGAGGGATAGCATATGAAATTTAAAGTTAATCGTCTAGACCAATTTTTAGCTCTTCGATTTTGAATGCCTTATACGATGATTATTTTGAAATTGGTCTATATGGTAAACTTCAAATTTCTCATGATATCCCTCTGATTGGTATGTTTAACGAAAACTTAATTATTTTTAATTTTCAGAGTGACCAAAATTCTTCTGAGTGATTCTACGTATAAACCTTTTAAGCCTTAAAAACAAGTGTTCAACTTGATCGATCATCAATATCGAAGACACAAACATTTGAAAAGATAGCTTAACTCATTATAAAAGAACCTGTGAAAGTCCCAGAATATCACAGGTCTTGGTTTCTCTGTGAGAAATAAATATAACAGCTCATTTATTAAAAAGCACAAGTTTATTAAAAATGACTTGTTAAAAAAATGTAGGTAAAACAGTAAAATATTAGCGTAATCCAGAGAAATTTTGTTGCACGACATTATAAAAATACTATAGAATATCCGTATACATTCAGTTTTAACATTTACAATAATTAAAATAAACTAATCAAGATTTTATACTTTGAAAAGCGCACCCAGGTGCCATATACTCCATATGTAATAGTTTCAAGGATATTTGACTTATATAAAAGTCAATAAACCATTAATTATAATCAATATAGTTTCATTTAAAAATAAATTTTAAAAAATATTTCCATCTCTCTCTAATAAATGCATAAATGTACCAAAATTAGACTTTGGAACAATTTCAAAAATTTTTAGGAAATATTGACGGTAATTGAAAAACAAAATAAAACACTTTCTCTAGCTATTCATAAGAATCCCTTTCGACGAACAGCCTGAGAGTCTACCTCCCAGGAGACGATAGGAAAAGTTATGAATTATTCATATACACTTAAACAACTTAGAAACTTTCATGCATGAGCGATGCATATTCTTGACACTTCACTAGCTTCTCACAATACAAGACAATTTTTTCCTTATATAAACTGAATATTCTCTGAACCAAGAAAATAAAACACTTTTACTATCTATTCATAAGAATTCTTTTCGACGTACAGCCTCAGAGTCTATCTCCCAGGAGACGATAGGAAAAGTTAACATAAGCATTTCCACAATTGTAGAAACTTTCTTGCGTGGAGGATTGAATATAATCGTAACAATCAACCAACTTGTCACATCACAAGAAAATTATATAAACAGGAAATTCTGTATAAATTTTCTTTGATTCTTGGACGATGAAAATACAACACTTTCACTAGCTTCTCATCAGGATCCCTTTCGACGAATAGCCTGAGAGTCTACCTCCCAGGAGACGATAGGAAAAGTTATGAATTATTCATATACACTTAAACAACTTAGAAACTTTCATGCATGAGCGATGCATATTCTTGACACTTCACTAGCTTCTCACAATACAAGACAATTTTTTCCTTATACTGAATATTCTCTATGTTAAAACTTTCTTCGATTCTTGAACCAAGACAATAAAACACACTAGCTATTTGTAAGGATCCCTTTCGATGTATAGCCTGAGAGTCTATCTCCCAGGAGACGATAGGAAAAGTTAACATAAGCACTTCCACAATTGTAGAAACTTTCTTGCGTGGAAGATTGAATATAATCGTAACACTCAACCAACTTGTCACATCACAAGAAAATTATATAAACTGGAAATTCTGTATAAATTTTCTTTGATTCTTGGATGATGAAAATACAACACTGTCACTAGCTTCTCATCAGGATCCCTTTCGACGAATAGCCTGAGAGTCTACCTCCCTGGAGACGATAGAAAAAATTACACATCCACTTCAAGAATGTAGAAACTTGCTTGAAAGGTGAACCCAGGAGACGATAGAAAAAGTTACATATTCACTTCAACAACGTAAACTTTCTTGAAAGATGAATTCTTAACACTTTACTAGCTGCCACATCACAGAATAGTTATTTCTTTATATAATCTAATAGTAAAAAAACCTGAAAAATAAAAGGATATATTTTAACAAAGAATCAGTTCATGAATCTTTCATGTATTGTATATTTAAAAAAAAAAGTACAACTAAATACTTATCTAATTTGAGGCTATTAGTCTTGTTTGTGAAAATTTTTCATAATTATATCTGTCAGTTTTTAAATATTTCATCAAATCCAGCTTTATAAATTACATATTATGTTGAAAATAAAATCACTTTGGTACTTTATTTTGTACAATACTTATTTTTCTTTAACACTGCATATGTGTTATTGTATTGAAAAATCAAAAAATGTGAATACACTATCGTCTGCTCTTCTGTACACTTGATGAACTGTATAGATGCAAGCAATAGTATACGTAGAGCTGACGTCACGAACTATGACGTACTTCCGGGGAGAACATTTTTCGCCACGGGAGAAGAATTTTGGCGTTGAAGAATTCGTGACCCCGAACCTTCATTTCATAATATCTTTTGATAGAAGCCATTTCACAATATATGATCCTGAAGTGATTTTGCTAGTTTTATTCCAAGCTTTCATTTGAGTGCTCATAAGTGAGAAACAAAGCTCTTAATGCGAAGAAAACCGAATGTCACATCTCCAACAGGGCCTATGAGACGTATATATGGTCTGGCTATAGCGCCCGACGGCGGCGTATGTACTGACGTACCTTATACTTGCCATCGAGGCGCTACCGCGCCCCTTGATATAAGTCGCAATGCATCGTACATTGTGCTATTCAAAAATCCGCGAGACCGCGCACAAATACAACATCTCGCTCGACAAGTCCATCCCGAAGATCCGAAATTTTTAAAAGAGGCGTATCAAGATGCAGCTGCAAAACCTTTTTATTATTTGATGATTGACTAGAAACAGAGCACGTCGGACGAATTTAGATTCAGAACGGCCACTTTTTCCGACGACGAGTATCAATATATTTACTTACCAAAGTATACGACAAGCTCTCTCGAACAAAGTATTTAATGTAAAATAGACAAAACGCTACGTATTATTCTTCAGTCGCAGATCAACCATGCCGAAGCGCGCATCATCATCTGCATCAGGTGGCTCGGATAGTAGCAGTAAACCACCGTTTGAAAAAAAATATATAGCTCTCTTGAATGCTCTTAGACACTCGGATAAAAATCAACGCTTAGCAATTTTGAAAGCCGCCGACGAAAACTTAATAAAATATATTTATGAGTACGCGTTAAACGTTCTTCACGGTACAGTGACTTTGAAAAATCATCAAAAAAGTAAACTGAAAAAACATAAAAACATTTTAAGAAAACTTGCCTCTAAAGCAAAAAATAAAAACGCCTGGAAAAGTAAAAATCGGGTAATAGTGCAAAAAGGTGGTAGTTTTCTCCCATTCTTGTTGTCTCCGATACTAGAGGGTGTGCTATCAATGTTCCGTTAAAATTATTATAATGTCGAGTATAAAGAAAGTGGTATTAATACCAAAGGAGCAGCTCGACAGGATACGACAACGAGAGGCGAGTGTGACAACAGGTAGCCACGAGACGAGCAGCCCCCCTGTGGCGCTAGGGTCTACCCAGACTGTCGGAGATTATCTCACTCGTTTGGACGATGAAATGAGAAAAATTCTCGATTCGAGAACGTACCCAAACGAGCAAGAACGTTCAAAAGATTATTTGAGTGTTTTACGCCGATATTTATGGTTTGTGGAAGAAAAACGCAACCCCGTACAGGACGTGAAAGCTGCTGCAGACTCGGAGGGATTATCGGACGAGTTGATTATTCAAAGTGTTCGAACGATTGACAAGAGAATCACGCAGTTGTTTTTGCAACAGTTGAAGGCTCATAGCGATCGCATAACCTGGAGTGCCACTGGTGTCGTATCTATCGACAGAGAGACCATTAAAAATTCAAACATTATCGACTTGATGAACGAGGCTGCACGTTCGCGGAAAAAAGTCAAAGCAGTTGGTAGAAAAGAGTTTGCAAAACTACTACCCGACATAAACGTGCCAAAAGAATTGGTAAGAAACCCTGATTTGTGCAGTATCGGTGGCGCCGAGTCGTCGAGCAGAGACTGGAGCAAATTCAGCATCGTCAAAGACGATGAGGCGAGGGACGATTTTAAGATACCGAAAAAACGTTTCAACGAAAGTGATTTTCATCGTCTTATGGATTCAAAGATTACGCTTAGAAACCGACGTGAAAAAGTGCCTTCAACTTCTACACCTACGAAACGATGGTTAAAAAGTCCGTGAACAAATGTTTGAAAAAACAATATTTTGATACGAAGAAAGCATTTTCTGGTGCAAGAAATTTGATTCGTAAAAACAAAAATAAAGTTTCTGCGGAAAAAATTAAAACGTGGTTTATGCGACACGACGCTTGCACACTGCACAAGACTGAACGTAGAAAATTTCCTTGACTGTTTTACAACGTGGAAGGAATAGATTAAGTTTGGGAGGCAGATCTCATTCAACTCAACTCTATTAAACCAAAACGACGGTGTAGCATACATATTGGTTGTCATCGATGTTTTGTCTAAATTTGTGTGGGCTCAGCCTCTTCGCGACAAAACTGCGCTCGAGGTTACAAATGCTTTCAAGAAAATTCTCGAAAACGATCAACATCGGTCGCCGCACACGCTGCAAACGGATCGTGGTAAAGAATTTGTCGGGAAAACGTTTCAAAAATTTCTCAAAGACGACATACATTTTCAAACCGTAAGCAACCCCGATGTAAAAGCTGCGGTTGTAGAGCGTTTCAACAGAACTCTGAAGGAGCGCATGTACAGATACTTTACGTACAAGAATACAAAGCGGTACATTGAAGTTTTACAACTACTGGTTGACGGTTACAACAACACACCGCATTCTACGATTAAAATGGAACCATGAGTGTGACTATATAACGCGCACAAAGCCCGATACAATTTAGTTGCGCGAGCGCTCCGAAACCAGCCTCGTCGAAAAAAATCAAACTATAAAATCGATGCACACGTGCCTATAAGTCGAGAAAAAAATATTTTCGAGAAAGCTGCTGAAAAATTTTCGAGCGAAGAAGTCTTTAAAATTACAAAAGTTTTGAGACGGCAAGGTTTATTTTTCTATCCGAAAGAACTATCTGCTGTACAGAAGCGCGAGTATAAAATTGACAAAATTTTGCGATCGAAAGGCCGTAGCAAGAACAGGCAATATTTCGTAAGTTGGGTTAGATATCCGGATAAATTCAACTCGTGGATACCAGCTGCAGACTTTAAAAATTTTAAAAAATGTATCAGACAAATTTCACGCTAGTTCTCCCGAGTCACAGCAGCGCAAAGTATTTTCGAAACACTACAACTACCTGCTTCTCGACTCGCCTGCCGAAAGAGATCTATCTGTACGGGCGGCGGGTCGTAGGCATTTCGGAAATACACATTCCATGTATAACGCTACATCTGCGGCACGAAGAGTGCACTCTCAAGACGAGCGAGAAAAAGGAGCCTCGATACTTTCAGCACGGCACCAACCCCAACATACGAAGTCTTGTCGACACAATAAACGAGACTCTCGTATTGACGAGTAAAGATAGACTTTGTATGAAATTATTCTACAACGAGAGAGGTGGTTATGTGTCTGTTGGATTACTTACAAATGCTGGGCATACGAAAATGTGTAAAACACCCGAACTACCTCTCCCCGTACAGCGCGTACTCGGATTCGAGTTTTGTGTAGAAGCCACAGATAGCAGCGAGCAGATTGACAATTATCAAATACGTTTTGTAGGTATACATCCTGCGTGTTGTGCAAGAACAGTTCCAGATCAAATGTTTGTGTACAGCAATATATGAGAACCCGGCATAGTCGGCGACACTTTTGCGCCGATTTTGCGTATAGTCCATGTGGAGGCAAAAAAATTTCAATTTGGTAGTACTATGGTGAAAAGTTACGACCCTGTGCATCACGTCCCTGTGATCGTAAACAGATTTCAAATTGTCGACATAGATATATGAGATAATCTCGGTAAACCGATTGCATTCGAGTTTCGGACGCTAACCGTGGCACTACATTTTAAGAAAGCACAGGTCTAAGTGATTTTTTAAAAATGAGCTTTTACACATACTGTCTCTTTGCATTCGATCTCACCCCCAATCTGTCGGCTCATTACGCGGGTCATTGGAACCTCGTAAAAAACGGATCCGTTAGAGTCGAAGTCGATTCGATAATTCGTTATCTAAAACTATAAACTGTATCGTCTACGCAGAGTTTGACAACGTCTTAGAAATAGATGCAGTACACCAAGTGGTAATAGACTATAACCCGTAGGTGCCCCAGCAGAGAGAGGAGGAGCGCGGAGGACTCCGAGTTTTACAAGACCGCTTTGTCCCCCTGCTGTGTAGTCGCAGCCCGTTTTGAACCCCCGCGAGCTACACGTACTAGCTCTTCTTCTACGTATAATGGAGAAGACCGATTATATCATCGACATTCAAGCTTTCCACGATTGCAACGGCGATTTTCTACCCAAAGAGATTGCTCTTTTGGGGGTTTATAGTAATTTTATTTCACACTGGATTGTGAAACCGTCATACAACTGCGACGCACTTTCTAAAGGAATACTAGCTACAAATACATACCTAGCGTGCTATCATCACGGGATCGAGTGGTTCGACGGTGAGTCTAATTTGGAGGACGTTTAGAAAGTGCTCTGTGAGGTGGCTCGAAGTGCGCTGCGTGTCTATGTGCGTGGAGTACAAAAACAGACATTGTTGGAGCAGCTTTTCGGCCGTCACGTGTTAAATTTAGAAGAATACGGCTGTCCGTCCTTCAAAAATCTACCGCCGATTAAAGAACATTATTGTTTCTTTCACGGGAGAAAAAAAAATATTTCACGTGCGCTCTGGGCTATACGAACAAGCTGAGATTGTGGATTCTGAAATCGCTGTATACGACGTATATAACACGCTTACATAGCGACAGACCGCCGAGAGATACCACCGATGTTAAAAAACCCCCTCGCAACAGTCAAGACAAACCATCCGAAGAGATATGATAAAAGTTTGAGGATTTAAACGTTGGCAAGTCACAACCGCAGACTCCACCTACCCTCTCTACAGCCTGCGTGTGCGTCAAGAGTGGGGACTATCAAGCAGCCGAAGAGTACGCCCAGGTGCACGATGAACTCGGTTCAGATACTTCGTGTGCTCGTGAAAGCATCAGTGCAGACGGTGGGTGTTTTTCCAGTAGAACTTATTCCATTCACACTACCGAGGCCTTGTGCCCGTGTAGTTAATACAGATGACAGCACTAAACCAGGTTCACATTGGGTTGCAATCTACATCAACAGGCTTGGCGAAGGGATTTACTTTGACAGTTATGGACTACCACCAACCGACCCGAATCACATCGATCGACTTAAACGAAATGGCCGAATCTACGACTAGAACGTTCAGCAGTTGCAAAGCTTGAATTTTGACGTCTGCGGCCATTATTGCCTTAATTTTTTGTTTCACATGTCTGATGGTGGCTCTCTATTATCTTTTCTTACACTATTTTCAAAAAATACTGCGCTGAATGATTTTACGGCTGAGCGCCTTGAATGGATGTTAAAAATGCGAAGCCCACTGTGTAAAGACAAAAGAGTGATTTATTGCTCGAACAGACAAAAGTGTAAGCGCTGACACGATAATTTATGCAGAATAAATGTTCTGTGCACTCGTTTGCGAAGGTCATACAGTTGAGATGGGTCCTAACCAGAGCACGTCCGGCTACGAGCCACTTATCCCGAAAGACGACGATAAAAGGAAAGGGTCATCATCGTCGTCGTCGTCATCGTCAACTTCGCAGTGGAAGCAGTGGAAGTATACACAAAAATACTCTACGAATACAAATTCTTTTCCTGAAAAAAGTTTGTAAAAAAGAGATTATAAAAAATATAAATATGTGTGGGAATTGTAACCGCTTTCTCGTGTTTATCATCAAAGTGTACCCAAAAATAAAAAATGTAAAAAAAATATTGTCAACGAATAAAAACATGTAATCAATAAATATGTGTGTGAACTGCATGTACATCGTCAAAGTGTGCCCAAAAATAAAAATAGAGTAAATGGAATTTTCGTGTTTTCCCACATTCCTATCACATAGCCTGTATACTCCCTCATGCGTTGTATCACTTGACGGTTTTTTCGAAAATTAGTTTGTTACATTTATAGCAGTTGCTTATCTTAAAAAATCGATTATGAACTCACGGTCTATTCAAAGTCAATGCATTTGATCTCATTCTCCTAATTTGTATCCATTAGCCGGGCAGCTTTTTAAATACACCTAAAACTCGTTATCATTTTTAAAGATCTCGGGTCGATGCTCCCCGACCACTCGGCTAGCGCCGTTCCCCTCGGCTAGCTTCGCTCCCCCTCGGCTAGCGCCGATCTCCCTCAGCTATCTTCGCTCCCCTCGGCTAGCGCGGTTCCCTCTCGACTAGCATCGGCCGGGCGCTCGCTCTCTCCCACGCACAGTCTCAGCATCTCTCTCTCTCTTTCTCTCTCTCCCACGCACACTCTCAGCATCTCTCTCTCTCTCTCACCGTCTCAATACCGTCTCAGCATCTCTTCCGCTGGGGCCACTTTCAGCGCGAGCCTCGCGCTGGGTTTGCGTGACCATCTGCTCTTCATTTATAACGCACCCCCCGCCGTGACGTCACTGGCGCGAGCTGGCGCTATCTCCCTTAGGCTGGGCGGCGGGGTATAGCGCACCCCTACTACTCTTATAATTACCTAGATTTTACCTTGTAGAATGTCAATGAAATTCATCATAATATGAAAAAATATCCTAATGATTGGGGCGGGGTAGCGCCACGATGGCAAGTATAAGGTACATTAGTACGTACGCCGCCGCCGGGCGCTAGCCAGACCATATATACTTTAAATTGGCCCTGTTGGAACCTTGGTGTACGGTTTTCTTCGTATTAAGAGCTTTAATTCTCATTTATGAGCACTCAAATGAACGCTTGGATAAAATTAACAAAATCACTTCAGGATTATATTTTGTGAAGTGGCTTCTATCAAAAGATTTTGTGAAGTGAATGTTCGAGGTTCCGAATTCTTCTAATCGAAAATTCTTCTCCCGACGGAACAAATGTTCTACACGGACTACGTGGTCATAGTGACGTCAGCTCTACGTATATACTATTAATATGTATTGTATGTACAGTTTATGTGTGCAGACGAGCGGACAAAGGCGTATTTGCATTTTAATTTTGATTTTTTTATATACAATACACACGTAGTGTTAAAGAATAAGTATCAAGAAGCACGGTAGAAGATATGAGGAACAGGTGGAAGAAGAACACAACACCGCCACCAGTGGAAAAATCACGCTTCCCAGCCATAGCCTGGACACCCTTAGCCAAGCCAAAGGTAGCTGCTGTTGAGGAGGCGAGCGAGATAGCCGCAGCGAATGACAGTAACAACGAACCCGCACAAGGAAAAAGGCACAGGTGAACACGGTGGATACGAACTATCGAACACCACCTCCGCGCGCACCCCAACCGATACCAGCACAGATACCACCGCCACCGAACGGCAGTCCGAATAACCAACCAGGATACGTAGGAACGTGCTATACGTGCCATGAAACTGGGCACAGAGCAGCTGATTGCCACCTGACGCAATGTTTTTATTGTAAATAGATGGGCCGCCAATTGAAGAACTGCCAGAGCGCTCGAAGCTAACGTGTCAGGTTTGCGGACAACCGGGCGCGCAGTTCCAAAATTGCCAGTCACCAGTCTGCACCCAGATCCGGAATGTGTTGGGAAACGCGCGGGTGGGAGCAACGCAGGGACAACTGTCTCCGACATCAGTACCTCAGGTCCCTCAGAGCAACCAGCAGCAACCCCTACACTACCAGCAATCACCACAGGACAACCCGCAGAGACCCCCGCAATACGAGCAGATTACACTGGGTAATCAGCAACCCCAGCAACAGCTGCCAAGCCCAAAAATCGCGCAAATCCCCCTGCCGCCCAACCTGCAGAACAGATTCAAAGAGAAGTCAGTCTTGGAAGGGGGAGAGAGTGGCATCCTGCCACTAGAACAGAGCATCGGAGCAAACAGAACAAACCAGCAGCCGAAAGCCACAATCGACAGAATTGGAAGTTCGAACTTGAAGATGGCGGTAGATAAGAGAAACCTAGGTATAGGAGCCTACCAAAACTCCACCTTGCTTCGAGAGAAACCAGCGAAACAGACATAAAGAGGAAATATCCGTGACGAGAGACAAGAGCATTTAAACCAGGGGATAGAGAAATTTCTAAAACCGAGAAAAGAGCAAGGAGGAGACATTAGTTATAAGCAGAGGAATGCCGTAGCCGAACCAAACTTAGGAGAAAGCGGAAAAGCTGTGGGATTCATACCAGAGAGAGCTGAAGTCCAAGAAGTGCGGAAGCCAAGCCAAGCAGGACGCCGATTGAGCCTCTGGGGAGTAGCAACACTACGAGGAAGCCCGAGAAATCCGAGAAACCCGAGAAACCCGAGAAATCTGAGAAACCCGAGAAGTCTGAGAAACGTCTCAAAGCTCAATTTGGAGATATGGAAAAGGAGAGTAGAAGAGAGAAATCGAGAGTTACAGGAAAACTACCTGAACCGGGTCACGCCATTCAAGTCAGAAACACCGCCTGCCAAACCGGCAGCCACGAGTCGCCTGACTTGGGCTGACGACCCAGAAGAAACCAAAAGAGACACCGAAGTCGGGAGAGAAACAGTGCAACGACTAAATGAACTCAAGAAGATATCAGTCCTGGATAACTTCAACGACGACTTCGACATGAACGAGCTGGAGTTAATCGAAGCCGCGACGTGGCTTCAGGACGAAGAAGATCCCGAGGCACCTAAAGAATACCAGCAGTTGGAAACGCTTGAAACAGCACTGAGCCTGTTGAGTAACGACAGCAACATCCTCCTAGCGGACGTGCCTAGCCCAAGCAGCGAGAAAAGAGAAGAGATAGCAGGAGCCACAGTTGATAATCGCAACTACTTGCGAGTTATCCTCGGAGGAAACCAATGCAGGGCACTCTTCGATCCAGGGGCCGTCATCTCTCTAGTAGGCCCAGACGTGGCCCAGCGCCTCGCCAGTCGACTTCGTCAAGCAGAAGCTCACATCCAAACTGTCACTGGAGCACGAACACCAATCCTAGGATATCTCGATATCCGATTCGACCTAGTAGGAATCTCGAATATCGTACCCGCCCGAGCCGTAAAGGAAATCCACCACTCAATACTGCTAGGCAAAGAATTCAGTGACCTGTTCAAAATAGACACAGATCACAGAGGTTGGTGGAGAGCCAATTCAAGACCGTGGAGAGAATTCGATCAACGAAGCGACCAGCCAGCAGCAGCAATCTACGCTGAGTGCGCGGGAATACTGGAGTTGAAGATGGAAGATCGCCAAGAGATAGACAAAATCGTGAAGGAAATACTACCTGCGATCTCTCCGGACGTTCTAAGTTTCACCACCAAGACAAAGCACCACATCCAACTCACGGATGAGACGCCGATTCGTCAAAAGTGGATAAGAAAGTCCCCGAAAAAGCTAACTACTATACAGGTCGCCGTAGAGGAACTCTGGAAGCTAGGAGTCATCGAAAACTCCGCCAGCGACTTCTGCAGTCTACCCGTACTCTTGCCAAAGCCAGATGGCACAGAGAGATTCTGTGTCAATTACATTGCGATCAACGCTGTGACCAAGAAAGATAGTTATCTGTTGCCACCGATGACGATGATCCTTGATCGCCTACGAAACGCCAAATATCTCAGCAAAATAGATCTCCGGCAAGCGTACTTCCAAGTGAAAATGCAAGAGAACAGCAAGAAGTACACCGCCTACGCCGTGCCAGGCACAGGGTTGTTCCAGTTCACCAGAATGGCGTTCGGGCTTTGCAACGCCCCCGCAACGCTGCAGCGTCTCATGGACGCCCTATTTGGCCCTGCCGTAGCCTCATTTGTGTTCGAGTATCTCGACGATGTCGTCATAGCCACAGAGTCCGTCGAAGAGCATAAATACTGGACCAGACATGTGTTGAAAGTACTTGTAGACGCAGGACTGACGATTAACCCGAAAAAGTGCAACTTCTGTGTAGGGGAAATTAAGTATCTGGGATACATCCTCGACAAAGAAGGGCTTCGCCCCGACCCCGAGACAATAGCACCGATACTGCAATATCCCGTACCTAAAACGCCTACACAGGTTCGCCGATTACTGGGTATATTTGGATGGTACGACGAGCTTGTGAAAGACGCATCTGACTTGAAAGCGCCTCTCACAGCTTTACTCCATAAGAGTCGAGCCTGGTCGAGGGAGAAAGATCAACAGAAAGCCTTCCAGAGCATCAGAAACGCCCTAGCCTCAGCCCCGGTATTTCACAAAACCTTTCCGCATACAATGCGATGCGAGCAACATCGCAGTTGGGGCCGTTCTCACTCAAGAATTTGACGATAGAGAACACCCAATAGTGTTCGTGAGCCGCAAGTTAACCAAGGCCGAGCGAAATTACACTACCACCGAACGGAAATATCTAGGTCTGATTTAGGCTATTAAAAAACTAAGACCGTACGTTGAGGGATATCACTTTACGGTAATTACCGACCACAGCGCGCTCAAATGGCTCAGAAATTTAAAAGAGACGACGGGAAGGTTAGCCCGATGGGTTGCAGAGATACAGCAGTGGGACTTCGCGATTGAACACCGTCCGGGGAAAGAGCACCAAGTACCCGATGCCCTATCGCGTATGTTTGAAGCTGAGGTAGCCGCCCTGGGAGAGACAGTTGACAGCTGGTATCTCCGCCGCAGAGCTGATGTCCTAGAAAATCCCAAAAGGTTCCCAGAATGACGGGTGATCGACGGGAGACTTTATCGGTACAAAATAGGCCCGATAATAGAGCCTATCACGCGGGGAGAAGATGGATGGAAGCTTGTAGTCCCCGAGGAGGAGAAGGAGAGCGTACTTTCGACTGCCCATCACGCCGCAAACTCTGGGCACATGGGGATCGACAAAACGTACGACCGCCTAGCCCGAGAGTACTTCTGGCCAGGCATGTATAGGGACGCCTACTGATACGTAAACTCCTGTCTTTCGTGACAGCAGTATAAGGTCAGCCAACAGGGTCCACAGGGACTAATGGGGAGAAGAATAGTCGAAGAACCCTGGACAGTGGTAGCAGCCGGTATGATGGAGTTTCCCCGGAGCAAAAGTCAGAAGAAATATCTACTGGTTTTCGAAGATCTCTTCTCGCGGTGGATCGAGGTCAAACCACTGAAAAAGGCAGATGGAAAGGCCGTGTTACAAGCGTTTGAAGAACTAATTCTCTTTCGATGGGAAACTCCCGAGTATCTCTTAACCGGCAGAGTTCGTCAACAAGACTCTTGCACCTACCTTAGCCGAATACGGAGTAGTGCACATCACGACTTCCCCATATCACGCCCAAGCCAACCCCCGGTGGAAAAAATCAACAGAACTCTAAAAACCATGATTGCAATGTACGTGGAAAGTCACCAAGACTGGGATAAACGGTTACACGAACTGAGACACGCACTCAACACGGCTAACCAGGCCACGCTCAGAACTTTGCCGGCCTTCCTTAATTTTGGCCGCCATCCCACCCCGGTAGGGAGCTTACGGCGGAAGAAAGAAATGGAGAGTAACCCGAGCGTAGATGTGGGAAAACCAGAAGAGTGGTCAGAGAGGATGAAGAAGTTAGATGCCCTACGCGAACTAGTAGCCAAATTCATTGAGAGAGAGAGAGAGAGAGAGAGAGACAGAGCCGAGCGTACAACAAGGGGCGTAAATTCGCAGAGTTTTTGGAGGGAGACCTAATACTACGGAAAGCGCACCCGCTATCGAACGCGGCCGTGCACTTCGAAGCCAAACTCGCGCCGAAGTATGAGGGCCCCTTTAAAATAATAAAGAAGATATCTCCCCTTGTATACGAGTTAGAAACGGAGGGAGGAAAGGGGCGAAAGATAGCCAAGGTCCACGACAGTTCCATCTGCGGAAGTAAATTCCACCGCGCCCTGGCCACACCCCTGATCCTAACCCAAACCTACCCGACGAGTCCGAAAAGTAGTATTAGTAGGTGCTGTGAGTGCCAAAACTGTGTATCGTTGTGTATGTAAGTAAAAGGCGATAGAGCCCCGATATCGGTGCCCTTACGTGCCGGTGCAGGTGATTGAAGGTGGAAGGGGAGAGGAGGATTGGGATATGGAGGACGGCACCCTCACGATTACCACCTATAGGCCCGCTGAGCATCTCCCCCCGCCGCACCACACGAGCCGGAGAGGAGAGCCCGCTCCAGGAGGCGCAGAGGACGAGGCCCGGTGCAATGGACAGCGGACGACTTTTTCCCGGCAATAGACTTCCCGCCGCCCACGCGAGACCCCGACACCAGGCCCCCCGATCCGGAGCGAGCCACTTTCTGCACCGCGTGCCCGCCGGTGGCACCCGAAATGCCCCCTGTCGCCACCCCATCCCCACCAGCACCGGCGACAATTGCAGCACCCCGAGAGGAGCAACAGCAGCCGCGTCGAGAGAGGAAGAGAGACCGGGCTGAGGTTCGAGGGGCTGAGTGCGCTGCCCCACAACCTCGCCCTCGATCCTCCCACGTACACCTGCTTCAATTATTGGCAGCGTGGCTACGGACACCTGGACTGCCCTCGGCCCAGAGTCCGGACCTATTGCCACAATTGCGGCAGGAACGGGGTAGAGGTGGACGGCTGCCCTCGCTGCGCCAACCGCTACCACGAGATGGCTGCGGGATTAGGAGAGGAGCTGGAGGAGAGTCGGCAACGAACCTTCGGCGCCCTAACATCCGACGCTGCCACTGCCGGACCCAAACGCAACACCATCACCCCCGGTCAGGATCTCGGACCCACCCCAGCCCAAGAAAAGGCGCCCAAGCCCGCCCGAGACACGACCAATGCCCAGGCCCAGCACCGTCGTACCTCGCCTACCGGAGCCACAACCAGCGCCGAAGCCTCGCACGGCCGTTCCACACCCGCCGAAGACCACAGCCAGCGGTGACTCTGCGGAGGTGTGGAGGATTCTGGAGGAAGTGCGTGACCTCCTACGACACCTTTGGGAAGCCATATTAAGCCGCGCCTTCCTGTCAGACGTGGACCCGGCGCGCCCTGGGAACGAAGGCAGTCCACCCAGGAATGAGACGAACTGATGGTAACACGAATCCTCTTTTTCATTTTTTCTCTCCCCCGAAAAGTCACCGATGTCTGAAGGGGAGGGGAGGAGAGAGGTAAAACCCATAGGTAAAATTCCTTTGTTTCAGCAGGTAGACCCTAGGGGCACGAGCACAGAGAAAGGACAATAACTAACCACTTACTCACAGTCGGGGAGGGTACCTGCGGGAGAGCACTCAGCACCCCTAGTCTAACAATGAAGGGCGTTGAAGGTTTGGAAGGGGGAATGCGACGGAGAATCCGTCGTAGAAGCTAGGTGATTCTCCTGCAGACTCCCGGAACCGAGCAGAAGAATATGCTCTAATAGCAACGGGTGTTTACAGGAGAGAACACAGCTGAGCCACAGCCAGGCGCCGGCACGAGCCGCGCCGTAGGAGAGACGAAGAGGGAGAACGCGCGAGGATAGCAACCGGCCGAGTCACCGCTGTGACGTCACGGACGCCGAGCTGCGAGAGAGCGCGCTAGGAGTGGGAGTACCGCCGACTACCACACGCGACCGCGCGCGGTGCGCAGAGCCAGCAGGCGCATCGCTGGGCCGCAGCCGCCGCCATGACATCACCGAGGAGCACGAGGCGACGGCGAGCGTAGCGAGCGTATGGCGCGCAATATGTATAAAATGAAAATGTATGCGCCGAAGCGAGGGATCGAGAAAGACGAAATTATACGGAAGAAATTCGTAATTGCCGCAACTAGAAAAATCGTGCGACCGATCACGTAACCGCCGTAGCCGACGTGTATGTGTATGTGTGAGATCGCGAGATAGAGCGATGAAGCGCGACCGACAGTAGCACGGTAGCACGCTTCACAGCAGCATCGAGCAGTTTTTCCAAAGTTACAGAGCGAATTATAGTGAGTCTAGGGCGAGAATTTCATCTACTTCACCATCCGCGGAACCGCAGTTTTTCCCGGTCGTTCACAGGGCGCGAGACTTAGGCTGAACGAGAGGAAGGAAGTGAAGGAGAAAGGAGAGAGTAAGAGTGTGTAAATTTTGTTCCGCGAGTGTTTGTAACTGCCGAGCCGTTACCGAGCGTGAGAAAAGACGTGTATTAAGTTAATCGCAAATAAAGTAGTGCCACTAATTCGTGAATCCGAGAGTGTTCAATTGTCGTAATTATTTTCCCGGTTCAAGCGACCCCGTAGATACCGAGTCTCGGCCGAGGCCTGAAGCCAGCTCAAGGTTGCCACAGCGCGTCAAGGCGCTCCTTACAAAAAAATAGATGCGAGGCAGAGCCTAGAGAAACACGAGAGGGAAGAGGAGAGCACACGTACCAACCCCGGAGGGAGGAGGACGACGACGCGCCAACCGGTCATTACCGTGGCGCCGCGGAACAACCTCACGCGTCGGTCATCACCGTGGTCGCGTACTGCACCACGCTCTTTTCGCCCCCCTGCCCGCCCGCGTGCACCTCCTTCTGCTGCCGTGTCACAATACTAAGACTGTTTAAAGAAAAATGTTTATGCTATTTAATTGCTAATTATATGTAAAGTTATATAACTTAAAGACTTGATGACTTTAATTTATATTATGTATAAGCAAAAATATGCAAAGTTATACATTTTTGCCTTTTATACGTTACATTAATGACTCTAATTATTATAATCAGAAATGATGCAAAATCAAAATAAAATCTTACTCTTGCTCAATTCCAATTGCTGGTATAAACTTAATAAATTTGTCAGATATTTCCTAGTTTATTAATGAATAGAATCAGTGAGGCCGACAGAATATTTCAATATTCACACACAGAAACCTTTTTATTTTTCCATATATTACTGAATTTCTTAATATTCGCTCCAAGCGTATAACCTCCCATGACACATAATAACTTATGAAAATCTGAAAAAATAATAGATAACATTTAAACAAAGAATAAGTTCAGAAAATTCTATATATACATATGATATATTTAAATGTAATATAAAACCAAATATGTATCTGTTTGTGTCTCGTAATTTATAACATTATAAAGACAAAAGTATTAATTACATTTGGCACTGTTTTAAAATCTGTATTTATGTTAATATTATTTAACACTATTTAGCAGAATATTTATATATATACATATATATGTTTATACAAAAAAATCAAAAGAAAATTCACGTTGATTTAAAAAATATAACACTGTGTATGAAAACATCGTCTGTCGTCTGCGGAAAAACAACGTACACTAAAGCATATCTATATCGTCTTCAGAAAATAACGTACACTTAAGTATACTTATATAGCCCAGAATTACGTAGATGCTACGTCACCGGATATCCGTCGAACAATTCTTCTCATGCTTGAAGAATTGAGGTGCCAGAACTTTCTCTTTAGAATATCTTCCGATCGAAGAAATTTCACAAAATGTGACCCTGATGTGATTTTATTACTTTCGTCGCAAGTTTTCATTTAAGTGCTTATATGTAAGAAAAGAAGCTGTCAATGCGAGGAAAACCGTACGACTAGTTTCCAACAATTCCTATGAGAAGTATATAGGGTCTGGCTAGTGCCCGAGGGCGGCGTACGTACTAAAAGTACCTTATACTTGCCATCGTGGCACTACCGTGCCCCTTGATGTCGTTATAATGAACCATATACTATAAAATATTATAATCTAGTATTTCATTTTCTAAGATTAAATTGTTTAAGCCATAATATAATTTTCCATTTGACTCACCCAAGCTATTTTGGCTTTCCTTTCTTACTTTAAGTATTATTAAGTTGTATATTGTATTAACTAATGTTTGCTTTCTGCTATGCAATTTGTGCAGAGTGCTAAGTGGATCTGAGTTGGAGAATTGTAACTACAATATATTGTTCTTAGGACCTTGAATCGCATAATTTATTATTAAATGATTAATTAATTATTTACATAATATATTATAACTTGAATTCATTTTTTTTACTAGGATAACATTTTGCGGAATCACTATGAAAAACTACGTTGAAGCTAATATATCTTATAAGTCACATACGACAGTTAAATATACTATGAAAATGCTCTCAAGCAGTTCAGAAACTATAATATTTATGTTTCTTGGAGTGGCAACAGTAAATAATAAACACAACTGGAATTCATTTTTTATTATAACTACCATAATATTATGCTCTATTTATCGAATATTGGGTAAGTAAAGTTATTATTATATTAGTAGTATTATTATGCATTTACTTTATCCATTTATGGGCAAACCAACTGCGAGTTGAAAGAGCAAGAAACCTTACTAGAAAAACACCCAGGTATATAAACCACCCGGCAGTCAACCTGCGAGTACCTACTAAGCGAGCATCTGCCTAACGCAAGAGAGCACAGAGAAGGAAAATGCAGCTAACGGGCATAATAGGCGTGCGCACCACTTTACAGAGTACATTCATCCGCGGGATATATCTCCAAGCAGAGTAGATTCAGAGTCGTTCTGGTTGACGGTCAGGTGAAGTTGGCTTGCTCTCGGGCTGTATCTCCGAGCTCTCAAGCGAACCTTCGCTTTCTCCTAGCCTGCATTTTAATGTAATGCTAGGTTGAATAAATAAATACCACTTAACTTAATTGTTTTTATTCCACTAGTTTCACACTTCGTTTCGCCCTCGACAGTTCGCTCACGCTAAGGTCGAATCTGCTAGTTATCCATATGTGCACTGAGGCTCTCTGGTTGTGTGACACTACATCCAGTGTCATGGATACTCTGGGTGGGTGAGTACCCACTGCCATGGGTGAGAAAGCTTTGTAGTGGTGAAAATTTTCAAATCGAAAATTCTGATGAATTTGAAATGTATTTATGTGTGTATGTATGTATGTATGTACGTGCGCAAAAATTGTCTGGATCATATTTCAGGAGAAAAACTATGTAGCAAGCTCAAATTTTGTACGCAGGCTGATTGAGTCCTAACTTAGATCCTATTAGAATTTAGAGACAATTGGATACTTTTACCAGATTTTCTGGAATTCATACGAAATTTTGAAATTGATTTTTTGCAAAAACCTACATTTTTCGTCCATTTTTGCCATATATATTTGATGTCCGCGAGCTATGAGTTCGGGACGGGTCTAGTATCTCGTACCATGCGCTAGCGCACAACGTCAGCACCGAGCGACATAGCGCGGAGTCACGCATCAAAAGTGCATGCAATGAGCTAAAGCTCGTAGACTCGGAAAACCTACAGGAGCTCCTCCAACCCAATAAAGACACACCCAATAATCAGATTCTTCACCCGTAACAACTGACATCCCGTGGTGAGGATCTGCAGCACAGATAACTGCAGGATTAGAGGAGGACTGAACAGCCACGCACCTTTCTGTATGCCAACATACAATTTTTTCTCGCATCACTACACTTCGGCAAAGGAGAATAAGAAACCAAAAGTCTGCGACCGCTCCAGCCGACAGCATACACACAAGAATGTGAGTTAGGGAAGCGGACTTGTCACACAATACATTATTGGAGGAGACGTCGCTGCGGCCCTTGGATAAATAAATACCAAGGTTCAATCGCATGAAAAAAAATTGAGTTTCCGAGAGTCTCAGCCATCCAATATATTGTGGCAGGACATCGAAGATAGAAACAGACTCCGTTAACGGGAGACACGGACTCATCTCCCGCATCAAAGCTCATCTGAGCAAGCAAAGCCGACCTCGGCCCACAAAGCTTATCTGAGCCATCAAGCTCATCTGAGCCAACGCATCCGCCATCACGCACATTCAGTCGCCCACGCGGACCACGCAGCCAGCAGCTCAGCAGAACAGCTCTTGACTACGCAGTCCAGCACCTCAGCAGACCAGCTTCAGACAACCACCTCCGCAGCAACTATGACATAACTCGTCATCATCGTACTCTATATATATGGTGAATGTCTACCATTATTAATCGCAGCTTGGCTGCATCGTCGCGTACCCAATTTAGTTATTCGATAATCCGTCATCTTGCAAAGGAATACCCGGCTCACTTAACCCTTCACGCGGTTATTCTCAGTGCCCTAGGCAGTTCCACACGCAAAGCAACACTCCTTATTCTTGTCAATAACCTTAGCCACAAACCGTGACTCACGACGCAGCATCACTCAGCACGGTGTTCTACGTGGTTATGTACAAAACGCGTGTATTTTCAGCGCTGAGCGGTCACGTTCTTATTCCTCACTCACCACCGCCCTCCTACAAGCCTAGCCGGTATCAGGATTGAATATAATCAATCATGACGCGTAGCTTCCTGAGCAAGGCGAAAAGCGCGATGAACCCGCGGAAATCGAAAGAAAATGCAAAGAAAGAAAAAATAAGATACGGCCGGCTGTCAAAGCTCTCAACAGCATGTCGCCAACAATGCGCCAAAGAGTAATATATCTGTAATCTCCGCGTAAGTCAAAAGATGACGCCGTGGATAACAGCAAAACATTCGACGCGATCTCACAGTTGGGAAGTCAATCAAAAGAGCGCACCGATCTGTTGTTAGAAACGGAAGAGAACTCCATGGATGAGTATCGACGTGAAACGCGGGCAATCATTCAAGTCAGTTTTACGCAATTGAATTCGGATAAGATCGAATAGTGAAAAGATTTGTGCAAAATGAACAAAACGATGCGCGAGAGTAGCTCGCGGCCATGAGAAGTAATCTGCGTTTGGACCAGTCGATCTGGGGCGCGGCAGATGATCCGGGAACACTGCCAGAACGGGAGGAAAGCAGGACGCAGGTGTCAGAACCAGGGGCAAATGGCATAGACTTGGCGAGCTCCAAAATTGGCAACGATACGATGAGTAAATCATCAAAGCCGATCCCTGCGCCCGTGAAATACCTTGAAATGGAAGATGTACCAGGTTTGGGGAAAATTCGCCGAAAATTCGGCTGCAGCTACAATACGAGCCCGGAGTGCCACACTTCAAGTAACATTTATTAATGTTACTAAACTCAATGTGTTAAAGTAAAGGCATTCAACAAATTTGAATTGGCCACCCGAACAGGTTGCGCCTCACAGCGTCCGGTCGAGAATGAAGATTACTATATGATCGATATAGTAGAATTTTTTGTGAGACTTTGAAGCAGCCAAACAGCTGTTTTTCATCCAACCTTCAAGACACTATCTCAGTGCAGTTTGTCTGCTAGCTGCTGTAACAATGCTTATAACCTCAGTGGTATTGTAAAAATGCAAGAGCTTCTGCAGAGTACAACAATTATTCAGATAAGTATTGAAAACTAATTAGTAATAATTGTGTTCATAATAAGCTTTTCCTTTGTTGGTTTATTTTTTGCTTTCAGGTATACTAGTGCAAGCCAGCAAGATAGGTGTTTATATTGACTGGCTGGCGTATTATTTTGCATACTTTTTAACAACTTCAAGTGTATATACTAATGGTAAGTATTGCATGTAACTGTAATTCATAAACATATCTTTACTATGAATAACTAACGATAATTTTTATTTTATTTTCAGCTTCTAAATGTTATTATCACAGAGCATGATGTGCCTCTACCATCAAATATATATTATTGTATGTATATTTGAGTACCAAAAATAAAGCAAGGTATGCCAGATAGTTTCTGTAAGTATAGCTGAGTTTATTTATATGATTTACATTATAAACTTTAAATGCCTTTTACTCAGATTTAGCTTTTTCATGGTTTTTGTCTATTTGCCGCAGCTTTCTGAAGGAACCGTACCATCAATCCTGGTGCGCTAACGTAAAAAATCTTCCTTATGAGTCTGGTAACAAACTGAGTGGAGCAGAATTGGCAAAAGTAAATTAAAAGTGAATATTATGTATGTTTGCATGTGTAACATTCACTGTAATTACTAATATTGTCAATATAAGTGTAATTAATTGTATTAATTTTGTGTTTTTTAGAAATCTCTTCCACTCAGTTTGTGAGGACAGTCATAAGGAACATTTTCCACTTTGTTTCATCAGAATCGATGGTACAGTTCCTCCAGAAAGCTGCGGCAAGTCCAGAAACATGATGAAAATCATGCTTTTTCGTAAGTAAATACCTTTAATTGTTATCAAGTATTACACCCACTTAATGCACATTTCTAATGTTTAAAAGTGGTGTATAATACTTATATTTCGAAGAAAAAGTATAGTTTTTAGAACACTTACATATATATTAATTTTTATAGGAATAACAGTTTTCTTATCTTGATCAACTGACGGCACACAGTACCGGTGTCAAAAGATGGTAGAACGACACCGGCGGAGGACGATCAATGACTGAGAGTTGTCTTTTTATATATTCTACAATAATCGAGCGATAAAAGCATCTTACATAATAACTGTCATAACCCCTTAAAGCATTCTGCACGGGGGTGCGGCAGATCCTGCATACGTTCGGGCCAACATATGAAAGTTTCCTCACTATGCATTATGCATATGCGCCAATGGGTTGAAGGGCAAGGCGACCGATTGATACAAGTCTAGCATGGCGAGATATACTTCCATCGAAAAGCTGCTCGTGGATCTAACGCTGCATTTCGCAAATGTTGGTGTCGCCGATCAAACCCACGTACAAATCCACTGCATAAAGTAAGGTCGTTCCAGAAAAGCAGCGGACTGCGGATTGCGCGCGGAGAAACTATATGTTGTATATATATATCATATACGTGTATTATGACTCACCCGCTGTTACCATGTTAGGCGGGTGTACTGTACACAGTAGCGACACTATACAGGTACACTCTTACCGGACTATAGGCTTCACGGGAGGCCTACCCTAGCCTGTGTGATTCTGCTTATGCATGGCGTATCGAGGAGACGCATGCTGCGTTCGTCCATGCATAGCCCTTTTATATCCGCGATCATCGAGCTACTGTATCTTAAATCGGCACAGAATAATAAATATTCTTGATCTTACATTGAAGGAGCTTGATATCGAGCTGCGTCTAGCTCATTTTGTTTTATTTAATAAATTATTTTTTGCGAGGGCATTTCGTAATAAGAAGAGCGACACTTGTGCGATATACTTCAACGGGGCTTCATATAAAACTGAAAATAACTTATTGTACTCAACTAAATATCTTGACGCCTTACTAGCAGAATTTGCTAGATCTTGTGTATGCCGAACTGGATCAGGTATTCGGCCTTTGCATTTTCATAAATGAAATTATTTCTCATTGCTATTCGATGCATTGGAGAATATCGGGATTCGGATGCGGCTAGATGAAAATCAGAGCAACTAGTCTATCCTCGGAGATATAGTTTTCTTTGCTCACTATTTTCTTAGACAGTTCAAAGGAGCGAGACATAAAATCGGGCGGCAGTTGCGAGTCCAACTTTATCGTAGCTTGAAATGGAGCTTTAGCGGCTTCTACACATTCTGTTTTTATTTAACGAAATACTTTTTTGGAGTTGCCAGTGGTTTTGCGCTCTGCTTTCTTAAGGAGTGCGAAGGAACGATGCATTAAATCGAGTGGCAGTTTCGCATCATACACAACTTGAAATGGAGCTGCTTCTAGCCCATTCCGTTTTTGTTTAAGAAAATATATTTGATCGGTGCGTGGGGATACTGTAATAAGAAATGCGATAGTTGTGTATCGTATCTAATCGAAGCTTTGCGCAAAATTCAAATAGCTGAATATAATCTTCTTTAAATATTTGTACGTCTCATGAGAACTGAAGCAGGAGAAATGGACTCTTTGGCATTTGTAGTTATTAAGTGTTTAGATCTACGTAGGTGTATTGTTGCTGTAGTGCCGCCGATGATGTCGCTTCGTTTCCATACATGTTTGTTCCTTCATTATCCCTGTCGTCATCTACCTTGACTTGTGTGCACATTTCTTGTAGCGGATTTAATGGTACGTCCTGCAGTGTCAGCGATTAAGTTTCTCAAGTATCACGTATAATAGTTTCTTTATTTTCATCAGTGACCTGTAATGATGAAGTTATTTTATTTTTTAATTCATTCGGTACATCTTCCGATTTCACTGGAGCGACTTTCATTGTTGGATTTTCATCATCCAAACTTACACCGCTACTGCTGGGGCTTATGTCTGTAAAATTATTGGTATTTGTATTATTTATAATATATCATTATTATTTATTAATCGTGAAATATAGAGGAAAATTTGTTTACCTGGTAGCTGCTCCTCAAAGAAAGACATATCGTCTAAAAATTGGACAATGTTGCAATCATATGAGTTTAGCTTATCCCATGCCGCTTTAATAGCGTCGTCCTTTTGCTGACACTTAGCTTTCTTGGTATTGATTTCTCAAAATCAAAATCTTGTGCCTGAGTAAAATGTAGTCTCGACGTGGTCATGAGTTCAAGCAGTTCGGCTATATTTAAGCGATCAGTTGAATAAATTATTTTTAGGAGATGAAAATTAGCCAAAAAAATTTGAGATACTTACACAACATATTTTGCGTTGTAGTGCTCTTCTCCAAAATCCTGCCCATACTTCTATTATGAATTTCTGTAGCATTATTTGTTCTTATTAATTGTCTGTATACTGAAATCTGCTTTACCACTGGTATTCAAAATACCTTAAAAATGTGAACATGTTTGAATAACATGGAAAATTTTTTGAGCACTCTTCTTCTACTATTTTGTAACCTTTTAGGATTTTATTTTCTGGTAAAAGTGCTATAGCAATTAATTTTTTTAACATTTTTTGTTTCTCTGAATTTTTTTGTTTTTTTTTTGTCAAAGCAGTTTTATGCTTTAAAGCATTTTTATATGTTGCCCGAAAATAATAGAATAATTAAATATGTAATGTAGCGTTTGCATAATTACCTGCGCAAAATGGAACCAGCATCCTATTATTTCGGCATTGGGGTATTTGCATCTGACTACAATCCACAATGCCTCTTCGTAATAGGACATAACTTTAGCTGGTTGTAATCGCGGAAATTTAGTCTTCAAAATTTGGAATAATTTCCTATACGTTTCCGTAGTTTTATTGCTTGTTACGCAAATGCTATTGGGATAACCTGCAATAAAAATCAATTATGCATGTTATTTGTAATATTTGCGACGTAGTAATTATTATTGCTGCATCGTGAATGTTGTTACACAGCAGCTTACTCGATCGAAGCCAGATGATAGCTATTGGAGCGGAGCCAGCGCTCTGTGGCGATCGCAGGAGGTGTCTGTGACCGACCGCGAGCGGGGCGCAGGACCTGACGTATCAAGTTACATCTGCGCGACCTATCGGCGTTCGGGAAAGAGCGCGGCAGGAAGCAAGTCAACAGCGCGCGCACGTGGTCACATGCATGAGATAGGTGTTGGAGAGGGAGCGAGAGAGAGTATGCGTGAGCGAGAGAGGGAGTTGGCGAGGCGAGCGGCGTACAAGAGAGATCCAGCGCCTGAGTGTGTGAGAGAGACAGGGAACGATCGCTCGGCCGAGAGAATGAACCAGAGAGCGAAAGAACGAGTGCTTGGTCGAGTGCGTGAGTGTGTGAGAGAGAGAGAGATATAGAGAGAGAGAGAGAGAGAGTGATTGGGAAGTACTGTACGGGCAAACTGTACAGTACTGATACAGTGGTTTCTTTATTATAGGCATAGCGGCATAGCGGATGCCAACTAGAGAAAACTAGTCGGCATTAAAGGTTCATCTACAGTGATTTACAAATTAGGATGGAGGATTTTTGAATACAGCGCGCTTGAGAGTTTATCCTTAGGGGAAGGCACTGAATGGACATCGATTCAATGTGATTGATCGATATTGATTAAGAGGACGTGTTTTGACATAACAATTAGAGGATATAGGGGGCTTTTATTCAACTTTGAACCAATGACAAAATTAGCATTAGAAAAGAGGGCGCTCGAGTTAATCACCGATAGAGGAATAAATTAGTGGTGGTCTATTAACGACCAATAGAGGATTTCTTTCAGATAAAAGACCAATTGGGAAATTCGGCGGCCGAGACGTCGCTTCCGCGAAGAAGGAGGTCGGGTGGGGGAAAACGCGGCATCCTTCCTCAAGGGGAGCGTTGACTTCGGCCATTCCGTCCTGTACCATGTTTCTTAGCAGTCGCTTTCCTGGATTGTTTCGGAAGTGACGTGGTGGAAAATTAGGTTAGTTAAAGAGAGAATGTGTTTTGGTTCGGAATATAGAGGAATCTTTCGCGTTTACAGGAATTGCTGGCGATTTCCCTTTTGTATATTATTCTGTTGATAGAGTCATTCGTAGAGGAAAATTTCGCGACCCTTCCTGTCTAGCAGAAGCCAATTCTTCTCAGGACTTATTAATATGGCCGCTAGCCCATGAACGTATTTAAACTCCGTTTATGTTGAAGGACTTGCATGTAATGAAATATTTTACTATACACTCTTGAATTTCTATTTCAAATATCAGTGTTGAATGTTTGTTAACCCGCGCTTAAATAAATTGTTTGTTACTAACGGGAGTTCTCGTGCGGGCGAGTAAAATTCCACGTAACATATTATGAATTAATTTATTTTATAACTTAAAAAGCAATTATATTTTCAACAAAATAAAAAATTTATTGTGATGTAAAACTAAATTGTAATATTTTGATAAAGATTTTATCTTTGTTAAATTATATTCAACTTCATTTTCATTCTTTAATTTATTGTTATTAATATTTAATTTTATTATTTTTGACTTCTTAATGTGTAAGATGTATGCAAAAAATTTTAAATACTTTTTATATAATACTCGTGCATAAAGAAATAATAGCATAAATATATTACTTAAAATATGCATTTCATTATTTGGCAAGGTCTTAGAAAAAAGTAAAATTAGTATACTTATTTTGTATATACTACTAATATAAGTCATAAACTAATTAAATATACTATGACGGTTTGTAAGTGCCAGCTCTCTTTCTCTCTTTCTCTCTCTCTCTCTCTCTCTCTCTCTCTCTCTCTCTCTCTTTACTCCAAGGTCTCGAACATGGAGTGACTTGATCTTGACTGACGAGAACAACTCGATCGTGGACTTTAAGAATGAAAGGTTGCCAAGCTTCGGCAAATAAAGCCCTGTATAGCTTGCGGTTTATCAGGTGTACGGTATTATACGGTACCACTGAGACCCTACGCAGAAGACTAGTCGAGTCACTAGTCCAACCACATCTGGACTACTGTACTGTGGTATACCTCGACTTGTCGGACGAATTATGAAGATTGAGTAACTCCTGTGTGAGATATGTTTTTGGATGAGGAGGGATGTACACATATCCCCCTATCGGAGACGTCTACTGGGCTGGATGCTTACAGATTCGCGCCACCTATATTTTGAAGGCATTTTACTTTATAAGGTTACCAGGTTGCGCGAGCCTGAGTACCTTTTCTACATGTTTAAAAAGCATGTGCCCAGATCCTTCAGTAGGTTTGATCCACCCGAGCTACACATTTCGGGAGTAAGCACCGAGACTGGGGCTGAGGCTTTTCAGGTTCACGGGGCTCGTTTCTGAAATTCCCTTCTACCTACCCTTCGTAACCTACCTTTCCTTGCCTCCTTCAAAGTAGCCTTGAGACGCTACCTAGTAAACCTAGACCACTAGAGTAGCATTATGACGAGCAGGTACTCAACTAGCTAACATTGAGAGTATTTGTATAAGTGTGTAAAATTATAAATGTATAAGTGTGTAAATTGTGTATTTGTTTAATAATTATCTAGTCTGATTGAACACTACAGTTCTATAACGTATAGTTATACTAGAAAAAGAAAAGAAATGTCTGTGATAAACGCTAGTGATTATAATAATATCAAGGGGCGCGGTAGCGCCACGATGGCAAGTATAAGGTACGTCAGTACGTACGCCGCCGTCGGGCGCAAGCCAGACCATATATATACTTTAAATTAGCCCTGTTGAAAACTCGACATACAGTTATCTTCGTATTAACACTCAAATGGAAGCTTGCGGCAAAACTAACAAAACGACATCAGGGTCATACTTTGTGAAAATGCTTCTATCAGAAGTTTTTGTGAAGTGAAAGTTCGGGATCATGAATTCTCCTATACAAAAATTGTTCTCCCGGAGAAAATGTTTTCCGCCATACGTCATCGTGTGTGACGTCAGCGCTACGTCATTCTGGGCTATATAAATATATACTTTTATATAGTTTGTGGTGCAGACGACGATTACAATAACAGAGTGAGACAACGATGACGATAACAGAGTTTATTAATATATCAGCAAGAAATTCTATTTATTAGTAATTATAAAAATCAGTATAAATAAAGTAAAATTTAACCTAAATATATATTTTATAATAGCAGTGTTATTTTAAAACTGTGTTTTTTGTATACATACAATGTACACAATAAAAAAAAATACAAAAACAAATGGTTTACAATTAGATAAGTATTTGGTTTTATTTTTATAAATATAAAATACAAATAAATAATAAACAATACATGAAAGATTGATGAACTGATTCTTTATTAAAATATATCCTTTTATTTTTCAGGTTTTTTACTATTAGATTATATAAAGAAATAACTATTCTGTGAAGTGGCAGCTAGTAAAGTGTTAAGAATTCATCTTTCAAGAAAGTTTCTACGTTGTTGAAGTGAATATGTAACTTTTTCTATCGTCTCCTGGGTTCATCTTTCATGCAAAGTTTCTACATTATTGAAGTGGATATGTAACTTTTTCTATCGTCTCCAGGGTTCACCTTTCAAACAAGTTTCTACATTCTTGAAGTGGATGTGTAATTTTTTCTATCGTCTCCTGGGAGGTAGACTCTCAGGCTATTCGTCGAAAGGGATCTTAATGAGAAGCTAGTGAAAGTATTATATTTTCATCGTCCAAGAATCAAAGAAAATTTATACAAAATTTCAAGTTTATATAATTTCTTGTGATGTGACAAGTTGGTTAAGTGTTACGATTATATTCAATCTTCCACGCAAGAAAGTTTCTACAATTGTGGAAGTGCTTATGAACAATTATTAAATTTTCCTATCGTCTCCTGGCAGATAGACTCTCAGGCTATACTTCGAAAGGGATCCTTACAAATAGCTAGTGTGTTTTATTTTCTTGGTTCAAGAATCGAAGAAAGTTTCAATATAGAGAATATTCAGTATAAGGAAAAAATTGTCTTGTATTGTGAGAAGCTAGTGAAGTGTCAAGAATATGCATCACTCATGCATGAAAGTTTCTAAGTTGTTTCAGTTTATATGAATAATTCATAACTTTTCCTATCGTCTCCTGGGAGGTAGACTCTCAGGCTGTATGCCGAAAGGGATCCTGATGAGAAGCTAGTGAAAGTATTCTATTTTCATCCTTCAAGAATCAAAGAAAATTTATACAGAATTCCTGTTTATAAAATTTTCTTGTGATGTGACAAGTTGGTTGAGTGTTACGATTATATTCAATCTTCCACGCAAGAAAGTTTCTACAATTGTGGAAGTGCTTATGTTAATTTTCCTATCGTCTTCTGGGAGATAGACTCTGAGGCTGTACGTCGAAAAGAATTCTTATGAATAGATAGTAAAAGTGTTTTATTTTCTTGGTTCAGAGAATATATTCAGTTTATATAAGGAAAAAATTATTGTCGATTGTGAGAAGCTAGTGGAGTATCAAGAATATGCATTGCTCATGCATGAAAGTTTCTAAGTTGATTAAGTGTATATGAATAGTTCATAACTTTTCCTATCGTCTCCTGGGAGGTAGACTCTCAGGCTGTTCGTCGAAAGGGATTCTTAAGAATAGCTAGTGAAAGTGTTTTATTTTCTTGGATTTTAGAGATTATTCAGTTTATATAATAGAGAATATTCTTGCTTGATGCAACAGTAATGTTTTATACAATAATCAGCATGTGTATATTATATACTTACTCCATCGATTTCATGGCTTTAGGGTCTAAATTGTCAGGTGCATAACTATAAAAATCAAAACTATAAGTTCTTAGATAAACTCAATTGCACGTATTGTTTTAGCATATTAAAACAAGCTTTTATAGCTATAACAGATTTTAAATCAGGCAAAGACCGAAATATTCAAAACGTAGCTATCGTAACTAATGGATGATTACTTATTTCAATTATATTCTTCGCTCTCATTTCTATATGTAGTCATTATTATAGTAGTGATTAAAATCTATGGATATTTTACATACATTTTTTAGTACATTAATACAGTAGTTATTATATATAAGCTCTGGTCTTTGTAAACATGTATTTTTTGCAGATATTTATTCCATTTTTAATGGGACCAAATGGAAGTTGATATTATATATATATTTTATACTTTCTTTGATATTATGCTTTAGCAGTGAATAATCTCTAAAATCCAACAAAATAAAACACTTTCACTAGCTATTCTTAAGAATCCCTTTCGACGAACAGCCTGAGAGTCTACCTCCCAGGAGACGATAGGAAAAGTTATGAACTATTCATATACACTTAAACAGCTTAGAAACTTTCATGCATGAGCGATGCATATTCTTGACACTTCACTAGCTTCTCACAATACAAGACAATTTTTTCCTTATATAAACTGAATATTCTCTGAACCAAGAAAATAAAACACTTTTACTATCTATTCATAAGAATTCTTTTCGACGTACAGCCACAGATTATTATTTTTTTTTATTTAAATTATTGAGCCTTTTTGTTGATTTAAAGCACCGGTGCTTTGTTAAAAGAATTTTGTCTTTTTGTTTTCGGGTCACTGTGTTAATGCTGCTTCGAAATTTGTGTGTTACGTCTTAAGAGGATTTTGATGTCTCCCGCGCAAGACTATACATGAGTCGAAAGCTGATGAACTAACGACCATGTACGTCACAAATTTATATGGCAAAAGTGCCTCAAAAAAATATTCGGCATGTGAAATTTCTATTTCGTACATATTTGAGAAGTTTATATATAAAGTGAAACATATCATCTCGTCTCCGGGGGCAAGCTTAGCTGTGGCTGTCGACTCGATTCTCGCGCGCGCTGTGTTTTTTTTAGAATTAAATAATATTATACACATAACTATATGCATGTTAACTCCATACATATTGCTTTATTTAACTGGACAATACATAAAATGAAAATTTCAACTAGGAGATAGGGTCCGTGTACGTTGCAATTTATACATATATATATTTATACAAAAAAAGCTAAAGAAAGTTCACGTTGATTTAAAAAATAGAACACTGTGTATGAAAACATCGTCTGTCGTCTGCGGAAGAACAACGTACACTAAAGTATATCTATATCGTCTTCAGAAAAATAACATACACTTAAGTATACCTATATACCCCAGAATTACGTAGATGCTACGTCACCGGATATCCGGCGAATAATGCTTCTCGCGCTTGAAGAATTGAGGTGCCAGAACTTTCTCTTTAGAATATCTTCCGATCGAAGCAATTTCACAAAATGGGACCCTGATGTCATTTTATTACTTTCGTCGCAAGCTTTCATTTAATTGCTTATATGTAAGTAAAGAAGCTGTCAATGCGAAGAAAACCGTACGACTAGTTTCCAATAATGCGTATGAGAAGTATATAGGGTCTGGCTAGCGCCCGACGGCGGTGTACGTACTAAAAGTACCTTATACTTGCCATCGTGGCGCTACCGCGCCCCTTGATAAATATCAATTTTAAAAATTTTTTTAACCCGTCGTTAGCTGCTCGCCTGGGCACCACCCAGTTAAAATAATAAATTCTTACAGTCGGTAGTGTTTACGGAAATGGTAAGCCAGCAGACAGTTGATAGAGCCAGGAGAAGAACGGCGAGGCGTCGAGAGCAGCCTGCCGCCGAGCAGCAGCAGCACGAGGCGAGAACGAGAGAGTGGGGGAACACAACGCGTAGTAGCGCGGCAGCCGAGACGAGAACAAGAGAGAGGGAAGCACGGCGCAGCGCAAGAGCAATGAGAGCGAGAGAAAGAGGAATATACGAAGCATGCGAGCCACGAGGCGTACGTGCGCGAGCGACCGCCGCCATGTTGGTGAGCTAGTGGCAGACAGATGAGTGCGAGAAGCATGACAATAGTATGCGAGAGAGAATGCGTGTTGTAGACAGACAAGAGAGAGTGGAGGCAACGTGCCGCACAGTGTGATATTGGGAAAAAGTCGAGGGCTAAGGCTCGATCCACAGCGCGCGTGCGAGCGGCAAACAACTAATGTAAGCGTGCCGAAATACGAAGATTACGTAAAAGTTGTAAATATTGTATGTAGAGCCAGGCAAGCGTATAAGAGAGCTTCGAATTTCGCGCGCGTCTCGAAGGATCGAAAAAGAGGGCGCGAGTGTGTGAATGTTGTGTGTGAATTGACACCGCGAACAGGCATAGTTACCGAGCGCCGTGAGCGAAATCAGTATGACTGGAGTATCCGCATAGTGTGTATCGAACAACGAGAGCATCCACGAGACTTGGAAAAGGCCTTCAGAGCGATCAGAGAGCATTTTCCCCCGTGTGTGCCCGATTAATAGTTTCTTTCGCGTGCGCTTCAACAGGGAACGAGACATCGTCAGCACGCGAGGACGAGGAGTTATAGAGTAAAGACAGGTAGGGAGTGTTTTCTTGGGATACACCTCCGCCGCGAGTTTCTAGCTTTACAGCCAGCCCGCGTTAGTGACAGTGAGCTCGTCCGAAGACGAGCACGCATCCGCGAGTAGAAACCAATCATTCTTTTTTTAAAATAAATCACGGAGTATTGATTTTATGTTGAACGTTTATTCATTTTTGCGTATTCCTTTCCCAATACATCTCGCCTGCGACCCAGAGCACGAAGAGTTCTCCAGCCGGCAGTACCAGAGTAACCAGATCGCGAGTTCGGGCGTCCATCATTAATGAAATACAAGCTCATAATAAACCTGCATAGGTGTCATTACGTGGTGCCGAGCCTTTCCCACGGACGGTAAATCCACCACGTCACACTTATAATAATAATTATAATTTTATAAATTATTTTATTATTCAGGGAATAGGGGTGTTTTGTCTCCTTAATTAAACATTCGTATCAAGGGGCGCGGTAGCGCCACAATAGCAAGTACAAGGTACGTCAGTACGTACGCCGCCGTCGGGCGCAAGCCAGACCCTATATATACTTTAAATTAGCCCTGTTGAAAACTCGACATACAGTTATCTTCGCATTAACAACTTTGTTTGTTGCATACGAGCACCCAGATGAAAGCTTGCGACAAAACTAATAAAATGACATCGGGGTCATATTTTGTGAAATTGCTTCTATCAAAAGTTATTGCGAAGTGAAAGTTCGGCATCATGAATTCTCCTATACGAAAATTCTTCTCCCGGAGAAAATGTTCTCCGCGGAAGTACGTCATCGTGTGACGTCAGCTCTACATATACTATTGTATGTATATAGTTTATATGTGTGGAAATGCAGACGCGGAGACATTTTTATGTGCAGATGCAGACGTTTTGTATTATGCAATACAATAACACATGCTTTCGTGTTAAAGAAATATACTTTTATACAGTTTGTGGTGCAGATGACGATTACAATAACAGAGTTTATTAATATATCAGCAAGAAATTCTATTTATAAGTAATTTTAAAAATCAATGAAAATATAGTCAAATTTAACCTAAATATATATTTTATAAAAACAGTGCTATTTTAATATTTTAGGACATCTCACAAACATGACTAATAGGCTAGAATTAGATAAGTATTTAGTTTTACTTTTTTATAAATCGTACATAATATAATGAAAGATTTTTTGAACTGATTCTTTGTTAAAATGTTCTTTTTTATTTTTCAGATTTTATTGGAAGGCATACAACTATCAGGTTATAAACAATTTTCCTGTGATGTGATGTGATAAGCTAGTGACGTGAAACATGTTTTTTCAAGATTTTTAATTATTATATAAGTTCAAAAGACAAATGGTTTACAAGTTTTTCGCCATTTTGAGAGAGCAAGTACACTAAGTTTCCAGACGAAACAAGACTTTTCCCAAGGGAAAAGCATGTTTTGTTTTGTATAAGGTAACGAGAACTTATGAAGGCCTACAACTATCATGTTATAGAAGTAAAGAATTTTCTTTTGACGTGACAAGCTAGTGAAAGTGTTGTAATTTAATCGTTTAAGTATCAAGAAAGTTTTTACACAATTTCTATTGGGAGGTTACGCAACTGTCATGTTATAAAGGGAAGGAATTCCTGTGAGAAGCTAGTGACGTGAAAAATGTTTTTTCAAGATTTATAATTACTATATAAGTTCAGAAGACAAGTGGTTTACAAGTTTTTCCCAATTTTGAGAGAGCAAGTACACTGAGTTTCCAAACGTAACGAGACTTTCCCCAAGGGAAAAGCATGTTTTGTTTTGTATAAGGTAACGAGAACTTATGAAGGCCTACAACTATCATGTTATAGAAGTAAAGAATTTTCTTGTGACGTGACAAGCTAGTAAAAGTGTTGTACTTTCATCCTTTAAGTATCAAGAAAGTTGTTACACAATTTCTATTGGAAGGTTACGCAACTGTCATGTTATAAAGGGAAGGAATTCCTGTGAGAAGCTAGTGATGTGAAAAATGTTTTTTCAAGATTTATAATTACTATATAAGTTCAGAAGACAAGTGGTTTACAAGTTTTCCCCAATTCTGAAAGAGCAAGTACACTAAGTTTCCAGACGTAACGAGACTTTTCCCAAGGGAAAAGCATGTTTTATTTTATATAAGGTAACAAGAACTTATGAGATGTCAAACCTGTCACTCAGAGGGATAGTATCAGAATTTTCAAGTTGATACGGCTCAGCAAAATTAGAATTTTTGAATTTTGAAATTTCTAATCTCCGATTATCTGAATACTACTCAACTATATCATCTACAAAATTCCTATACTATCTCTCTAAGCTGTGGCCTAAACCACTTGTATGGTCTTTTTACCTTTTAGAAATCAGAACATGCATTTCTATTGGGAAAAGATACGCTCAACCCATATTCTGGAAACTGTCTGTACTCAGGGCACACTGAAAATTGAAAATAACTATGTTTTCATTAAACGTACTAATCAGAGGGAAATCATGAAAAATTTCAAGTTTATCGTATCAACCAAAAATTTATTTTTCATTAAATGATCTTTACTTTTTCATACTATCTGTATCAAGTAAATAATGGGAGGTTCTTTCTATCTTGGCACAAGACTGACTCAGACTTATAACTAAATGTTAAACGTTGTCGGTAGCCGGCGTCGGTTGATTGTCTGCTGAGGTTCAAATCCACACTCCCAACGGCAGATTTGAATATAGGTGGCTGAAATAGTATCCGAAATGTTACACGAATAGTAAAGCTAGAGAGAGAGTTTCATAGGCTGTAGCGCCAATGGCTTGTATTAATTAAATCTTAAGTCTATAGTAAAGTCTTGATATTGCCAAGGACCCACGTAGTGGCAGGAAAAGGAAAGCGGCCAGGAGACCAATAAATGCGACAATCAACAATTAATATTCAACTTAGTAGATTTATTTAGTGTCACTTGAAAATATATCAAATTGTTGTATCTAAAGAAATAATTAAGAGTACAGAACATGCTAACGCGCACGCGAATCAGTAATTCAGAGGCGCCATGATTGTCTGAGCGCCCGGCGTAAACGATGCTATTCAACACGCGTTATGTATCGACGCGGATGATGATGATGTCGGTGAACGAGCATAGATAAATCATTGTATATTTAGTAATTAGAACATGTAGATTGAACTCTCACGTATAGGTGGATATAAGGTTATATGTGATAGAGGAGGCAATCTTCGTATGCACGATGATTGCCCACCGGTTTTCGCACTAAGGCTGATTCCCGGATTTTCCCTGTATGCACATGCCGTATATCAGTAGTGAATAATTTTCACCTTTATACTAATCTCCCGTTGAGACTAGAGATCGCGAAATAATGCGGGAAATGATATCGCACGCAGTGGTGCGGACTAAGAGTATCCCGGTCGCGAGTTAAAATAAGTGAGAGCGCCAGTAGAAGTGTACTGGCTGAGGTGCTGAGTGGCGACTGGTGCAAGATGGATGCCGACCCACGCGCTCGAGCTCGACGAGGAAGAAGGCCCCCCTGCCGGTACCCCGCAATCAACTCGGCGCTGCCAGAAGATGCGCGCCGCCTCAACCGTACATATGCGCTGGCGGCGCGTGGGCACCCTCTCCACCGAACATACATCAAGACGCGCCGACGGCGCGTGGGGAGAGAGAGCGAGGCAACACGCACGAGTGCTCGGCAGCCGCGGCCGAGAGAGAGAGAGAGAGACAGAGTGGGGAGTCGAGAGCGGCTCCGCGCTCCGCTGCTGATGCGAGCTAAAGGCTCTTGCAATAATTATGTTAAATAGAATAAAGTTTTGTGTCAATTTTGTGAATTAGGCCTACAGGGGATATCACAACTTTATTGACATTATTTTTTACAAGTTTTCATAAAGTTTAAATTCGATTCCAATTTTCTAAACATTTACCGAATTAGGTCTTTTGCATTAAAAATAATAATACGTATATCATAAGGAATCATAGGGATATTGGAAACTAACTTACACTTCTTTTTTTACTAAATATTATTCATTATACTATAATATAGATAAAACAATTGTGAAGGATACGATGTGAACTTGTATAAATATTTAAATGCTATATCACTCATTTTCTGCATGTCGATATAGTATACATAACGTACAAATGCTTTCAAGTAAGCAGTTATCAGTTAAATAATTAGCAATAATTTTATACGTACAGATTTCTTTGATGTATATTTGCGAGACAGATAATTATGGAACTTAGCATAAAATTTAGTGTCAATAAAGGAAAAAAACGCGCTATTTTATTTACCTCGAAGGTGGTATGGAAAAGGTAGATTTCTTTGTGAATAATAATGATCTAAAAAATCTATTTGCTCTACAGATTAATTGTGCCTAAAAAATAATTATTATTACAATAATCTCTGAGCATATGTATATCAACATTTTAAATTTATTACTTATTTAGTTGATGTTTACTATTCTTTGTAATTTACATATTATATACCTGTTAAAAGTAGTGAAATCTGCCCCCCACCCCCAAACAAACCTTTTCAAGGTAAAAGGCTGGCAAGTATAAGGTTGTTTTTTCCTGTAAAAATTAAAAATTAATTTTACAACTCTAGATAATCTTAATGTCACAAAAATTTGAACTCTTGATAACACTTATGCTGACAAAACCAATCTCATTAACACTCATACTGAAAAAAAAAAATTCTAAGAGCACGTTTTCACAGTTTAACATAAATATTTTGTGTAGTAGCGATTATAGGATAATAGGAAGATAAGTTAATTATAATTAAATATTTTGTCATCTAGTTGATTACACTGATATTTTGTAATTCATCGAATATCTATGATAGGACGGGATGGCAAGTTTTTCCATAAAAAAATTGCGTTCTACTTGCTAGAATTTGTTCCTGTTTTCTTAAAAAAAATCTGGGTTCGATTTTTTATATGAACAGAATATTTAAATCTCATATTTCATTGTAGATGATCGTCCTTGACATATATGCTATAGATTTAATGAAATAAGGAAATAGTAACTTATTTTCCGAATCACTAACTAGAGTAGATTGTACATTCGCTTGTTGCTTCCATAAATAACAACAGGAAAACGAAATAATAGACATTAATTAGTTTAAAAATTATGATTTTTGTGATGCGAGACAATTCCGTTATATTACATGATAAATTTGGGCAAACACATGATATTATGACACATTATGAGCACATTTATCGTGTCATAATATATCATATAAAAACATAATACGATTTTATCACATATACAATCGGTAACAATTGAAACTTGGAATAATTCCCAAATGGCTCCATGTTATGCGAATGTTTGGAAGCGGGCACGCAACGCCCCATTTGCCGTTCAGGCTATCTACGTTTCACATGCTTTGGTCGAGTGTTTATATGAATACATACATATTTATAATCCTTCCTCAATTTAAACGGTTATTTATTGATTTCAAAATGATTACTTTTTATAACAACAAACTTGCCAATTTATTTATTGATATCATAACTTTCTTTTCTTAAAATTAAAATGGGAATTTTTATAAAATCGAAGGTATAGATAAAATCGAAGGAGACGATAATGCGAAGATGGTATTACACGTTCATATTTTCATCCATGAGAGTTTCGGATTATTTAGCTTAAGGTATAAGCATCATGATTTGTGTGCTGGTGATTAACTCATTTACGAGGTTCGAAGACATGCGTCCTAACATAATTATTTGTCTTCAAACTTGATCTATAAGCATCATATATTCTTCCAGTGTTTGTGTTTCAATCACTTATTCACAAGGGGAAAGAAGATATATTATTTGTTGATCTGATGACTTTATTATCAACACCTCTAAACATCATGCAGTAAAGCTGCTAGTATTTTGTCTAAATAAATGTTATCAAGATCTTTAATTTACTTAATTTAATAACTGTATAGGATAAAGCACATATAATTTCGGCCAAATTAGAGTTGTCGAATTATTTAAACACAATACTAATGGTATAAAATATATTTTATCTAGTATGAAAAATTAACCTTAGTGTTTGTTGAATTTAATGAGAGTGTAACGTGCCCGGTCTATTAATTATTTAATAGAATATGGTATTTTTAAATCTAGTGATATTGAGCATTCAACTGCAGCTGCGATTACAGCTGAGATGCTGTTTTGCTGGAGATGCGCTGCTGCAGATCTTTTGCGAAGGCAACGTGTCAGTAGTCGTTTAGGAAGTCTCGCTAGGTTATTCAATGCGGGGAGCATTCAGCCAACGTATAAGCACATTGTCATATTCGACTATGAGGGCTCAATCCTAGAAAGTTGAATAGTCTCCCTGGATATCAACAAGAGTGGTTATTTTCTGGCTTGGAGTTTTATTATTTGAAGACTCGGCTACGAGGGCATGACGACGAAAACCGTTACTTAGGGAAGGACTTCCAATAAATCTAGCGAAAGTGATTCAAACTGATAGCTTAATTAGGACCAATACTTGCCACGAGAAGTCGTGTAACCTGTAAGTAGATTAAGATTGTATACTGTAATGTGGAATTTTGCTCGCCCGCACGAGAATTCCCGCTAGTGTACAAAGAAATTTATTTTACCGGCTGCCTCCTTCTCTCGGGTCCTGGACTCTGAAAAACGGAAAACCACGCGGGAAATTGGTAGCAATAGGATTGGTTTAATAAAATAATTAAAACAATGATTACACTTAAGGGGTTATGCCTGAGTTAGAATCTTGAAAAAATCGATTTTTATTTTATTGACTTTTTTTATAGGAAATTGTCCGTAGAATACGATGCTGAAGTCCCTTTTGTCCAAAAAAAATTTGGCTCAAAGCTACGGACCAAAAACGGAAAGCATGCAAATAGCTTTTTTTTAAAAAAACTGTAATTTCCGCGTTTTTATTTTTTAGTGCTATATAAGTGAACATGATTTTTTCGCACTTTTAACGCTTCTAATATATGATATTTGTATGTAAAATACAATAAAAATATTTATTTTGCAATAAATAATGTTAAAAAGATATTGATAATAAAAAATTAAAAAATTAAAAAATTCTTGTATTTACTCTTTTTTGTTTATTTATATTGAACATTTATAAAAAAAAACATGTGCTTATATATCGTGCTTTGTAAAACATCAAAAAGGCACAAGTATTCACTAACAAATAAAGTTTTGAATATCGCGAATTTTGAATTTCGCGCTTACCGACCGGGCGGTATGATGCTTGTTCGAAAAGGTTATTCGTCTAGATATCTGTTTTACTATACAGTTCAGTAGCAATACCACTTGCTTTGAATGTATACTTTTTTCTGCTTTGCTCAATATTATTAAATAATTAATTTTATAATATTGATAGCAAAAAAGTACAGGTAAAAGTGTAAAGTGGTGTTCAAAATGAATCCAGACAAGAGAAACAGAGTACCAGGATCATCAGATAAAAAAGGAAGATTTGGAAGAAGAAAGAGAAGAGCTCATGTTTTTCAACGCAAACAACAAAAGGAAGTTTCAGGATCAGGATCAGGATCAGGACCAACATCTTTACAACCAGGACGAGCCACAGCAACCACTTCAGGACCTACGCCTGATACGCATCCACCTTTAACATCCAGGGCACGGAGTCCAAGACCTGCTGCACAAGCTCTACCAGGTACTTCAGCACCATTTACACAGCCAGAAATTACTGTGTCTAGGTCTAGGCAAAAATTAAAATTTAAATATTTAGAACCTAGTGCGGTTCAAAATAGAATTTTCGACATTTCATTGCTTCTGCCGGGATTACAGCAATTTCTGGCCTGTAAAGCTTGTGGTGGATGCGTTAGATTTGCAGAACTTGATGTACGAGGTCTTGGTAGCAAACTATCCATCACCTGTACTTCATGTAATGCAGTTGCTTTCATCGACTCCTGCAGAAAAATAGGGAAACAGAGTAATGCTTACGAAGTGAACAGACGAGCAGTTCTAGCCATGAGAAGTCTTGGTCATGGATATGCTGGTTTGAGCACTTTATGCGGAGTAATGGATTTTTCTACTCCAATCTCCCATAGTAATTTTGATAAAATCAATCAAGACTTGAACGATGCCAGCAAAAGTATAGCTCAGAAGTCGATGCGAGCAGCTATGCAGGAAGATTGCAGTGGTATAGATCAAGAAGATGACCACGAAACAGTGTCAGGCGATGGTAGTTGGAGGAAACGAGGCCACTCTTCCCTACAAGGTGTTTCAACATTGATACGCCATGCCAATGGAAAGGTGATCGATGTTGCTCCAAAGCAATCGTTTTGCCTGGCTTGTGAAAAGCACCCAAAAGAGGATACAACAGAGTACGAGGAATGGTATGAAGCCCACCAAGGAAAATGTTCTGCCAATCACGAAGGAAGCTCTGGCAAGATGGATGGTGTAGTCGAGATGTTCAAGAGATCGGAGTCCATTCATGGGGTCAGATATAGAAATTACATTGGAGACGGAGATTCCAGGGTCTTCAAGGCACTTTCCGATGCCAAGCCCTATGAAGATTTTACCATCAACAAGAAAGAATGTGTGGGACACGTTCAGAAGAGGATGGGAACGAGAATCCGAAACTTGAAGAAAAGCTTGGCTGGACAGAAGCTCTCAGATGGCTTGGGCATCGGTGGAAGAAACCGTCTAACAGCTCAAAGGATTGATCAGTTGACGAAGTACTATGGCAATGCCATCAGAGGCCATAGTAATTCTGTTGAGGAAATGTCCAACGCTATCTGGGCAACATTTCATCATAAAAAATCAACAGATGAACACCCTACTCACCACCTTTGTCCACAGGGATCCAAATCTTGGTGTAAGTGGCAGAAAGCCAAGGCAAACAACAACTTGAAGAAATTTCATCATGGGGATAGCATTCCTGCTGCTGTCATGGATGCAATTGAACCCATTTATCAAGACTTGACGAAACTGGACTTGCTTGAGAGATGCATTGGAGGTTTCACGCAAAACTCCAATGAAAGTTTCAATCACTCGATTTGGAAATTCATCCCCAAGCACAGTTTCAGTGGTCTGATAGTCCTTGAAATTGGTGTTTATATTGCAGTCACCATCTTCAATGACGGCAAAGCAGGAATGCTTGAGGTCATGAAGAAATTTGGCCTTGCACCAGGATCCTCTGCAGTCAACTGGGCCAAGACTCAAGATGAGGAGAGGCTTCAATTGTCCAGCAAACGAGAGTTGGAGTCCACCCTAGAAGCACGTCAAGCCAGAAGGAGAAGAAGCCATCAGGATGAAGACTTCTACAGAGCTGGAGCATATTGAATGCATCTACACATTACACAAAAAAACTCACACACCATACACAACCTCACATATAAACATAAATGCATTTCACTCCAAAACACTCGAAACAAAATCACAATTTTTCCCTTTCTTCTCTTTTTTTTTCATGTTTTTTTTCATCTTTTTTTATTGTTTTTTAAATTTCAAATTCAAACACTTTTGACATAGACAAACAGCTTCAGCATTGTAGCAGTCTGTAGCTGAATGGAATGTAGGTCACAGAATGCAAGCTAAACAGCTGATAAGAGCTGTCTGCTTGCTTTCTGCTTCCTTACCATCAGGCTCATCTGGATTTTTTCTAACCTGAATCTTGGTACACAATGGTAGTGCTGCTCTTTTTTTCATAAGATGTAAGTATATAAACTTATTTTTTAACAATAAAAATATTTTTATAGGTTAATTATAAAAATGTTTGAAAATGAGAAAAATTACTTTTTATTTTAATTTTTCATTTTGCCTTTTTCAGAGGACTGAACACGAGTACAATTTTTGGATCATGCCCAAATCGTACAAAGATGACCAGGACATCCCTATTGTTCATTTAAAAAAGGTCCAGGTGTGGAAAAAAATTGTAAGTACATTTTATATAATTAAATGTTACGTAAAACTTTAAATGCTGTTTTCTCAAATTTTGAATTTTTATGATTTTAGGTCAGTTACCGCAGGATTTCTCAGGATCCGTAACTCCAATTAGGCTGAAATTTTTTATACAGCTCCAGGAAACCCTTCTTCACAGCCTAAGCGGAGCCAAATTGGCTAAGATAAGTTAAAAGTGAATGTTATGTATGTAAACATACGTAACATTCACTATAATTACTTATATTATAACTTATTTGTTACTAATTATTGAAAATTTGTATTTTTCAGAAAAGTCTTCCGCTCATGCTGAGGAGAGGCACATTTAGAAGAAATTCCATCCAGTTTGGCTTGGATTCATCACCCGGATGATGAGAAATCATGCGGTAAAGGAGAAAAAGTACTGAAATTTAGTGCTTCACACATAGGATTGTTTAAGCAGTAAGTATAGATATATCATATTCTAAAAATATGAAAAATTACAATAAATATGTATATTTGAACTACCAAAAAGATTTTTTATGATACTACTTATGTATAATTTTTTATTGCCTATTAACTGATTATTTATTTTTTTCAGGTTTAACTCAGGCATAACCCCTTAACACAATGAAATATATATTCTGCAACCCGCTCCCCTTTTAGTAGTACAATTATTAATTCTCAAACAATTCTCAACAACAGAGCGTTTAAATATGCACATGGGCCAACGGCCACATAATTATCTCCAGATCGCTTGGTGAACGCTAAAAGGGAAGGACCACGAAAGTTTCCTCTACGATGCTTCTATTTTTAAATTACAAGAAAACAAAGGGAATTCAGCTTTCGGCCTCCTAAGAAAAACACGAAAAAAAACACGCGGGCCTGAAAAGGGAAAAAATGCCTCCATCCACGTACTCTCACAGATAACCCCAATCCACAAATAAAATATTTCATGAAAATTAATACAAACGGCTTACCAATTTATAATCCAAACCAAATTATTTCACCAAAGAAAACTCTAACCAATCACCACTATGGAGTTCCAAAAACAATGCCCAAGCAAATTCAATAGGAGATTCCCCGACCAACGAACTCCGTAACGGTTGCCGTTTGAATATCCCCAAACTCTCTAACACCTGCGAGAAAAATACTAGAGATTGCTAGCGAACTAAATAGATAGAAAGCCCGGAACAGAGTGGCCGAGGACGACGCTCCGCTCGAGGAAGAAGCCGCCATTTCCCCACCTCGCCTCCTTCTTTACGGAAGGGTCGTCCTGGCTGGCAAATTTCCATTGGTCCTGAAAATCTCCGAAATCCGCATTGGCCTATTTGAATACTACTAGTTACTCGTTATCTATCCATGAATTTCCCAGCGCCCTCTTTTTCTATTTCTAAGTTTTCCATTGGCCACCTAATCAATTATCGCCCTCTATATCATATATCGATACGCAAATTCCACGCCCCCTTTATTGATCTTTATCAATCAATCGATAAGGATTGCCGTAAGGTGGCTCCCGCTACGGATAACTAACCAGGCGCGCGACATTTGAAAAGCCTCAATCATCCTAATCAAATAATGCCTCTATACATCTTAATGACTTCCAGGAGTCAACATAAAGTCAACTCGGCCGCGGTACATCTGAATCATGCGTTCACAGTCTCTCTGAGCGCCCCCTATAAAACCAATAAAAATTATAGCAGATAATATCCACCTTCCCTCTCCTTAAACAAAACGTCACAGACGAAACAGACCCCAACTTCTACTTACTGGACAACACAGTAACTACCACCATCAATTTTGACAATACCCCTACGCTCCTTCATCCACCATACCGCCATCTAGAACCTGAAAACCTCTACCCCGGGGAGCAATTTATTTCTTTAACTCATTCACGTACGCTTTGGCATTTTTCCGCTTATCTGAAGTCTCCGAAATATACACCAAGGGCGATTTCTTCTCCAGAATCTTGTACGGGCCATCATATTTACCACTTAACTTGGAGGATATAACATCAATACCTTTTGACAGCGTATGTAACTTCATCCATACTAAATCCCGTACATTAAACTCTGCTAGTTTCCTACCTTTGTTATAGTGATCAGCTCGTTTAACCCGGGCTTCTTCTATCTGCTTCCCTGCTAAATCACGTAAAGCATCTAATCTTTTCATTCTATCATTCCACAATTCCGGATCTAATGTCACAACATTTCCTTTATCCTCCACGCTTCTCGTAGAAAACTTGATCGGCGTATCCTGTACTTCCTTCAATCTCTGAATATACCATCCGCAATATCCTCTACAACCAATTTCATTCCCTCTATGTCAAAGCCCCTAGATAATGCATCGGGAACATGATGAAGAGCGCCTTTCTTGTGGATGATCTCAAAATCCCATTGTTGCAATTCCAAAGCCCACCTGGCTAACCTGCCAGTCGGATCTTTCAAATTCTGCAACCATCTTAGAGCACTGTGATCTGTCACCACCTTAAACGAATAACCTTCTATATACGGCCTCAATTTCATTTATTGCCCATACCATAGATAAGCATTCTTTTTCAGTGGTCGTACAGTTCTTCTCTACAGATGACAACACTCTACTGAGATATTCTATTGGGTGCTCCCCATCCTCCAATTGTTGCGTTCAAACGGCTTCAGTAGCAAAATTCGAGGCATTACACTGGATCGTGAATGGTTTAGAGAAATCCGGACGAGCTAACACAGGAGCATTTGTTAACGCTAATTTCAGTTCCTCAGATGCTTTTTTCTGCTCATCATCCCAACTCCATTCCTTCAATTTAAAGATAATGAATTTATGGCTCGAGAATAATTCTGTCAAATTAAGAATTTATGTGTCACTGCGAGCCAAAGAAATTAAAATTAAAAAGGTTAAATTTACTGATTTTCAGAAAAAAACTTAATATTAGTGCGTTTCGCCCCAGACTACCCGTTGGGCTCATCAGTAAGATGACGAGTAGTCCTATCTTAGACGCAACATGATATACCAGAATGGGTGTTACTTATGGAAAACAGTTGGAAATTAAGCTGATGAGACACAAAAACTGTGATCCATCTAGCGGACCAAAAAGGAATATTATGAAAAAGACTCTAAATATATTTATATCCACAAGTTTCTTTGCAGAGTAAGGAAATGGGATACGCATTCTCATACTTACTCCCGACTCTGACTTGGTGGATAAAACATTTTGGAAAAGGACTTTTAGTGACATAAGTCCGTTTCAATTTAAAGATAATGAATTTATCGCTCGAGAAGAGTTCTATCAAATTAAGAATTTATGTGTCACTTCGAGCTAAAGAAATTAAAATTAAAAAGGTTAAATTTACTGATTTTCACAAAAAACCTTAATATTAGTGCGTTTCGCCCCAGACTACCCGTTGGGCTCGTCAGTAAGATGACGAGTAGTCCTATCTTAGACGCAACATGATATACCAGAACTCTGCCCAGAAACTTGTGGATACAAATATATTTAGAGTCTTCTTCATAATATTCCTCTTTGTTCCGCTAGATGGATCACAGTTTTTCTGTCCCACGAACTTAATTTTCAACTTTTTTCCATAAGTAAGACCCATTCTGGTATATCATGTTGCGTCTAAGATAGGACTACTCGTGATCTTACTGATGAGCCCAACGGGTAGTCTGGGGCGAAACGCAATAATATTAAGTTTTTTTTTGTGAAAATCAGTAAATTTAACCTTTTTAAATTTAATTTCTTTGGCTCGAAGCGACACATAAATTCTTAATTTGATATCCATTCCTTCAAGTTTTTCACATTCTTCAATAACTGTACTTTCATCTCCGCATCATGCTCCAAAAATCGACTATACCAGCCAATCATCCCCAAGAATCTCTTCTGCTGAGTCTTATCCTTGGGAGGCAGATAATTCATAATTGGAGCTATTCTCTCCGGATCTGGTCTAAGACCATCAGTATCCAATAAATAACCCAAGTAACGGACTCTAGAACAGCCAACTTCTTCCTGTTTACCGTCAAGCCTCTGTGATTTTCTTCAACACTAATTCCAGCCATTTAAGATGTTTTTCAAAGTCATCCGCTACCACTATAACATCGTCTAGATAACCAAAAATATTCGGTTCAATCTCTGGCCCAAATAAGGAGTCAACCAAACGCTGAAAAGTGGCCGGGGTATTCGAAAGCCCAAAAGGTAAACGGGTGAATTGCCACAACCCACCACCAGGCATTGCAAAAGCCGCGTACGTTTGCTACTTTCCTCCATTGGAATTTGAAAATATGCCTTTTTCAAATCGATTTTCGAAATGTATCTAGCATGCCGCAATTTATCCAGAATCCCGTCAATTGATGGCAACGGATAAGCATCCTTCTTAGTCAGTTTATTGACATCTCTGTAATCAATACAGAAACGAACATCACAATTCTCTTTAAACACAATAACCAGAGCACTACTAAAATCGCTGTTAGATTCCTCTATAACCCCAATCCGCAACATTTCCTCTATTTCCTTAATTCCAGCATTCCACCGTTTAGGTGACCATTACCTAAATTTATGCTTGATAGGTGCATCTCCTAAATACACAATCTTATGCTCCGTTAGAGTGGTAGCATTCAATCGTGTGGATGTATCCTTTGGTAGGAATTCCTTCACAATAGCCAAAATCCTATCATGCTCATCGACATTCAACTCCGATAAACTCGCATATTCCGCAATCAAAACAGGTTTACCAAAATTACTATCTTGATCAAAAGAATGCCATATTCCTCCCGAAATCTTCCACAAATTTTCCTTATACTTATCTCATCCATAACTATACACTCCAGAACAATTATACATTATTATTATTATTTTTACAGGAATAATGTCTCCAGTAACTCCTCGTATAAATTTATTGCATTGATTTATCTTGGAAGGAAATCTCTTCGCTATATGAAGCTTAATCAATGATACCATAGCTCCAGTATCCACTAATGCTACATACTCCTTTCCTCCAAAATTTACGGAAAGAAAATTTCTGATTTCTCTACTGGTAATTTCTGCACCTTGAGTAATCAACTGATCTGCATCCTTACTTTGATTCATCTCATTTCTCTTCTTATTTTCACAAAATTTGTCCACTTGCCTCTGAACATTGCGGAAAGAGGTTATCAATGGTTCAGAATCACTGTGATCATAATCATCACAATTCCTCCTTCCACCATCCTTCAATCAAAACCGCGACTTAGCTGCAGGAGCAGGTAAATGCCATCGCAAATCAAGATCAGGCTCTTCCACACTCTTCTGAAACCATCGTTTCGATGAAGTATTGTTCTTAGGAATAGCTTGTTTAGAAACATCTTTTACTATCTCAAACCATGGATGCTTCGATAAGCCTTCAGGTGAATTTCCCATCAACAAATATTTATCATTTACTAATTGGTCGATCTCTTGATTTCTAACACTGTCCTCTATTATTTGTTCCGGACGTGCTTTCCTCAAATATTCCGACCAATTCAACAATTTCTTCCCTACCAATGTCGAGCTTTCTCGCAACTCTATCGACGGCGCATCACTCAAAACTAAATCCACTCTTTGCGAGTGGTAACATTCAAATCATTACAACTCTTCTTCTTCTTCCTAAACGTTTTCAAAGGAATTACTTCCTCCGTCGCTACTGGTTTCACTACCTTTTTATCCGAGTTAGTAGGAATAAACCCTGCTCCCGGCAATTTCATTTTCTCCTTGGCTGGTGGGGGTTCCCAGTATTCATTTATTTCCTTATGACGCTCTTATTGTCGACCATATTTCTCGATATCCTCCAACGACGTAATCTTCATGTTAACCATAAAATTCCGATACTCAGACCGAATTCTCTCGTACGCCATGCCAATCAATTCTCTGTATTCTGGAGGATTATCCAAATAATCCACTATATATTTCAAACAGTCTATAAATGCTGTTATTGGCTCCCCCACACCTTGAGTTCGCCTCATGAGATCATTATAAATATTTCTTTGGCTAATCTCACCTATGAATCTATTCCTGAAGGCCACCATCAACTGCCTCCAAGTAGAAACTTCTTTCCTCTTAACCCGGTACCAATTAGCCGCTATTCCTGTGAATAGACACGCAGCCGCCGTCAACATTTTCTCATCCGGAATATTTTCACTTTTCCTACAGTCCTCCATTTGATCCAAGAAATTTTCCGCCACCACTCTATCCTCCGTTCCATGGAATTTTTGACACCAACTTTGCAATTTCTTCACCAAATTAACATGAAAATGAGTAGATCGAAAATCTCTTCTATTATCTTCCACCGTCTCTCGAAAGTCTCGTCGTCCATCTCCTGGATCTGCTTGAGTATCTCTGAAATCGTTCATAGCAACCTTAGACCTATCGTGCATATTTCTAAAATCCTGTCCATCTCGACCATTGCCAATCACACCAGACGGATTATCTGTCGTTCTACCGGTATCTGCCGCAGTATAATTCCCTCCAAAGCCGCTATTCAACAAATAAGGCATCGAAAATACCGTATTCGTATTACCAGTATTCGTTGCCCTAGACGTGTGCGATACTCCAGCACTAATGCCTGTTACTCCAGAAGAGCATATCGGCACTCATGACAAAATCGAATTCTTATTATTTATATTATCCGGTGTCCAAACATACTGATCTCCGTCCACCAGCGTAATCTTCTTCCTTGAATTTCTAACTTTCGACTTCGGAATTGCTCCACTGCCTGACGCCGACGGAGCCCAAGACGTTGTCAATGGTTCTGTGAAGACAAAACGATCCTCCACAACCGGAATCGAATAATACGCATCCAATCCCGGAATGGTCGTCACTACCGCCGACCCACAAGTTGTTGTAGTGAGATTGGTAGTCGTTATCGTTACATCTACTGTCGAAACCACTACCGGCAAATCTACCTCTATTCTGTCTTCCGTCGCCATTCCCAACACTGGTTTTACTAACTGCTCGTCCGGCGAGAAGGTAGCCTTCTCATCAATTTCTTTATACCAAGGTACATGTTCATACCCCTCTACCAACAGATGTGCATGAAACAATCTCTCTGCCAACTCCCTGGTTGATCCCAGGGCACTCAAGCCTTTATCCTCCAGCTCCTCTCTAACTTCCTTAGAGTCACGATTTATTCTTTCACGCATTCGTGCACGGTGCTGCCGACGCTCCAACAGCTTTCTTATACTAACTCTGTACTGAGCCTCCATTGTCGACATTATTCTCCAAAACAAATTACCACCAAAACGGAGAGAAAAAAAATTCCACTACTTCAAAAACTGAATCAAAATAAATAAATAAATAAATAAATAGGGGAGCCCTACCTAGATACACACACTAAATATCCGAGAAAAAACTCCTTACGCCGTTTGCGTCTGGAGTATTATTGTGAACACTCGAATATCCGTGCGGTAAAACAATAAATTTTCCACTACAAATCTTACCAAAAAATTCAAATATCTTCCTGAAAATAATTAAAATAATTCCTCTATACTGGAAGAAAAAAAAATTTTCTCTACACGGATATCTTCCTGTAAAAAAATCACACCACTTTCCTGTAAAAAAAACCTCCACACGCAACAAGAAAAAAAATACAATAGAAATATTAAATATAAAAATCAATCATAAATGAAATTATTATAAATAAATTCCTTAAAATTATACAATGCATGTATGTATGTGCGTGTGCGCAGTACAAAAAGGGAAAAACCCAGAAAAATAGGTAGAAAAAAATTGAATTCAAAAGTTGAATTTGTAACGTGGAATTACTCGTGCTCGCCCGCACGAGAATTCCCGCTAGTGTACAAAGAAATTTATTTTACCGGCTGCCTCCTTCTCTCGGGTCCTGGACTCTGAAAAACGGAAAACCACGCGGGAAATTGGTAGCAATAGGATTCGTTTAATTAAATAATTAAAACAATGATTACACTTAACACAATGAAATATATATTCTGCAACCCCCTCCCCTTTTAGTAGTACAATTATTAATTCTTAAACAATCAGAAATTGAGCTTTTAAATATGCACATGGGCCAACGGCCACATAATTATCTCCAGATCGCTTGGTGAACGCTAAAAGGGAAGGACCACGAAAGTTTCCTCTACGATGCTTCTATTTTTAAATTACAAGAAATCAAAGGGAATTCAGCTTTCGACCTCTTAAGAAAAACACGAAAAAAAACACGCGGGCCTGAAAAGGGAAAAAATGTCTCCATCCACGTACTCTCAAAGATAATCCCAATCCACAAATAAAATATTTCATGAGAATTAATACAAACGTCTTACCAATTTATAATCCAAACCAAATTATTTCACCAAAGAAAACTCCATCCAAACACCACTATGGAGTTCCAAAAAACAATGCCCAAGCAAATTCAATCGGAGATTCCCCGACCAACGAACTCCGTAATGGCTGCCGTTTGAATATCCCCAAACTCTCTAACACCTGCGAGAAAAATACTAGAGATTACTAGCGAACTAAATAGATAGCAAGCCCGGAACAGAGTGGCCGAGGACGACCCACCGCTCGAGGAAGAAGTCGCGATTTCCCCACCTCGCCTCCTTCTTCACGGAAGCGTCGTCCTGGCTGGTAAATTTCCATTGGCCCTGAAAATCTCCGAAATCCGCAATTGGCCTATTTGAATACTACTACTAACTCTCTATCTATCCATGAATTTCCCAGCGCCCTCTTTTTCTATTTCTAATTTTCCCATTGGCCAGCTAATCAATTATCGCCCTCTATATCATATATCGATACGCAAATTCCGCGCCCCGTTTATTGATCTTTATCAATCAATCGATAAGGATAGCCGTAAGGTGGCTCCCCCTACGGATAACTAACCAGGCGCGCGACATTTGAAAAGCCTCAATCATCCTTATCAAATAATGCCTCTATATATTTTAATGACTTCCGGGAGTCAACATAAAGTCAACTCGGCCGCGACACATCTGAATCATGCGTTCACAGCCTCTCTGAGCACCCCAAGCGCAGTCAACTTCGCGCCGCTATGCTCCTCTCTTTCTCACTCAAGCGCACTCACTCTCTTTCTCTCTCTTTCGTACACGCTTGACTCCCACTCTCGCTATATCTTCTCTCTCCCGCGCGCCGACTCTCTCTCTCTCTCTCTCTCACTCTATTACACGCGCCAACTCCTTCTCTCTCGTGCCCCCTCCCGAGCGCCGACGCGTTGCGCAGGTGTGACTCGGGATCTCATATTCTGCGCTCCGCTCGCGGTCGGTCAGAGGCAACTACTGCGAGCGCCACCGAGCGCTGGCTCCGCTCCAGGAGCTGTCAACTCGCCGAGAGTGAGTCAGCTGGCCGAGCAATAATGTTCACGACGCAGCAATAATTATTGCTACGTCGCAATACATAGAAACTTAAAACCCATCTCTGCATACAATACGAGACTAGTGTCGAAATAAGTAGACTAAGACTAGATTTAATTAAAAGACTACGAGAAAACAACTTTGTACGCATAATCTTTGTGAAATTGTGAATGAGAACAAGTATTGTACGCGTGAGACAACTGGATGCTGGAATAACCATAGAAAACAGAGAAAAATTGAATTTCAAATACTTTGTTTAACAGTTATTTATTAATTACTCAGTCCTAAACAATAGAAATGCACACTCTTGAGGACTGAAGGCTGCGGACAGGACACAGAAGGTAAGGGTGGGACAGAGAATAAATTGTCCCACCTTAGTATAAAATATAAGAAGAGGGGACTGAAATTGTCCCAACACTACAGGTACGGTACATGGGACATTGGCGATTGTCCCATCGCAGTCGATCCCACTTGGAGGACTGCCGGGACATCATAACTTGTCCACCACAAGTTGTCCCGCGGAACAACAACATAAACATCCTTATTCCCATATCTCGTGTCCTAATCCAGGGTACTGTGGAGAGCAGTCAATGTCAGTGCTCTTGCATTAACTATGCCAGTAGATGAGCTAGGCGGGTACGAGCCCATGCCGCTACGAGCCCACCATATATATAGGCGGCTATGAGCCCATGCGGTTTCTAGCCCACCATGTATATAGGCGGGTACGAGCCCACTATACACGAGGCATGAGACCGCTGTATATATAGATATACACCGCCGGCGGCACGAGCCCACTGTATATAGATATACACCGCCGGCGGCACGAGCCCACTGTATATAGATATACAGCGCCGGCGGCACGAGCCCACATAGATATACACAGTAGTGCCGGCGCGAGCCCACTGTATATATATATACACAGCGGCGGCGGCACGAGCCCACTATATATAGATATACACAGCGGCGGCAGCACGAGCCCACTGTATATAGATATACACAGCGGCGGCGGTACGAGCCCACTGTATATAGATATACACACAGCGGCGGCGGTACGAGCCCGCTGTATATAGATATACACAGCGGTGGCGGCACGAGCCCACTGCATATATAGATATACACACAGCAGCGGCACGAGCCCACTATGTATATAGATATACACAGAGGCGGCGGCACGAGTCTACTGTATATACACAGCGCCGGCGACACGAGCCCACACTCGATGCGCGCGCCAGCTCCAACGCGACTCGGCCGGTATGTGTATATTCTCATGCTCGACGCTCCCCACCTCCTGCAGGCCCATCTCGCTGCGAACGCAGGCTGCGAGATCCCCCGCTGTGAAAGCAACCTGCGGCGAATAGTCCCCTGCTGTGAAAGCAACCTGCCGCAGGTGCGGCGAACGCAGGCTGCTACCCGACATGAGTGGAACCTGCGGCGAATGCAGGTTGCTACCCGAATGAATTTTTTAAAGCGCACTTAGGTTGTAAACCCGCGCACGTATGATATATATATGTAAGAGAGGTTATGCGTGTGTGTGTGTGTGTGTGTGTGTGTGTGTGTATATATATATATAAGAGAGGTTATGTAAGGAGGTTATGTAAGGAGGGAGATATATATATAATAATAATATACAATAAATATTTTATGAATTTATATATTTAACGATTTTCTCTGACTATTCTAAGTAATTTTCTTAAATCTTCATTCTCGTATGATAACTGTTCCACTCTTTCTCTTAAATTTTGTATTGTTTCCTGTAATTCTACATTTTCTATTCGTTCATGTTCAATTACTTCGTCGGTATGATTTAATTCGTGTTCGTATCGCTCCTCCAACATAATTATATCGTTGCGATATTGTTGTCGCAGCTCATTCATTTTATGTAAAAGAATATTTACATATATTTGTTTTTCGTACGCATCTAATGCACTTAAAAAATTATCTATTGTTCCATATAGTTCGATGATTGGTGTATAAAATATATGGCTACTTTTGAATTCTTTAAAATTTTCCAAAAAGTTATTATAGTTTGTGTATATCATCATCGCTGCTTCGATTAAATATCGCTTCTTTGCAAATCTTGGCCCTGCCGGGATTTCTATAACTCATTCGTAAAAAAAAAATTTTATTATTGTTTATATGTATATTAATCTACTCTGATTCAATTTACCTATCGCGTACACACAATAATATTTCTAATTCTTCACTCATTTTTTTACTTATTTTTTCTTCGTGAGATTCGTTATGAAATAATGGCGTAAAACAATGGCGATCGCGCGGGATCGAGCGTTCCAATCGAGCGTTCCAATCCCACATTTTTGCTATATTCATAAGAATCGAGCATGAGGGTTAGAATTGGAATCTCGCGGAATTGTCTATGCTTTCGCGCGCGTAAGAGGGAGCGAGAGAGAGATATGATTCATGCATGCGGCTCACTTCATGCCACAGCGCGTATACATACTATTGTGAACGTCATGTGTTACAGAGCGCGCGCAATTCAATTCACAGCGTGTATATACCATTGCAGCTGTCACGTGTTACAGAGCGCGCGTAATTCAATCATAGCATGTATACATATTATTGCGCGTAATTCAATCATAGCATGTATACATATTATTGCGCGTAATTCAATCATAGCATGTATACGTATTATTGCGCGCGCAATTCAAATTCGCAGCGGGTATACATACTATTGCGCGCATCATCATTTATAAGTCATACGTATAAATCTATATTAATAAATATATACAGACTATATATAAGCTAAATATACATTTCTCTTAACTTATTCGCATTCCATTCTATAAGCATCTAATGGTGTCTGCAACTCTTTCATATATTTCTGCATAAGCTGCACGTTGTGAAGAGCACAGTTGGCTCTGTACATACCATTATGATACGGACAAACTGTTACAACTTTTATTTGATTTAATGATGGATATCCCATCTCAGCTATATCTTGAACATTAAATTTAAATCGTTCTAACCGTTTTTTCTGAATAGAGCCAATGACTTTAATGCAAGATGCATTTTTCATAGCTGTACGAAGTATATTTCCAATGTCGGTATATTCTTTATCGCCAGACCGCCAAGATAGTCCGTGATAGTAGCGCTCAAGCCAAGCATTTTCAGCTTTATACTTATCCGTGAGTCTACGCCAATGAAAAGGCGCTTTGAATAAATATACTTGAGGATCAGCGCTCTCACTCAGCGGAAGTATAGCGAGCTCTTTGAGAATGAAGTCATTGCCTGACTGCTTAAAGCCTTGTTCGTCAATCAAGTACTCCATCTCGAATGATGCTTGACTGTGTAGCTGCAACCTCCTTTATACCAGCATCCCCACCACTTTCGAAGCAAGTTTAAACAAGTTTTCTTACATCAACATTGGTTGGATTATACTGAACTATACGATCATGTATAATCAAGCAGTAGGCGGATGTTCCAGCAGGGAAATTATGCTTCGATTCGAATTCTAAGCGAACATCGACTGAAGCAGTTTTCAGAGACTCGTTCTGCTTCGAGCAATCAATCACTATAAGCGGAAGTTTCGAAATATATCTTTGCTTCTTCAGCAGAGGTTCTACACTCTTGTCATAGTATGCGTTTTGAAAGTTTGCGTACATATCGTAGAGAATAGCAAATTGATTACGATCTATGTCTAGATTGAGATTGCCGTAGGGATAGTACTGAGAATTGAGGAACAGCTTGACATTGCTAATTTCGCAATGATCGAAATAGCTGGCATTCTCAGTCCTTGAACCCTTACGATTCGTTTGAAAGCCTAGAATGACAAAGCGCGGCTTTTCTAACTGATTGGATGTCTTGACAGTCCAAACGTGGCGCGGCGTAGTAGGAAGTAGTGGGTATTCGTACAATTCCCAACTACGAAAACTCATATCAATCGATTTACTCTTCTGAATAAGTCCAAGCAGACGAATTTTATGTAAATTGGAGAGTACTACGTAGGGCATGAGCCATTCAACTTTTATCAATTCAATCTTGAAATCTTCATACTCTGCGGCAGCAGTTGCAGTCGCTTCTTTCGTAGCTGTCTGAATAACTGCATTTAAATCATTTCTCGATCTAGTGAGGATAAGTTCATGCTTGACATTAACGACTATCTTTCGATAGTCTTCGGCAAAGCCTAGAATCATACTTAAAGGTATAGACAGGTCAAAGTAGCCTTGATTATTCACCAAATCATCTTTCTCCTCGACGTCGAGCCAACCGGCATTCTGTATGACTAAACTTTGACTAGGATTGATCGAAGGCCATCCTTTCATGAGTGTAGTTAATCCAACGTTTTTACATTTATCGATCTCGATAGCATTTATCTCGTATCGTATTTCCTCAAACATATGACCAATAGCATTATTAACTAATTTAGTATTTCGTACTTGAGTACCATCAGCTTTGATTAGTCTACCGCATACGTGTAACGAGCTGCGAGAAGGTAATAGACACAAATCTTGATGTTGAACTGAGATACGTATTTCATCGCTGTTCTTGTACGATGAAGCAGTGTACGGCTGATGAGCATGAATCTCATAATTCGAGACTGAATCATCAAAGCTCACTGGTGACTGTATACTTAGAATCTCTTCCATTTCTCTGAAGACAGCAGAGGAATATACACGTTATTTTCCACCAGGGTTTTTTACTCTTAGACCGAGTCCTTTTAAGAACTGTATATTTTGCCGTGTTAGCGTTCCGAAGGCTCGCTGACGACTGATGACTGGCTGACATTTTGGCTTGCTTTTATACCCTCTACCGGTGTAGACAATGCCCATTACGCTTGCTTCAGGTGCAATCTAATTGTGATGACTTCACCTCGAAAGTTTACTAGATTTCCGTCTTGATCGACTATACGCAGCTGCAAGTAATCGATTGTCCTCAGGGTGATGGGAAGATAAATGACTTGTGAGGGAACTTCGATGATCTTGTAGCCTGGAGGTACTGCGGGGAAGAACTCGTGTATCGTATGTACTCGCTGTCCGTTTATATAGGCACCGGTAGTGATGCTGCACTCTACTCTTAGAGCGTTTACTTTGAGAATGGAGACTGGCAAGTCGGAAATATGTATAGTATTAGACTCGAGCACTCGCTGCGTAAAGCCTAGTAGTGAACCAATACAATCTAGCGGACGAAAGTCTATCGTCTCACTGCACTTTATTACACTGCGGAGAGTGTTGTTATTCGGTTTAAGTGAGATCGAAATGCCTTTGATGCTTAATGTATCGATAAGATGATTTTCAATGTCTTCAATCTCGTAGCTACCTGTTGGCAAGTAAACTATCTCTTGTCCTACGTAGAACTTGTTGTTACTTGTATCGATATTAGGAATCGAGTTGAATGTCAACAATTCGACTAATCCAAGAACGTAATTCTTGCTAGCGGAAAGTTCGATTGGGGGAAAGTATTGAGCTTCAAGTATGGAAGTCTTGGCGGAGAGAGTCAAAGTTAATGAATCCTCCATGACAGTTGAAGCGATAATAACTCTAGAACTACTTTCGCTGCTCCTTATATAGTCTGCCAGCCAAAAACTGTAGACAAAGATGACCGCAGTTGAATGTATTGTAGTCTTGATATCGTTCATAATTATACTTGACTTCATTGACGCCTAAGTAGAGCAACAACTCTATCGGAGGTTGAAGATCTCCAAAGCTGTCAAAGTAGACGACATTGGAGGCTCGTTTACGATATGCAACCCAGTGCGTACCAGGACCGCGTGCATCATCCAAGTTGACTATAGCTGATTCGTTATAATGTGGACCATTAGCAGGTAGCGAATCTCGCATGAATACACCGCGAAAGTTTGAAATCTTCATAATCTTTGCATATTTTATCAAATCGAAATCCGTGAGCGCTCTCTCGGGTAATCTTACTTCGAGGATCTTTTTTTTTTTAATCCTTTGCCAGGCTTCAAGTGAAGACCTAGTCCTTTCTTGTGAGGCTTCAAGAACAGTCCCTTACCGAGAGCAATCTCCTCCATCTTTTGATTATGTCGCTTGTTCTCTTCTAATTTCCGTTGAGCGGCTTTAGCATCATTGACAGCCTTGGCTATTCCAGCAGCACCTCCAGCGAGGGCGCCAGTTGCACTTAGACCGGCGAACAACGGTATGAGAAATGGTAGGAAACCGCCTACTTTAGCTGGAACTGGCAATATTCTAGGAACAACTATATTCTTCTTTCCACCGGCTTTCTCAACCACTTTTCGAGCACCTTCCAAAGCTGAGAGAATGAGCTTATTCGCGCATTTTCCTGGAACGACCGATTGCGAAGCAGCCTTTACAACTTTCCGAAGCGTAGTTCGCGACTTCTTCACTCCCATTCCGAATCTTGACTTTAATTTCATAGCGTTTGTAACGGCAAAAGCAGCTGCTCTTTCTCCTATGTCCGAATCTGCTGCTTTAACTCTTCGCCAAGCTTTCTCAGCCAGAACTCTATCAGCAGCGTTTCTAGCTTGAATATTTTCGCGATTTTGCGAATAAGTTATATCGTGCTCTTTGCAAGCAACGTCGAGTGGATTAATTCCTGGATCACCTCGAGCGAGACGTTTAGCTAGCTTAGTACCAGGGCCACAGTACTGGTATCCCGGTAAGTGAAGTTCAATTGGTAGCTTATTGATGAGACGATTTACAATTCCACGACCTTGTCGGCGGTATATGATCATCACGTCATGAAGGTCAGATAATAACTGATGTCGAGAGTATAAAAGCGCTCTATTTATACTCTCCATCATCAGTTGTCAATCAGTTCTCCAAGAATGAACTTCAAAGAGCAGACAGTTAAGCTTCCAATAGCGAATTTTGACGTTATCGCGGAGCCTGAAAAAAGAATCAAAAGACACGGAGATTTGCTTCCGGACAGCATTCGAGCTGTATTTTGCGGACCATCAAACTGTGGTAAAACTAACAGCTTACTTGCTCTCATTACGCATCCTAATGGCGTTAGATTCGAAAATATATACGTCTACTCAAAGTCTCTGAATCAGTCAAAGTATAAGTTTTTGAAAAATCTTCTAGAGCCGTTAGAAGGTATACAGTATTTCGCATTCAGCGAGCATGTAGAAGTGGTAAGCCCTGACGATGCTCTCCCCAACTCAATCATGATCTTTGACGATGTAGCTTGCGAGAAGCAAAACAGTATCAAAGCGTATTACTGTATGGGTAGACATAAAAACGTTGATTGTTTCTATCTTTGTCAATCTTATGCACAAGTTCCGAAGCATCTCGTACGCGATAACGTAAATCTGTTGGTAATTTTTCGACAAGATGATTTAAATCTCAAGCATCTGTACAACGATCATGTTAATTCCGATATGAACTATATACAGTTTAAGGAATTATGCTCAAAGTGCTGGTCTGACGATAAGCATAGCTTTTTAATGATTGATAAGGATAGTCCAATCAATGGAGGCAGATATAGGAAAGGTTTCGACTGCTTTGCTATAAATATAACACGCGCAAAGTAATTAGCAACAGTCTATCTCTGTCGATTGACGAATCAACAACAGCATGAGCGATATTCAAAAAGAGAAAAATATTCTGCAGCAGCTTGTGCAAGCTCAAAATGCAGTCAAGCGCAAGTACAGCATGTTGAAGGCAAACAGACAAGATTTTGAAAGAGTCGTTGAGAATACCTTTAAGCCAATTGTCAATCCTTTACATCAGCTTGTATCTAGTAGACAAAAGTCTGTGCCGCCACCACTTAAAAAAAAAAGAAAGGCTTTACTAGATGATACTATAATAAAGACGAAAAAAAAGTTTGATGATACTTTTGTCAACTCGGACGATGATGATAGTTTAGATGAAACTTTGAATGATGAAGCTAAGATAGATGACGATAATTTTGAAACAGCAGATAATGCTACCGAAGAAGAAGAAGAAGAAGATAAGTATATGCAGATGTTGAAGCGAAAAAAGGATATTGATAAAATTTATGGAGTTCGAAAGGAGGGTAGACAGTGGATGTTTGGTGATTCGCCTATTATCTTTGGTGATAAAAGCATTAAAGTGAAAGATGGACGATATGCAAAAACTGACGGTTTGATGGAGCTGCTGATAGCTAGAGATCCTAAGAATTATAATCAGAGTGATCTGCAAACTTATCATACTATCCTCGAGTCAACCTATGCTCATAAGAAACAGTACAAAGATGATGAATCGATTCGAGTTCATAACAGTAAAAAATATACAAACATCATAGCGCCTCTGTTTCAGAAGAGAGGAGGAGCGTTACTTAAGAAATGTCTACCTCGATACAAAATCGCTCGTCGAAACACCAAAATGGACTACATCTATTGGAACGATCCTAATGAGCTGGTCGATAGGCTTCGCTTGCTTATAGCTGAGCAGTCAGCTGGTAATCCGAGTCATATTAATGAAATTCATTCGATTATTGAAGAGTTACGCGAGGACGGCTATATATATTGAGTGCACAGAGTACTGACAATCATTTTAAAGATGAGCGTCGACGTGTTTGGACGTAATCTGAAGAAGAATGAAGGCAGTCGTGGACCTCAAGGTTTTGGCTTCAAAATCACAACCGATGGTCACTACGACTTGGACAATAAGAGACTATGCAATTTAGCAGCTCCTCGTCAGCAAGATGAAGCAGTCAACTTGGAAACTCTTCAAGCAGAAGTTAAAAAAATACTAGAGCTTATTTCCCTATTGGAACAGCAGCTAAGCAAATTAGATGATATCGTTGAAGCGCACAGAGATGAGCTCGACTTGATGTTGTCAAGTCAGCAGAGGGATATCGAGACTATAAAAGAAGCTGTAGCACAGATCATGAGTAACATTCACTCTGCAGACGCGTAACATGGAGCATAAAAAAGCAGTAGTTGAAGAACTTCACAAGCCCGCTCGTCACAACTATCCTCGTCGAAAGTTTGATATGCGAGGCTTAGATGAGACATGGCAAGCTGATTTAGTTGAGATGAAGCCTTATGCTAAGGAAAATAAAGGTTATAGATATCTTCTCACAATCATCGACGTATTCTCCAAGTTTGCGTGGGCCGTTCCCATAAAGAAAAAGTCTGGTGAAGAAGTTACAGCAGCGATGAAGTCAGTGCTGCGTCAAGGTCGAGTACCGAAGAATTTACATACAGACAGAGGTCTCGAGTTTTACAATAGCAATTTCGAGAAGCTGATGAAGCGATACAAGATCAATTTGTACTCGACGTATAGTACTCTTAAAGCTTCTATATGTGAACGTTTCAACCGTACTCTCAAGAGCAAGATGTGGCTACAATTCAGTATTCAAGGAAATTACAAGTGGCTCGATATCTTATCTGATTTGTTGGAAAACTATAACAATAGTAAACATCGAACAATTGGAATGAAGCCTAGCGAGGTCTCGCTTGATAATCAATTTCAAGTTATGAAACGTTATACTCGGACAATTAAAAAAGTAAAGCGTCCTAAATTTAAAGTAGGAGATAGCGTTCGCTTGAGCAAAGCGAAGCAAGTGTTCGAGAAGGGTTATACACCAAACTGGTCAACAGAGATATTCACAGTGAGTCGAGTAGTGCCAACGATTCCTCCCACTTATCGTTTGAAGGACTATCAAGACAAGCCTATTAGTGGAGGATTTTACGAGCAGGAACTGTCAAAAACAAAGTATCCTGACGTATATCTCGTTGAAAAAGTTTTGAAGAAACGCGGAAATCAAGTCTACGTCAAGTGGCTTGGATTCGATAAGACTCACAACAGCTGGATTGATGCTTAGGAAAAGAAGACATTTAAAGTGTTGGTGATGCTTTTACGACAAATCGCGCACGTTATTAACTTTGAAGCACACTTTTTGCATGCGACAACATGACCGCATGGAATAAACGCTACTTGAATTTCTTCGTTATAGCATATCTTACAGGCATTCTTGTCATCAATAACTGCTTGACTTGTTGATACTTGATGCTTATATGGACCACAAACATCACGTGAAGCTGGAGTGCTACCGATCGGAACGTTACCGCAAGGTGCTTTGCCTATGAATCGGCAATGTCCATTCCATCGTTGATGTTCCACCATAGGATCATCTCCATCTTCCCACCGGCACAGTTCAACTTTACATGCAAAGCAACGTACTTTATCGATTTGCTTTGTAAAGTAAAATCCTGAAGCTGCGAGGTGTGCTGGCTCTATATAGTCCAATGGCCAGTTTTCGAAGCTTCGTAACCTTTCTTCTTCAAATCTGTAATCCATGCTTTTTTTTCTACGTTCACTCAATGATGAGCTACTGATGAGCTCTTCAGACTGCTACACGTTCTTATGTATAGCTCTCCCCTCCAGCAGACAACTTGTCGTTTTAAAAGTGGTGAGGGCCCCGACCTCGCCCCCACCCGTGAGATACAACCAACCAATAAACACAAAAATTATCCCTCCGTTAAAACGACAAGTTAGCTCACTTAAGCATTACCAAACTCAATACTACAACCTCCAAGATATTTTAGGTTGAGTTTGAGCTTGTTCGCAGCATCAGCCATCTGGTTGAATAAAGCATCATTCTCATGGAGAGCAGTGGATACTCGACTAGGGAGGAAGATATCAAACTCTCCACCTAGAGTCACCACCACCTTCACTCCATACTTAGTCTTTGCTTTTTTCAGCGATGAGACCAAGTAGACATGATCCTTCTCCAGCTCGGAGAGCTTTTTCATAGGCAAGAAACCTCCAGCTGCAACCTTATTCAATGCTGCGAAATCCATCTTCTGCGAGGATGATCTTCTGCGAGGAGAACACCTGGTGATCTTCGAGGAGTACTGTGCACTAGGTATAATGTTCACTCGTCGATCGACTGGTGAGAATGATCTCTACGGCTAGCCTCACCGCCTTATGTACAGCTCTCTCCCCACTCTATAGCTTGAGCCGCCGCCGCCGCTACAGTTGTAGCGGGGAGCCTCCAGCCGTTGCACTCGAGCCACCGCTGTAGCAGTTGTTGTGGTGGGGGCCCCAACCACGCCCCCACCCGTGAGGTACAACCAACTTGACTTTACCTCTCCGTTTCTTCTTCTGCTACACCGAGACTACCTATACTACTCTCCGCCTCTTCCTTGCCGGCTCGTCGTCCTCGTTGCAGGGGCAGACGGTAGCGCCCTCTGCGAGTGCCGCCTCGCAAGCCCGAAGACTATGATGTCCCCACGGCAACGTGTCGGTCTCACCGAACACAAGATGGCGCTTGTCGTCGTGGGGACTCAGGGCGACCTTCTCCTGCCGCTCGGTGGTCACCACGTGTCGCCGCGAGCGGATGGTCTGCTGCTGGCGGGTGATCACCTCGCGGCTGAAGAGGCACCGATCATAGTCTTCGGGCTCGATTCTCGCCTTGACAACGGAGCCTTTAACGCCTTTTGCCTTCTTTATTGGCTTCTCATTGTCAATTTCGACGCAATACATCTTACTGCGTAACCCTCGAAAGACAGTCATTATGCTTCCAGGACATTCATCTTTCATTACCCCAAGGACTTTCTTGTTTCGACGAGGCATGTCGAATTGATTGTCCTCGGGGTAATCGCTGGTGTCGAACCGAGCGATGTTTTCTTTCATTGCTTGGTAGACATCCATAGTCTTTATCTCATAAATGAGACTGTCGGTGTCAGTGTAAAGCAGTTTACACTGACCACCATACCTCTCACGCATATATGTGTAATGAAAATCATAAACATTGATTTTCGAGAGGTCGAGGACGGAGAGACCGACATAGATAGGTTTGCGCATAGTAATCTCCGTCCTGTCGAGCTGAATGGCCACAAGATTTTCCGCGAAGATGGAGCTGCTGCGGAAAGTTGGTTTGGCGATTAGGCTCTCTGCGCCGTACCGTCCTTCCCATTTCATGATGAGCTTGACGTCTATACGCTTCCGCTCGTTTTCCATTGTCTTTCCGTACACTGCGTTGATTAGTAGCTTGAAGAACAATTTTTCGAATTCGTTCTTCGAGTTCTTGCGCTTCTCAGTATTCAATTCGACATACGGTTTGAGCCAAGGTTTTTGCTCAAATCGCAAGACTCGATAAATTTTTCTAATGATCAACCCATGTTGCACTGCCTGCTTCAAGGCGCGGTAATGTATTACATACCGCTCTTTGTTGTGCAGGGTTGTCATCAGTTTCTGCTGCTTTGATCCCGGTGCAGCTCGATGCTCGGGGCAGAACGGTAAGTCCTGATGTTGGTTGTGGAGGTTCGCCGGGTAATCCAAGTCGACCTCCAAAATGTAGCCGTAGGGGTCGTTATCGTCGACCTGAACGATACTCTCAGCGCTGACGTTCTCTACCCACTGGAATTTTCCGTAGGGTAGATATTGCGTCATCGCCCAACCATAGAGGTTATTAACATCGTAGTACATTAGGTACTTCGACTCCTCTAGCGGGTTGTAACCCTCGCTCATGTAGCAGTTGTTCGCTTTTGCGTAGCGATTACTGCATTGGCTTACACCACCCCGGATACCCCGCTCAACGAAGAGGAGCATGTCAATATCCGTGAGGAGTTCCAGCTCTACTCCGGTGTATTTGAGCATGGCGTCCCAAGTGAGCCCCGGGGTGGTGAAGTAATGAGCAGGATCGAGCTCGTACGCTTCGAGACACGTTGAGCGGAAATTCTCGAACACGTCTGCCAACAGGAGTACGTCCGTCTTGAGGTAGAGATCGGAGTACTCGCCGAGGCTAGCAACGTTGAAGCGCTGCCAGACATTCTGTGCATGCGCATACTCCACATCCTCTATACCGCTCTCAGTCAACTGACTGTAGAAGTCGGCTTGGGAGGGGAGTTCCGTCTCCTTTAGCCGGTCAAAGCCGGAGACGTAGTCGTACGGGAATACTCCCTTACGTTGGAGGAGCTCTATCTGCTCGCTCGTATAACCATCCTGCTCGAACTCTCGCTTAGCGATGTCGAGATGATCGAGGTAGGAGGCTAGCTTCTCGAGGGAAGACGCCATGAAGCGGAAGGAGTCGAGGAAGCGGAAGCTAATGTCGCTTCCGTCCACAAACTTGGTGAAGGAGATGTAGCGCTCCTTGTTCTCGGGAATAAGGCTAATATTTCCCTTGAAGTTGGCAGCACACGCTATCTCCTTAATAATAAAGTGGGAGTCGTATCCGGTGAGGTTGTGGAAGATGACCGGGATATAATGCGAATTCTGAAAATTCAGATTACATCCCTGGTGGGCAGCTCCACGGTAGCGACCAGTCAGGTGGCAATGATCGCGCACCTTTGTCTGCATCTGCACAAACTGCTTCTTGCAGATGTGACAGGAGGTAGCCTGAGCAAAGGCTTGCTCTTCGTCAGCTGTTAGAGCTAATGGTTTCGGATTAGTATAAACCTGCTCCAGCTTGCACCGCATCGCATCGAGCTCAGCAACAAACCACTGAGCAGGGGTTTGCGCATCGTCACTCTCTACTTGCCTGTAGCTACGATAGCCAGAGTAGCCATCATTCTGACTA